>OZ022594.1:1463974-1559976 GCA_963669155.1 Arbacia lixula | reverse complement strand
GATCGCGATGCTTACGAGATGATATTCGTTTTCTCTTTAAAGATGGAAACGATCGGTTTCAAACCCGTTTTGTTGCTATTTGCTTCCGAAGGCCAGTGACTATCTTAATACTAATCTCATCCAAATGTATGGATGATATCTTAAAGATCATCCAAGGATCTGTCCAATCTCATATTCCATCTTTTTCATGAGAACTATCGGTTGCTAGGAAAGTTATTCTTGTAACAGAATTTCTTTCTTTTATAATCACAAAGTCGGTATTCATTCACAAAAGTATTACTTGATGATCTGTGATGGGTTGGATATGGAAGCAATTAATTTCCGGAGAGGTTCAATAAACTCTGCGATGACAGGAAAACATTTCGTCATTACATTGAACTTAAGCCCTTAGAGCCCATGCACTCATTGATTTACCCGATAATGATAAATATTTACTAGGGAATTAAGTCATTTTCTTACTAAATCAAACCGCAGATGCCGAGCTTCGTTCCGAAACTAGACCTAAATTACTTTGTAACGTGGGCGGGGTAATCGGCCTTAATACCGGCATGTCCGCCGATTGACATGATTAGCAAAATATGCATAAAATTAGTTATCGACATTACAGATATAGGTATTCATGGCGGTTACAATGTATTATTTTCTTCTCAGAAAAAATACCGTTTGCTTTTTTGTTTATATTGAGCTGTAGGCAGCTGATTGGTCTAAGGATATGATGTTTTATTCTGATGAAGACAAGGATAATTGTTGCTCCATCATGTCCATTAGAGATTATGATCACGATATTAGATTTGTCCAACAACTAATATTGCTAGCATCATTGAAATGAATAGCCAAATATGGGCAATGAGGTTATTGACGTTATAGGCATTAACGGTATTATTTTCTTCTCAGAAAAAAAACACGAATATTGTTTATTCCATTTGATGAACTTCCGCAAATTTTACTTATCCTCCTCTCAATCCTTACACCTAACAATACGAAAAACTGCGGCCACTCAACACACATTCAAACTAAGAAAGCTGAAAAGACACATAAGTCAACAATAGATAGCTGACTTTGATGCGCTATAATCTTATAAGCTATACAAACCATTTAATCCTCTTGAGTCCTCGCAGTGTGCTCCGAGATAAACAAATATAATGATGCAATCTCAATCACTATAATTAATGCAGTGTTTCATCTTTCATCGGTTGATTTACGATTGATTTACGATAAAAATAAGATCCGAATATTCGTTCGCTGCTTTTTATCGTCCAGATGATGTCCATTCTTGTACGCAGTAATTAAGAAAAAGATTTAAGGGATAGTTTACCCTGGAATTGGTTTGGTTTCAATAAAAGGAGACACACGGAAGAAACATAATATAAGCGAAGGTTTGACGAACTGAGTCCGTGAAAGGATAAGAAAGGTATGATCTTTTTAAATTTGAATTGTGTGACGTCACGTGCGAGATGCTCTCCCGTATGCTGTGTACAGTATAATTACATACTAGTAAATTGCTCTTTTTCTGTTTTTGCCACCGTTTTTACCCATACAGGTATGTGTGTAAAAACGTATTTCTAACGAAGTATCAAATGCAGAGGTTTAAGAACGCATGTTGTTTTTTAGAAAATGCAAAACGAGAAAAAACCTGTACACAGCATATGATTGTTTTTATTGACATCAACTTATTGGTGAACTATCCCTTAAAGAAAAGGATTAAGAACATTGCTCAAGAAAACAGCATCAAGTGAAACATCAATAAATGTTTTTACTTGAAGATTTAAACAAATGCTGTTCCCCCATCACTCCCTCGTTGAAACATTTCCAACATAAGCTCTTTTATTACCATTGGCATGATCATGTAGAGTAAGCCAATGGAGTTTTCAAAGCCTGATAGTTTAAGGGTTAAGGGCATGGCAAAGGCGTGTGTGGCAAGGGGCCAGTGTACACTCCTTGCCAAGATTGCATGGCGCGTCTCACATTTTCCTGCTAACCACACAATGAATGTTGACCCGCTCCGTGCAATTTAGCAGACGTTATGCTCAAAATTCATGTTGTTGCTGCCAAAAATGCATCTCTTTTATACCCAAAGAAGACAAACGCCACGTACAGCATGATTACCTATTTGTTTTCATGGGGGTGAGTCGACCTTTTTAAAAAGATTATCATAATTGTGTTTTCTCTATATAGCCGCCATTGCTGTATATTTCCATTAGTAATACATGTTATAGATCCTGCAGATCAGCATAATGATGACCGATCAATAATACCTTTAAGTTACTATTGCCCACTCAAATGCAGGATAATGAAATAAATGTCATGACTATCAACCAATCACATGACACGATTAGTAAAATGAGGTCCACGGAATTGAGAACTTGTGGAAACTTAGCCTTTCCTTCAGGCTGTGTATATTGCAAATCCATATTAAAGGGAATATACCGTGCTAGGAAGACAAAAATCCTTCAAACAGGTGATCATGAGTAATCTTCTTGCCAATGGTCTTAAATTCATGTATTGTCTATTTTAGAAACTTGCTGAAAGTTATTTGCCCTGAAATGATCCACATTTGGAGTAATTAGAGATTTTATCACAAATCCCCAAATTGTTTGGCCCGAACATTTTGAGAAATTGAGATTTTAACACTGATTACTCCAAATGTGGATCATTTGAGGGCAAATAAGTTTCAGCAAGTTTCTAACATGTCTAAAATGGACAATATATAAATTTAACACCATTGGCAAGAAGATTGCTCAGGATCACCTGTTTGAAGGATTTTTGTCTTCCCAGTACAGTATATTCCCTTTAACAAAATATCATTCCGGTCTGTTACTGACAATACTACGCCTTCTCTTTTTCCATGCAGCCCGCCAATCACACTGAAAAGAAATTAAAGAATAATTAGTCCAATGTAGTCAGACCTGTTTTCTAGAATTGTAAGAGTTTAAAGGGATAGTTCACGCTGAAATCATTTCTGTTTCAATAAAAACAGACACACGAAAGAAACATATAAGTGAAGGTTTGATGAAAATCCATAAAAGGATAAGAAAGTTATGATCTTTAAAAGTTTCGATTTTGTGACGTCACGTGCGTGGTGCTCTCCCATAAGCACATAAGTTGTGTTCATTTTTTTTCTCGAAAATTTTCATTTTCTCAAAAAAATATTCATCCTTGTACCTGTGCATTTGATACATCATGAGAAGTACGTTTTTACACACACACACCTGTATGAAAAAAATCATTCCATTGTCAAAAAACACAAAAAGAGCAATTTATTTAATCATATTGTACACAACATAATTATGGAAGAGCACCTCGCACGTGACGTCACAAAATCACAAACGTCAAAAACGTCACAAACTTGATTTTGCTTAGACCGATTTTCGTCAAACCTTCACTAATGTGTTTCTTTCATGTGTCTGCTTTTTTATTGAAACAAAAATAATTTTAGGGTGAACTATCCCTTTGAATTAGAAATATCTTGGAAACCAAAGTATATGATTTATTTATTATTCCCCAAGGTCTTGAAAAGGGTTATCCCCCAATGTAAACGAGACGTACTGCTGTGAAAACTTGATTTTTGGTGTATGAAAAAAAGGAAATTTTGGATGACAGAAAAGTTAGCCTATGACATCATAGCCTCGTGACCAAGGCAACAATTTGCAAATTTGCAAATTTGCAAATTTTCGTGTTGGCAACAATTTGCCTACACGAAAATAACAATCTATGAATCATGAATATAGACATCATTTTCTTGTGGTTCTCCAATTTTCACCAAATTTGTGAAGCGTTGTTTCTCAGATTTGTTTCTATTTTTATTAAGAACAATTTATTTTTGTACCTGACTTCCCCCTTAACTCTCTCATGATTGGTAATAAACCAAGGCCATACCGGAACCTCTCATTTAAGACTTTTATAAAGACAGCTCCGAAGTAGTAGTCATTGCTGCGCGGCAGGTTATAGAATCTTGAAGGATTCCACCAATGCGGAACGCTTTAAGTCTTCGTCCCAAACAAAATGACGAGGCCAAGGTCAGAGCGTGATGATGTCATAAAATAACAAGGCCCCTATTTGGTGTTTATTGTGTGTACAATGATATATGACATGCGTGCTTAAGTTTAAATCCATCCTGGTATTTTGATAACATCAATATGAAAATCAGGCAAATATTTATTCACGACACTATCAACAATGAAACATGGATTTGTCTCACGTGACTCAATTCCTCTTGTTCTTTTGATTCTCATTGTCATTTTTACGTCTTCTTTATTTCAATGCTCTCCCTTTTCCGCCTTTTTTCTTTTCCTCTTCGTATATGGCGTGTGATTGCTTTATAAATTATACTTGTTTTAATGGTAACGCTTCTAGTTTTTTTTTCCCTTTTATGCTCGTTCTCCTTCTAAAGCTTCTTTTAACCCGTTTTCTTCTTATTATCATTTGTCGTAATTTTCATCCTTCTCTTTTACTCCTATCCGCACCCTCCCTCTTCTTCATCTTCGTTTACCCTCCCTCTCCTCCTCCTCCTTCGTTAAGACTCTCTTGTTCTCTTCCCCCTCTCTCTCTCTCTCACTCTCTCTCCCTCCTTCACTCATTCTCCGCTCCATTACTCATTTATCTCTCTCTATCTTTCTCTTTCTACCCCCCCCCCCCTCTCTCTCTCTCTCTCTTTCTCTCTCTCTCTCTCTCTCTTTCTCTCTCTCTCTCTCTCTCTCCCTCTCTCTCTCTATCTCTATCTCTCTCTCTCCCTCTCTCTCTCCCTCTCCCTCCCCCCTCTCTCTCTCTCTCTCTCTCTCTCTCTCTCTCTCCCTCCCTTCCTCTTTCCACCTCTCTCGAAGATTAAGTAGGCTACTGTGTTACCCAAAAATGCATCCAAATTGAACGAAACGAGGAGAATTGCCGATAATGAATCCAATTTCCTTGGGTTCCAATTTCTCTCACACATCGAAACACAGTGCGGGACATTCCTCCTCATTAACGCATAATAAGACAAGTTCATTGAAACCCGATTAGATTAAGAGCTTTGATTAGTTTAGTCTTCACAACCAAAACAACTCTGACTTGCTGCGGTCCGACTGTTGACGGGCATTTAAAGGGAATATACTGTACTGGGAAGACAAAAGGTCCTTCAAACGGTGATCGTGAGCAATCTTCTTGTCAATGGTCTTAAATTCATGTATTGTCCATTTTAGAAACTTGCTGAAAGACATTTGCCCTCAAATGATCCACATTTGGAGTAATTAGTGATTAAATCGCACATCCTCAAAATGTTTTCAAAATGTTCGGGCCGAACATTTTGAGGATTTTCAGGATTTAAGGATTTCTCCAAATGTGGACTATTTTAGGGCAAATAACTTTCAACAAGCTTCTAAAATGGACAATACATGAATTTAAATCATTGACAAGAAGATTGCTCACGATTACCATTTGAAGGCCTTTTTGTCTTCCCAGTACAGTATAGTCCCTTTAAAGGCGCCATATCCCTTTTTGGCAGACACATAAGCATTAGGCTTTTGTTTGATTCTTTATGAGCCATATTAATTATTATGTGTATTTTTCACCAATAATTCAAATGAATCCCATGGAGTTAATCTGAAACAGACAGCCTATGGTTATGCCATCCCTTTCTTGCGCATGACCTCACTTAATATGTTATATATGAAGATTTGTTATTTTGAAACTTTCTTGTTTGTTTGTTTCTTCTTATTACTCTTCTTATTATCTTATTACTAAAATGTTAGTGTTACTTTGAATATCACATATTGTTTTTTAACATGAGTACAAAAAGATAGACTTGACCTTCACTATCACCAACTTGACAATTGCAGTAAAACATAGCATGAAGCATAGGAATAAAATCCATAAATTTGACACAGGTCGAGTTTGTGCATGAAGGCTACCCTAAGCCATCCTGAAAGAAGTGTATACGTATACGTTCATAGTGAACCTTTGAGACTGACAACACCTCTCTCTCTCTCTCTCTCTCTCTCTCTCTCTCTGTCTGTCTGTCTCTCTCTCTCTCTCTCTCTCTGTCTGTCTGTCTCTCTCTCTCTCTCTCTCTCTGTCTGTCTGTCTCTCTCTCTCTGCCTCTCTCTCTGTCTCTCTGTCTCTATCTTTCTCTGTCTCTGTCTGTCTGTCTGTCTCTCTCTCTGTCTCTCTCTGTCTCTCTCTCTCTCTCTCTGTCTCTCTCTCTCTCCCTCTCTCTATCCGTCTCTCTCCGTCTGTGTCTATCTCAAGCCGCTCCCCATCTTGCTCTCGCTATCTCCTTTTACTTTATTCGTATTTTCTACTCACCCCCCCCCCCATTTTCCATCTCTCTCTCTCTCTCTCTCTCCTCTCTCTCTCTCTCTCTCTCTCTCTCTCTCTCTCTCTCTCTCTCTCTCTGTCTCTGTCTTTCTGTCTCTGTCTGTGTCTCTCTGTCTTTCTCTGTCTCTCAGTTTTTGTCATTCTCTCCATGGACCTACATGCACTCTCTATCTCTGACTCTGTCATTCTGCCCCTCCCCCCCCCCCTCTCTCTCTCTCTCTCTCTCTCTCTCTCTCTCTCTCTCTCTCTCTCTCTCTCTCTCTCTCTCCTCACTCCTAGCATGGACACACTCTACATGCTAGGTCTATGGCATAGCACACACGTTTGACATTTCCGTCGATCCCTGCGGCCTTCGGGGTTGAAGCCCCAGCCCCCGGGGGAAGAGACGGGGGCTAAATATAGCAGCATCCCGCTTCCTTCGCAGGGCGATTAAAATGTGCAGTATAATGCTCCGGGTCGGAGCATCACCACGATCAGTGATTAATTTTAATGTGATTATATAATAATGTTATTGATATAGTTATATATCATATAGTTATTGATATAGTTCTATTTCATATAGTTATTGATATAGGTCCATATCATATACTTATTGATATAGTTTTATATCATAAAGTTATTGATCTAGGTCCATATCATATAATTATTGATTTAGTTATATATCATATAGTTAGTGATATAGTGATATTAATGTTAGGATACAGTTATTGAGAGTAATGTCATTATGGAAATAATTAGTAATTAAGATAAATGTCATTTTATATTGTTCGATATATCAATAGAAGTGCATACTTAATAACATACATGGTTATCAATAAAAGTGTGAATGTAATTTCATAGTCATCAATATAAATGGTCCGATTTCAAAATGATGTTGAAGTTGATTATTGTTTGCAAACAATTAAATGTGAAAAAAAAATTACAAACCAAAATTTGAATATTGAAAGGGGGAGAGCGAGAGAGATAGGGTGTGTGCGTGAGTGTGTTTGGATGTGTGTATGTGTGTGTGTGTGTGTGTGTGTGTGTGTGTGTACTTCTAAATCACGAATAATGCCTTGAATAATTAAGCGGATATGTATCTGGGATTTTGTGGAAATTTGTCATTCACCCTTTTCAGTTGACAGGAATTCACGGTTGAATCACTGTAGCCTAGCTTCCAGGCTGTTGAATATTTTTTTTTTATTCCAATTCTTTCTGGTCCATCGTATGGCCAGAAAATAACTGGACAGCAATGTATTGGTCTACCTTACTTTAGACGGAGTAAGCCATGCCATAATGTGATTGTAGAGTTCGGATTGGAAATGTCTAACATCCTTAAAACAAGGCTACAATTATAAAGAATGACGTATTCCCCTGAAAAAGGAAGGGCGCGAGATCAAAAGTGGAAAAGAAGGGTTCCGTCTCATTTGGGGGGGAAGATGATGACATGATTTCGAATTCAAGAAAACATGGACGGGGAAAAAACATCTTCCTGACAATAGCGAAAATTTATAATAAATATCTCTGATCAACTCTCTGGGTATGAATACATCAAAATCAAAGAACAGATTGACATCTCATTGGGAACTGAGTTTCTGATATGTGAAGGATTTTGCAGGGGATTGAACGTTGCTAAATAATGGTTAATTATCGCTGTCATTCTGTTTTTCACCTTCCACCCCCCCCCCCCCTCTCTCTCACTCTCTCTCTCTCTCTCTCTCTCTCTCTCTCTCTCTCTCTCTCTCTCTCTCTCTCTCTCTCGTCGGTCTCTCCATAATCCCCTTCTGTCAGTGCTTCCGCTCTTTTCATATTTCTCTGACCTTCTCTTTACCCACCCTTTCTCTACATTCCATTTCTCCTTCATCCACCCCTCATCTCTCTCCTCTCCCTCCCTCTCCCGCCCCCATCCCCCCCCCCCCTCTCTCTCTATCTCTCTCTCTTTCTGTATCTCTCTCTCTCTCTCCCTCTACTCCTAAAGTAGTTCGTTCACATCATACTGGGACACAAATAACTTCTCAACACACCAATATTTTCATTATATTTCATATAATTCTGATAGCCCTTTATTGAAAGTACATTTACAATAATATACATATAGTCAGTTTCCCATAAAATAAATATCATCACTATCACATCCAATACCACTAGGAAGAAACAATTTCTTTTCAAAACATTTGCACAAAAGTATTTTACTCATAAAAATAGCATTTCTTTCCCAAGAAGGCTTATCTATTTTATTATGGAAACACATCATATTTTCCCACCTTCTTAATCTCCCCAGTCCTTATCAGTTAGCCATCCATACTGTTTTATCACACTTTCTAAAAAAAAAAAAAGTTATGCGTACAAGCTGCATAATTGTATGGAGCTTGTTCAGACTGGTCTAGAAAACAATAGTCTGTGCTCCAATGTGAGGTGAAAACAACACTAATTTCTAGCAATGGGAACTCGGCTTTAGTCTTCAATATGCTTATAAATATACACAGCACCAAAACACTATACATGTAATGCATTAAACAAAGAGTGATTGTCATATTGTCACTCGCATTGCTACATACCGTACAGTCAAATCTATGTAAAACGCATTGATGTTTCCAAGAAAAATGGTCTGTGTGGATAGGACTGTTGGTCTTGACACATTTGATTGTATTATGCATTATTTTACTCAAAAGTACAAATGTACTTGTACAATGCCTGGAAAATAGAATAAACCATTCATAAATATAGCACAGGGTACACTTGTACCACAGGGGGTAAAGTACATATCTAGGCTGACATGTACAGTACCCAACAAAAGATGAGGGAATTATGAAAAGTGTGAATTTGACCCAAATTGGTGTGTGAGAGAAGAGAAAAGAAAACATAAAAAATGTGAAGGAAGGTAACACAGGTCTGTTCAGTAAAAGCACACTTTTTGCTTTCATTTACCAAAATTTGAGTACCTTATTATGTCTTCGAGCCTTTTATTCAGCGCAGTGCAATATGACGCCAGAATTGATTGACTTTGACATATGACATCCATACATATTATGCAAGTATATCACGCTTTGTTTTACAATCCATATAAGGAATATATACTTGTGATATAAACAAAATGCTACTTCATTCTTGCATTTTTCAGTAATGATTGGAAGAAGACAAAGGAAAGTCAACACCAGTTAAATTTTAGAAATTAAGGAGGGTTTGACTAGGGATGTATCGTTATATATTTTTGTTTGTTTATAGCTCCTATTTCAATTATACTCAATATACTTTGATAGCACACATGCACATGTGCATGTGTATCAGTAGATTTGGTACAACCTAACAATACTACTCCTACTTACTGTAACACCTTGACAGTATTGATACATCATTGCAACCAAACAATGATGCAACGAGGCATTTGGCCTATGCCGTCCCATTGCGACTCAGTCTATATGCACCCTGTGAACGTTTAAAGGTCAGAAAATATCAAAATACTCATGGTTGGTGATAAGTTTCCTATAATAGCTCAGTCAGTAGCCGTTGTCACCACAGCACATATGCATACAAACACAGCGGGCCATGTATCAATATAATATAGTGGCCGTGTGTAAATATAGTGGCCATCGGTCTTGGTGCCCACACAATGACTTATTGTTTTTAGAATCAACAACGTGAATAGCAGACTGGTATGGGCTTGATAGGTAGATGGACACAGCGAATGGGTACAGATATATTATTCCCTTATGATTATTCTACACCCAACTTAGCCTAGGTACTAGGCTGTGAGGTGCATGGACACAACCTGGTCTGTATTCTGTCTGGTCACACAGACTATGCCCGAAACCCACCCTCGCTCCTTCATGTAAGAAGCCAGAGGAGCCATGACGTACTTAGGGCATAGTCTGTTTTACCGGACTTACTTGTTAACAGACTGGGTTTTGTCCATGCAACTTGCGACCTAGTACCTAGGCTACACACACCTATTCACAACAGGGTTGAATCATATCTCAGTCATACCTTATGTATGTTAAAGTTCAGGTAATTACTTGGTGCTCATTGAGATATAACAACCAGAAAGCAAGCAAGAGCCCCCCAAATTAACAAATTCGCCCCTATGAATGATAACATTTCTTTAGAAGGTATAGCGTCAGACATATTTTCAAGGGTTCGTTTTTAAGACATTAGGCATGCGTCAAATATTTTCTTATATTTTCTTATATTAACCATTGTGAATAGATGTGATGAAAACATTGATTGTGAATACCATTTGATTGAAAACACTCAACAAATAAACAAAAGATCCAACCTCATTTTCTTACCCCCCCCCCCCCACCCACATGTACAAAGTACAATTTAGGTGAACAGTGGGGGGGGGGGGTGCCTTTCCTCACCCCACCCCAACTCTCTCAAAGCTCCATGATAATTCAAACATGTTCTTTGTACAAGACAGAGGTAATTTCAATTTACAAGACCATCATTTGAATAAGTTATTGGTAATTTCCATGTGTATTTCAGATTACAGTTATAGCTCAGATAGCAGTCATTGTATTGAATAGATGTGATGAAAACATTGATTGTGAATACAATTTTAATGAAACCACTCAACAAATAATCATGATATTCAACCTCAGTTTGGTATTGAATAGATGTGATGAAAACATTGATTGTGAATACAATTTGATTGAAAACACTCAACAAATAATCATAATATTCAACCTCAGTTTGGTATTGAATAGATGTGATGAAACCATTGATTGTGAATACAATTTTAATGAAACCACTCAACAAATATACATAATATTAAACTTCAGCTTGGTATTGATATCATAATAGGCAGTAGATCATCCAACCTTTCGTATAAATAGTAATTCACGACCCATCAGTTGCACAAGCAACATTTCACATGTTCAACCTTTGCTTACAACACGAAGTTCTCACTATAGGATCTGTGTGTGTTACTGGTGATAAAATGCACACACCTGGCTGGTCAAGTGTTAAATTTATTTGATAAGTGAGAGTACCATTTCGTGTTAACCATACATTCATGCCTTTTATTCAACAACAGTCTGTTAACCTTTTCATTTCCAATATCTCCAATTCCCATAGCATTAGCACAAGACTCACATGGCACCCATAAGCAATGGGTTATCTGGAAACTATGGCTCGGAGTAATTTGTTTGTATGCGACCACATCCTGAAACTTCTTAACAAATTTGGCAGGTGGTGATTAAGCATCACATGATAATTGAAGGCAACATGTACATGCACATGTAATGTAATGCAAATTGCACAGATGTATGCACTGTATGTTATACTCAGAATGACAGGCAAACGGATAAAATAATGTAAAATACACTATGTTTATACTGTCTGACCATGTAGGACCCATGGTCTGATCTGACCCAATGGCAATGATATTACATCACTTCTTGAGACAAACAAAGCCTTCTATATCACATATTTGCTGCTAAACACAGATTTATTCTACTGTGAATGTTACAAATAATCCCAAATCAAACAAATTTATTTCTAAAGTGACAGAAGGGTTCTAACGCAATTACGGCACATAATTAAAAATTCTACTTGTTATTTTAAAACTTTCTCTCACTCTTTCTCTTGTGGTTGGTCTGTCTGTTGGTCTCTGTCTCTTTCTCCATATTTATGTATAGCTGGCTTTCTTTCTTTGATTATGTTTTTCTCTATCTCTCTCTATCCCATACCCTCTGTATGGTTTTCTTTCCCTCTCTCTCTGTCTGTGTCCATCTCTCTAATGGCTAGTCCCTCTCCTCCCATCTTTCTCTGTCTCTCCCCCCCCCCCTTTCTCTCTTTCTCTGTCTGCCTTCCTCTCTCTCTCTCTCTCTCTCTCTCTCTCTCTCTCTCTCTCTCTCTCTCTCTCCCTCTCTCTCTACCCACCACAAGCTAATTTCGGATGAGAGCTATTACACATAAAGCCAGAGGGGAATAAGGGGGCTTAGACTTCACCCTCCAGCTAAAGATAGATCAAAGTATCGCCCAATAAGCCTTGCCCTCTCTCCACCCACTCGCACTCCCAACATGGCGCTAAGCACATGGGACTACAAGGCATCAAAACCATGGATATCATCCTTTCCATGACCTCTTCAACTTGCCCGTCTCCTCCCCCCCCCCCCTCCCTTCCCAGAGAGCTTTGCCAACTTAAAGGGCATATACTGTACTGGGAAGGCAAAAAAGCCTTCAAAATGTAATTGTTAGCAATCTTCTTGCCAGTGGTCTTAAATTCATTTATTGTCTATTTCAGAAGCTTGCTGAAAGTTATTTGCCCTCAAATGATCTACATTTGGAGTAATGAGTGATTAAATCACAAATCCTCAAAATGTTCGGCCCGAACATTTTGAGGATTTAATCATTAATCATTAATTACTCCATATGTGGATCATTTGAGGGCAAATCACTTTCAGCAAGCTTCTGAAATAGACAATACATGAATTTAAGACCACTGGCAAGAAGATTGCTAACAATTACATTTTGAAGGCTTTTTTGCCTTCCCAGTACAGTATATGCCCTTTAAAGGTAATAGGTAGCAGTGGTCAAGATTATTCTGACCCATTGCCATCAGTGCAGGGATATTCTCCCTTGACCACATCTCCCATTCATAATTGAAACGGGCTTGTGATGATGGCAAAATAGTTCTGCCTTGAGTACAATACCCATAACCATGAATTTCTTTCTAACCTTCTTTGAAATAATACATATTTAGATATTTTTATGAACAAGTGTGATTGAAGAAATTATATCACAAGTCATGATGCCATACTAAATAAGATCATTACAATAATTCTGTATCAACTCTGCATACTTCGGCATTAAATGGTACAAAGAGAGCAGTGTTCAGTGTAAACAATGGCCATTTAAAGACAGGTACTTTAAGTGGTAGAGTGTATGTAGTTTCTACTACCCAGGAGTGACAGACATTGTTGTTAGTAATTTAATTCATGTGTGCTCAGGTATTTGCTTGTAATGTTATTTGTTCACCAACCAACACCCCTTGCTTAGAAATATAATTTTTAAGTACCAGCCCTCTTTTCCTTTGAGGTCCTGATATTTAAGTACACAAAATTGGGGTAAAATACCAATTGATAGCACCAATTCTTGACCCTGTCATCAATGATTTGCAAGATTTAACCCTCTCAGTACCATGCCAAGAAGAGCCCATTGACTTATTATATTATTTTATGCACCTATGGGACCAAAATAGTTGAAAATCCCGGTGTGGATCAAGTAAACTCAAATTACTCGTTTCCATTTAAGGAATAACCTATAACAACTTTCACTTTGAGAGCTTAAACAATACAATATCTTTATTATATACACCCACTCGTACATCAATTACACAGTATTCCCCTTATTCTACTATACTTTGCAGAATTTAAATCTAGCCCCAATGCCCACATCACGCATGTCAACATTTCCTTCAGTTGCCTATGACATTATCAAAATAGAACAGCACTTGAACAGCTTGTGAAGCTCCATGTATGCTTTGACATTAAAGTTTGTCACTTTTTACAACAGCTTTCCACAATTTTTTTTGGCACAATGTTTGCATGGGAGACTGATGGGGTGGTACAGTGTGTATTCGTACTAAAACAAAAATTAATCGACTCAAATCAAATGGCTATTCATCCACCGGTTTCACTCTGATCAATACATTGTGTTTGTTATGTATGCAAATGTTATGCTCGTCATTCAAAAAATATAGCAGCGGCACCCCAAAGCTCGTCCGAGGGTTTTTCATCACTACTATAGGAAACATACATCTCCTTTTTTCCTTTCCTTCAACATTTGTGAGCTTCTATACATTTAAAATGTAGATATACTTTAACATTTTCCCTGACTATGGGTAGTACTACTAGTCGGTATGTTTTGAAATTTAAAAGTTAAGCTGTATTTCACTCGTTTGTATCCTGTACAACAACCATTTAAGAACAATTTTCCTCATCACAAGAATACTGTATGCTGTATCAAAGGCTCCTTTTAAAGGTAAGCATAAGGTTTGGAAGCAACTTTCCACTATCAAAGATTTGCGCTTACTGTACATGTAAGATTCCTGTATTTTCTGAACTCTTTGGACTGGTAGATACATGTATGTCTACATCACAATATTTTGATTTGTTGTTGTAAGTTTCGCTCCTTAGCAATCATCAGTTTAAATTCTCTACGACATCCACTCTTTCTAGTAAAAAAAAAAAGGTTCTGGACAGCATGTCTAGCTACTTAAAAAGACAGCAATATGGCTAATTTCTAGCAGAATACTCAAAAAGTTCAAACGGCAGTTGAGGAGGGGGTGAACAGCGAGCCCCTCTTTAATAAAATATACACTTTTACACAATGTTAGAATATGTACATGCATAATGATGACTTTGCTGATAGCACATTAGCTCTTCAAGCTGCCTTTCCTATCCAAGGCATCGAGGTAGCCCTGGGCTTTGTGAACGGCCCGCTTCCTTTCATTCCTGACGATCGGGTCGCCGTGGGCCTCGATGTTGTCTAGCCTAAGTACTTGACGGGTGAGAAGTTCCTCTAGTTTCAGGTAGTCCCGGTCGTTTTTGGCACCATCAAATGAGTCTACGTCGTTGCCGAGGTCGGCGATCATCGTCATGATGTCAAATATTTCCCTTAGTTCCTTGGGCGCCGGTTGGTTGGCGGCATCCTCCCGCTCGCTGGCCGATCCAGTGTGAGACTCTGCTGGCTTGGACGGGGCAGTTTTCGCTGCCTTGTGTTGGGCGGGAGGTTGCGACCTGGACTGCTGGGGCGGGTCGTCTCGCTCGCTGGACGATGACCCGTGGTCGACGTCTACCGTCTTGGACGTGGCGGTTTTTGTCGTCTTGTGCTGCGCCGAAGGCTGGGTCCTGTGCGGGACTTGCCGGGTGTGGCCGCTGCGGAATCCTGTCGTCTGCCCCCGGTTCCGGGACGGGGTGTGGCTGCGCTCCGAGCCTGACGAGCTATCCTCAGTGAACTGGGGAAGCTCCCCAGAGACACTGACATTAGGGAGGTGTGAGGCCGTGGACCGTGGGGTCTGACGGGCGTTGCCATGGCTACTGCTCTGAGAGGCGGGGCTCTGGGATGCCCTCTGGCTGATGAGGCTCCCGTGGGGGTACGGGGGGACGGGCGGAGGCACGTGGGGGAAGTCGCTGGCCTGCGGAGCCTCGGCACTGCGCAGCACCTGGATCGGGATAGAAATTGGCGTCTGGTGGCCGTTAAAGTTCTTCATGGAGCTGGTCATCCCCCGGCTCAAGTCTGGGCTCGGACTCCCCCTCCCGCCACTGGACCCTGGACTCCCGGCCTCCTGTTGGACATGAATCGGCACGGAATACCCCGGGCTCCCGTTCAGCCTCCCATTACTCTGCTGCGAGGGCAGCGGTGCTTGTGCCTGTGGCATCGGTCTGGCGTTGGACCTCACGGCCCCACCCCTCTGCAGCACACTAGACGTTTGTTGCAGCGGGCCGCGTCGGCTCTGCCTCGGGCTGTGCATGGTCACGGGCCGCTGCTGCACGGACCCCACCCTCCGGCTGCTGGGTGGGCTCACCACGGACTGGTTGACGAACTTCCCGTCCACGATGGGGAACTCGCGGTGGTGGTTCTTGGGGCTGCCGCCATGGCTGGCCTCGATCTGCACCGGGCGGTTCTGCCAGTAGTACTGCTGTTGGCTCGTGGGAGCCTGGTGGGAACGGTGACTGGGCTGCACGTACATGCTACCAAAGGCTGTGTCATTGGCAGGCTGTTAGATACAAGAAGCAAGCAAAAGAACATTAAATAACAGTGTTATCAATTATCACTGAGCTGCATATTGCTTGGCTCATTTACAATTTCATAAACTTTGTCATTAGCAGGTTGCAAGATACAAGCATAAGAACATCAATTAAAAGTGAAATCATTGAGCTTTATCTTGAAAGGCACATTTACAACTTCAGTTGTTCTTAACTACTGTACATGGCCCAGGCTGTGTCATTGGCAGGCTGCAAGAAAAAAGCAAAACAAAATCGAATGACAGTGATATCATGGAACTTCATGTTTTATGTTGCTTGGCATATTTACAATTTCACATACAGTTGTAGTACACCTACACAGAATGCCTGAAGAAAAAATCACCGTGTCCCAGTTTTACAAAGAATTATTGATTAATCGCAACTTGACGTAATTTTTATAAGTCATCACTCTGTAGAAGAAAGAAAAGGTGATTCAGATCAACCACAATATTACAACTTTTTCAGTGTATGTATATGAATGGTGTTTGTAGAGGCTCACTGGAAACTTTCTAACCAGTGTGCATCGATATTATAGCAGCGATATTATGTATGTACTCCACAGCCCAGACCAGAATCGAGAGGAAAGAAGAATTTGTGCTTCTAAGTCTATGCCTTCAGAAAGAGTTCCAGTTGCAGCAATGCATTAGTAAGAAATAAAATAAAAAAAAAACTCTGCAGACTGGAAACAAGGTTAGATGCATGACAGCACCTGCAAACTTGGCTCTATGTCAAAATTACACAATGACCTGATGAAACGTTCCAGAGTTGGCAGGTGCCCCATAATCGGACCTTTCCCTCAAGAAAATCTGCACAGGATGTCTACAGCATTGTAGAGGGACAGCACTGAAAGTAGGTAGAGTAGTCTGTTTGAAGCGTACTCAAAGTAAGTGGGAAGAGTTGGATGTGTAAAGTGAACGGAAAGTGGGAACAGTAGTCTGTTCAAAGTGATCTGAAAGTAGGTACAGTAGTCTGTTTGAAGTGTACTCAAAGTAAGTGGGAACAGTTGTATGTGTAAAGTGAACGGAAAGTGGGAACAGTAGTCTGTTCAAAGTGATCTGAAAGCAGGTACAGGTACAATGCAACAGCGAAACACGTTACAGAGGGGGTTTCTCAGTGATTTAGCCCTCACACTGCAAAAGAGAGCCCCTTGTATATAAGAAAAGTAGCCATGTGAAAAATCATCTTTCCTTACACTGCAAAATGTAGGTTTGTATCAGACTTGGTAGGATGCCCCCTTGAATAGAGCTACTAGCATTTCCCTGCATCGAGGCATTTAAAGGGATTGCTCACCCTGAAAGTAATTTGGTTTCAATACAGGAAGAAACATGAAAGAAACATATCAGTGAAGGTTTGATGAAAATCTGTCAAAGGATACTGATCTTTTAAAGTTTCGATTTTGTGCGTTGGTATGAGGTGCTCTCCCATATGTTGTGAACAATTTTCTTTTAAAATGTGCATTTTTTCGACATGCATCCTTTTACCTGTGCATTCGATACATCATTAGAAACTTGTTTTTACAGATACAACTGTACCTCTACGAAAAAAAAATCCTTCATCAAAAACAGAAAAAGAGCAATTTATGGAATCATACAGCACACAACATATGGGAGAGCACCTTGCAAGTGACATCACAAAATTGAAATTTTAAAAGATTATAACTTTCTTATCCTTTAACAGATTCTTGTCAAACTTTCTTTCAGGTTTCTACTTTTATTAAAACCAACTTATCTTCAGGGTGAACTTCCCTTTCATGAATGGGCAAGAGCAATAGAGTACCGAAGTATGACGTCATTTGAGCATTATTGTCACGACAACTGGTTCTAAACAAAGCGGGTTGAGCAAGCAGCAGTGATCACTACAGGGACTGTAATTGGGAATGCCTAACATTAACCCTAGACAATAGACAATATCGAACCGCTAAACCTCTCACTGGAGTGATTTTGTTTAGAACCAATTGTCTTGACAACATGCTCTTAATGACACCACTTCGGTACTCCATAAAAATTACTCAGAGCAGTGCAGACATAAACTTACCAAGAAAATATGTGAAGTATGTGCTGAGCCAGATGATAAATGTTATGAAAGCAGAATTCAGAGAGTTCTATAAAATCACCTAAGAAGAGTAAGTTGAAATTACTACACAGGTAGTATCACTATCGTGCGCTCAATGTGACCACGACAGGGCAAAAGTGCTGCACACTACTACCTGTAGAACTTGTTCCTGAAGATGTTTGTAAGACAATGATACACACCCTAACACGTTGAGCCCCTGTCCGAATGATCCTCATCGGAACAAATCCTCCCAAAGTCGACAGACAACTTCACAGATTAGATACCCTCAAGCTCAAAAGTCACTTGTAAACAAGAAGTTGATTCACTGAAGTGTCACGCTGAGTGTGGTTTGATTCCCGCACACCATCAAAAAAACAATGTTGTTTTGGAAAGCACCGATAGACGCTCGGTGCAAAACAAGTGAAGCCTCGTTGCTGTCTCGTTCCCCTATGACTCGATCGCACATATACGCAGTGCTGTCTCAAGTAGTTGGATTGTTCAACCTCTGAAGCGGAGATTGGCGGCGGATACTGCTGGCCAGCAAGCTACACTACATTCCACGTAGCGCACAGCCTGTGAGTTTTGCTTGTAAATGATGTGTGATACCCTAAACGTCAAGCTTTAATATCTGCGAGGTTGTGCGCTAATCAATGTGTCTTCCTGCCTAGGCTATGCCTGCCAACTACAGTAGTCTTCCTCTCAGCACCTATTACTTAACAATTTTCAGCACAAGCCAGTATGCGAGCTGACACAAATTTGTCACACTGTGCCATACACCAACTTAACTAGGTTTCCTCTTTAGTTAGCATTAACTTGCTTAGTCCCATAGGCAAGAAAGTAAGTAGTTATTAATCTGGAGCTGTCAGTGCTTGATACTAAGAGGGTATGTAGTCTTGAGTTGTGAACCTTGTTATTGATGTACAGTATGAAGAGAATAACAAGCACATTTTGGGCGTACCACTCCTACAATATTCCTCTTCCCTTTAACTTCTACAAAAAGTATTAAATATACACTGTAACAGTGCTCCATTTCTACACCAATAATGTTTACACCACAAACTGAACAGAGCAGCAATTTCTATCTGAAGAAAAGGAACAGGCATGAAATCATCGTTGATGATGAAAGAGGAGCACATTTATGAATCATCAAGACACATCATGTGAATTATGTACACCTCCCTGGTAACAATGCACAAACAATGTAAAAACAATGTACAAACATGTACTGCTGTCTGTTATTGTACCAAGAAAGGGGTAAGACAGGGGTACACAGCTCTTCAAGGGATAGTTCACCCTGAAATTAATTTTTGTTTTAATAAAGGTAGACACATGAAAGAAACAAAAATCTGCCACAGGATAAGAAATTTATGATCTTTTAAAATTTTGATTTTGTGACGTCACGTGCGAGGTGCTCTCCCATGTCGTGTACCATTTTTTTTAATGTGCATTTTCACAAAACGATAAGTTTCCTTTTACCTGTGCATTTGATACAACATTAGAAATATGTTTTTACACACATACCTGTACAAAAAATAAATAATTCCATTGTCAAAAGCAGAAAAAAAGAGAAATTTATGGAATTATTTTGTACACAAAAATATGTGTAAAAATGTGTTTCTAATGATACATGTAGATGCACAAGTAAAATGATGCATTACATAAAAGTATCCCTTAGAGAAATCAATATTTTTTTGTAAACAATCGTAACTTTCCTATCCTTTGACAGATTTTCATTAAACCCTCACTAATATTGCTTTCATGTTTCTGCTTTTATTTAAACCAAATTAATTTTAGGCTTTAATATGCCAAAATGGCATTATGATGTACTGTGAACTGTACAATGCATGGTCAGCCATTGTGTCATGCATGGACACCTGACTATTCAAACTGGAAACTTTCCCAAAATATGCCTCAAATCTTACCATCCACTAGCATTTTTGGAAAATCCTTTCACAGTACCCCTTCATGGACTAATACCTGTATGTACTGTACATTAAAGGGAGTGATCACACTCTCTGATGTGATGTCATAAAGCCAGGGAATGTGGTTCAAGGTTTTGAAAGCACCAGTGTGAATAGACCTAGTGTGATATTGATGCGCTCGCTCAGGCATGCGTGTACGACGTATGCCAAATATTCTATTGGGAGGGATTTGTTTTTCTGTTCGTTTGTGTTTTCATTCAATCCAAGCATGGCCCTACACTGTACTGTACATTACCCAAGCAAGCTACTGTAATACGGTACAATGCACTACTGGGCATGGGTGCTAGTGTACTAGTACATGTACATGTACATGCACACACACGTACTGTACGTACAGTTTCTGTACATCAATTGAAAACATGCAGGCCTAACACAAAAAATTGTACTACACAGTAGATGTCACCCACAACCAAATGAAAGTATGACCCCTCTCCAAAAACAAGCAAAAACAAACAAGAAAGCCTAATTTTGTTCCATTTACTGCATACGCCGTACATGTATATTGAACGTGTCTAATTTTTTGCGATTCGAGACTTCTCGACAATTTCGTGGGTGGTTAAATTCAGGCAGACTAGATGTCTATCCCCAGGGAGGGTAAAAAGGAGGTGGGGAAGGGGGGGGGGCAGGGGAGTTTGCTGATGGCTTCTCTTCCCCGTGTGTTGTGCTCATGTCATGTGACAGACGCAGATTGAGTATCAGCGGATCTGGGAGCCAGACTAGGTACGTGTAACTATCCCCAGGGAGGGTAAATAGGAGGTGGGGAGGGGGGGGGGGGGTGAGGGGCTTTTGCTGATGGCTTCTCTTCGCCCGTGTGTTGTGCTTATGTCATGTGACAGACGCAGATTGAGTATCAGCGGATCTGGGAGCCAGACTAAGTACATGTAACTATCCCCAGGGAGGGTAAATAGGAGGTGGGGAGGGGGGGGGGGGGTGAGGGGCGGGGTGAGGGGCGTTTGCTGATGGCTTCTCTTCGCCCATGTGTTGTGCTTATGTCATGTGACAGACGCAGATTGGGTATCAGCGGATCTGGGAGCCAGACTAGGTACATGTAACTATCCCCAGGGAGGGTAAAGAGGAGGTGGGGAGGGGGGGGGGGGAGGGAGGGGTGAGGGGAGTTTGCTGATGGCTTCTCTTCCCCCGTGTGTTGTGCTCATGTCATATGACAAGCTCACGCTGCTTCCACCTGGCTCAGACCATCCTCAAAACAGGAAGCAAGAGCAGGCTACCCAATTTTAGCAACACAAGAAGAAAGGGGTGGGACTGTACAGAGAGAGAGAGAGAGGGGGGGAGGGGGGGGGGGGGGTAGCTGTATGCAGTGAAAAGAAAGAAGTGGGGTTTAGGGCACCTTACTACATATACACCTTAACCCTCTCAGTCCCACAGGTAATGATTTGTGTTGCAATTGACATGACCAGCACTTTTTGGTTTTGAGAGGATTAATGTAAAATGCAGAAATAATTCTTCCCACATACATGTAAGATACAATGCAGATAAATAACTGTCATATGAGGGAGCTTGGAAAGTAACCCCTATGAATAAATAGCTTTTCCCTGGCTGTTTACTCCTGAAAGGAGTTCTATAGTGCTGTCTCCATCCAACCAAAATTACAAGCTAACATGCTTATCTTAACCCCCAAAGCCTGATCATAAAAAAGTATTTCATTTACATATCCATTACATTGAACAAATGTAGTGGCAACATTGCGTATTAATTGTTTAGGAAATTTCCCCTCGTAAAGACTGAATTCACTTGCACAATATTCCAGAGTTCCCCATTCAAAAATTAGGACCGTACATGTACGCATGTATTATTGTCAAATTTGATTCAATGCAGACACACCCAATATACCTTTGCTGTATGAACCAAACAAATGTCGCGCAGACTTGGGCTAAAGCAGCCATTCAAACTTAAACGAAAGTTCCCCATTCAGAAAACAGCACGCTATTTTCGTCAAGTGCGGTCGCGTGCAGACACACCCAATACGCCTGCACTGTATGAATGTACCAAACAAATGTCAGGGCCACCGACGACTTGGCGACAGGATGTTTTTAACTGCAGGGAGGTGACAGTCAAATGAGGACGATACTAATTTAGACTTCTCATACGGTCGCAGATATCACGTGGCTAATTCGGCCATTAATGGGTTAATTAGAGCACGGTCCTGTGCGAGCTTAAAGGGGAGGATATAGCATTTTCACCTTGGCTACTTGTTAGTGCAGTTAGCTCTACGGAAATGAGAACAACTGCGCACGAGTAAGTAGTGTCCATGTGCATAAATAATTAAATATGTTGTTTTTTTGTTTTGCTTTTTAAAAGGGATAATTCACCCTGAAATGAAGTTTGGTTCAATAAAAGCAGACACACGAAAGAAACATTTAAGTGAAGGCTCAATGAAAATCCGTCAAAGGATAAGAAAGTGATGATCATTTGAAATGTCAATTTTGTGGAACTCTTGCAAGATGCTCTCCCATATATTGTGTGCTGATTCCATAAATTGTTTTTTTTTTTCGTTTTTGATGAAGAATTTTTTTCCTCCCAGAAAAGTACACGTATGTCTGTAAAAACATGTTTCTACTGATGTATCAAGTGCAAAGGGAAAATGATGCAAATGTGAGAAAATTGACATTTAAAAAAATCACTCCTTCAATAATATGTTTCTGCTTTATTTGAAAACAACCTACATGTTATTTCAGAGTGGGCTATCCCTTAAAAGAATCAGGGGAGGAGGGATAATATGAAAAATGTTCTTTTTGTTTCCTTTCATCCTTGACATAACATATTTGGCGAGAATACCCATAAAGCAGGGTTAAAAATTCTGGAACCAATAACAAATATTACAAATGTATGTTAATATTCCAAATAAGTTGGATCACCCTATCACAGTATCATGTTCAAACAAATACAAAGAGGAAAACAAATAAAGTGTGTCAGGGGCACTTTTGTTATCTGCTGGGGCTCCTCATAATACATGTAGCCCCCATAAAATATGCTTGAGGGCCAGAGATCAATGATGCACCAACTTTGTTGTTGGATTGAAAAAAACTCACCCTTCTGGATTTAAAATGTCTAAATATAAATTACCCTGTACAGTGTTTCGTACAAGAAGGCCTGTAAAGGTTCATCATTGCAAGCTTCATGTAATTAGGTCTAAATTTTACAAACAGTTTTTTTAATCAAAATTCATACTAGAATACAAATTTAAGTATTTCAGAAATCACACCAGGAAAAAGAATCTGTTATGTGTACAATCCTATTAATAGTCTACACAACGTGCACAGTTCCATGTGCTGTGCACAGCCTGTGATGACTGAGTATGGATGTGTTGAGTCTGTTCCTTTTCCGATCCCCTTGCGACACATTTAGTGAGGGGGCTATTCCAATAAAACAGCACATATTCATACAGTGATCACTGATCAAATATAAACACTTTCGCAAAGGTTTAATCCCCTACAGACCTCCACTTGTGTCACCTGTATCAACTAGGTTTTTATAATTTGAAAAGCATTAACCTGTGCACATTTTGTGCATTATTTCGACAGGCAGAAGTTTGTATTCAAAGCAGACCTTTAAATTTGATATCCCCTTCCCCTTAAACTGAAACATGTACATGTACACAAAGCATGTATTATGGCATTATAGAGGTATGGGCATTTCACCTGTGGACAAAATTTAATGCAGTACATAAAGTGAGTGTGTTATATTGATCTACCTACAGTACCAGTAGTTTATTGAAACCCACATGTCTTTTTTTCTACAGTACACAAGTATCTTATGCTGTATGAAACTTATCTGTGAAGTTATTCAATGTGTTTTCTTTCAAGATTACTTTTCAGATGATACCACTTACTGTAAATCTACAGTGTATAGTTGTATGAAGGCCTGTATACTGTGCACATAAATTAAACTAGACTTTAAAGGGTTACTAAATTAGAAAAATAAGTTTCCACTAATCTATTTAAAATTATCCACTAAAAACGAATTTCACATTAGTTTGCCGCAATAAAGTCTCATTTTGACAAAAATTTGAAAAAACGCAAGCCTCCAGTGACGTACATGTATGAGAAGTCAAAATGCCATAAATGCCAACGGCGTAAATAAAATATTTTATTCACGCCATTCAAACAATACGTTACCAATGGGAACCCCAAAGCTTGTACGAGGTTTGTCTGAGTAGCAACAACTAATAGATTCAAAGTGCATTCCATCCATTGAATCTGAATGACAAGATACATGTACATGTACAGGTGAATGCAATAACGCATCACTACGCAGTTAGGGGGAAAGTGGTGAATACATTACGAAAATGGTCTATTGTTGACTTCTGTACAATCTGTGGAATTTTGACTTCTCATACGTCACTGGAGGTGTGTGTTTTTTCAAACTTTCGCTAAAATGAGACTTTGTTGTGGCAAACAAATGTGAAATTTGTTTTTAGTGGATAATTTTACATAGATTAGTGGGAACTTATTTTTCTAATTTAGTAACCCTGTAACATTACAATGAAAATGATTATTGTGGGCTCAGGGTGATTTTAACCCCCAAGAGGCCAACAAGTCCCCATATTTGTCAATAATTGAAAATGTAATGTTATTACTGAAATGTTGCACCAGTTGCACCTGGTATTGCTAAATTTTACTTTAGGATATGTACAGTTCACCTCCATACATATGAGTTAAAACTTTTGGAGTGATCATTGATCAAAAGGGTCCAAGTCATGCTGACTCGTTATTGAGTTACATACATACATGTACAGTACTGAAGATATATAATGCACATGACTGCACACTCCTTATGGCTTAAATTGAAAGGACTTTGCAGTCCACTCCCCCATACCAAGGCTACACCAACACTTCTTGTACAGTACCTACAGGGCAGATGCTTGACTGCACACGGACATGCTTGAATCAGGGAGTTGGGAGTACTGTACAGTGTAAGCCTACCATATAATTCTTTGTACATGTACAGTATGCCTGCAAAAATATGAGTGTAGTGCAGTGGACATACATTTTTGTATGGATATGTACCTGTAGTATCTGTACTGTATACATTTGTACATGTACATGTACACTGATGGTCATCCAACATTTTATCGGGTGACAACTATTAACTCAATATTTCATGCAATGTACACCTCATACATGCTCATTGTAGATACAGTACAGTAACAGTACATGTATGTAATGTACATGTACTACAGTGTATACACAATCCCACTGGTCAGCTCAAAATGGGGCATGTTTTGTCCAGTCTCACATTTTGGAGAATAGCAGTGTGTAAAGCACAGTTTTTATACATGTAGGCACGGTGATCCCTAAATCAGAAAACATGCAGCGCAAACAACATACATCAGGTCACGAGAGTGTTTGTCAGCGACACATTTTTTTTTTTTTAACTATACCACCCTTAAAATCAGTATAATAATCGGCTTTACTTTATTTCTGTGTAGCCCCCATATATGTGAAAGGGACCCTGTGAAATACATTTTCTCCTTTTATGGATATAATGTCACACAGCACAGGGAATATTTTTAGTCACTTAGCTGGACCGTAGGTGTACTGATTCATTTACCACATCAAATTATCAAAGATATTGGAGCGACAATAATTGCCTTATTGCCTCATGGAAAAAGGCAATATCATACAGCACTACAATGACATTAATGTACAGTATACTTGTACAGGGTGTATGTAAATTTGCATGTAAGCAAGATGACGACATCTCTATTCTGTAAAATGATGACGTTGCCATTGGACAGGTCTGCTGTTAACTGTTTGCTTGCCAGATAGACTGCTGCTCTATGGGATTTACATGTATGTGTATGTGTATGTACTTGTGAAATGCGGCACATGTGGCACCCAAAGTGTTAAAGACAACTTTTGCTCTGCAGCTGCACAAGCAGTCCATCTGAGAAATATAACTCATTCTGTGCTGAGCCCACATTCAAGTATGCGGGCTGGCTTTTTATGTGCTCAGATACTAAGTACTACACTGTACATACATTTGTAGCATGACTCCCATACTGTACAATCTGCGTTCGGAAAATAGCCAACAGGCTATGAATAAACTTCAAACCCTCAACCCTGTACCGTACATGTATGAGTTAAGCCTCAACCTCTTTGGTTAGTGCAGTTCAATGGAACATTTTGACATCCAAACTGGATCAGGGTTCATACAGCCAGAAAATCTAACAGTAAGCAAAGGATTGAAGTCTCTGACATTGATACCGTACAGTGTACATTACAAAGGTGAAATAGTATTACATTACTGAGCCAAGAAGTTACTATGTCAGAACATTCCTCACTAACTAACTTCATGTGGTCTGTGTTCTAGAAGGGCTGAATGCCTCCTGGAAATTTCCCAGTTTTGACATTCAAACAAATTTAAAGAAATTTCAGGATACATCCGGACAAAGATGAAAATGTAAATGCAATCCAAATTCAAATTAACCCAGAAAGACCTTTCACTTGAATCAATTACTGTTTATAGATTAATAAACAGAACTTCATAAAGAATTACAACTTTTCCTCTAGTCAACTTATATTCGGAAATGAAAGTGCCATCAACTGCTCAAAGAGCAATTTCAACACACATTGCACTTACCATTTAGAAGCATTTGACAGTCAGACTTCAAATAGAGTACTTACTACAACAAACACAAACTCAGCAATGCCCAACTGAGATACACTACATGTACATAATGCCGCCTTGAACTACCTTCCTTGGCTTCATGTGCACATGATACCATGACAACAATAAACAAAAAGAATCTCCAGGATGTGCTTGACACTAAGGGCTACATGTAACTGGCACTGTATTTTAGCATCCTGCTTCACCCAGAACTATGTACATGTACTACTCAACCCTTTGTATGCCAGGCAAACGGGTGCTCCATGCCCATGGAATTTACATGCAACAATTGTGCCCAAAAGTGACAGTTTTGACCCTGAAGTTAGGTTGGTTTTAATAAAACATCACATGCAAGGTGCTCTCCCATATGTTGTGTACAATTTTTTTTTTTTTTTTGGAAAATCACACTTTTCTTTATACATGTATCTTTTGGCAATTTTTTGTCAAACCTTCACTAAGCATGTTTCTTTCTACTTTTTCTATTGAAACCAACTTAATTTTAAAGTAGACACTCCCATTAACACAATACTTTCTTTCAAGTTCCGAGCACTAAAGAATGAAAGGTCAGAAATAGAAAGGAAGTACATACAAGGAATTGGCATACAGAAAGGGAAAGGGAAGAAAGGGAAGGAGCCACAGTTTTAAACCGCAATATATTTTGTCCAGTTCAGCATGAAACATGTTGTTTTTTAGGCTAAAACATCATGTTTCATGCTAAACTGGACAAAATATACCACAGTTTAAAACTGCGGCTCCTTCCCTTTCTTCCCTTTCCCTTTCCCAATGCCAATTCCTTTGAGCTGTAGTGTACATGAGAATCAGTAAGGGTACTTAAATGGTCAGGGGCACCCACCCACACTCTTGATCATCTTCAGTACCCTGAAGCAGCACTACAAAGGATAAAGGGCCTATTCTCTACAACAGGGACAACTGACTACACGGACACACTGAACAAAATACACCAGTGATTTAGGAATAATATTTAACTCTTTCGAGATCAAGCACCACAAATGCAATGAATGTGGTTTGATGCTTTTAACTGCATCACATGAAAGAGCATAATGTTCTCCCTATTCATCTCATGAATTTTTGTCATTCAGTGAAAAATACATAAAAGTCTATCATTAGATAATTAGATAGGGTCACTTCATGCATGTAGTAAAAGCAACATCCCATTAATTCAAGTACATGTAACCATGGAATTGCCTCAGTCTAAAAGGTGTAATTTTTTATGCAAGCCAACACATCTCACTCTCAGTAGGCCTGTCCTCAATTATAAGTCACCTAAATTGCACATAAAGTGTCGCATTGTGTGCAATACACATAAATAACATTGAGCGTCATTTCGTTTGGCATACATGTACAAAGAGTTAATGGACCTGAAACAAATGATGACAATACAGTCAATGACATTAAGTGTCGCACATTAAGTGTCGCATTGTGTCCAATACAAATAAATCCCATTGAGCGTCATTTCGTTTGGCATACAAAGAGTTAATGGACCTGAAACAAATGATGACAATACAGTCAATGACACTAAGAGAGTCACACAAAAATGACTAAATGATCAAAGACAAAGCCAAGGACCAAGCAAGATCGAGCGACCAAATCCAATCCCCAAAATTAATGGATTGCTTACGGAACATGGCAAAGGAATATCTGATTTCGAAGAAGGCCACAAGTTGGAATAACCTGTGCTAATATTGTTTTGATTTTGAAGGAATATGGTTATGGAGAACAAGGGAAAGGGGAGAGGCTATCGAATGGCGATGACGATGCCGATGGGGACTTCGACTTCGTTTACTGTTCATGCTGCTATTAAAAGTTGCGCTGCTATCCGTATCCTATTCCTGTTCGTCGGCAGATTTTTAATGGTGAGATTGTAAGTAAGATAATGAACACGATGTGAATGAATTAATGAAAATAACATACCTGTGTGTGAAGGTTTGGGGTACTCGAATATGTATAATCACGCCCAGTTCTGTCCCTCTCATCTGCTACGTTCTCAGCTTCAGCTTCATCTCTCGGATCGTTCCAAGTAGTGGCCCGTGCGCTGTGATTCACGAAGAACGGCCAGCCTGTGCCTGGATCAATCAACATTTCCCAGTTCGCGGGTAGAGGATCTTCGAGCGTAATAGGTCGGATTTTCGGCGGTTTCTGACCGAAACCATCGCGGTGGGCCATTATATACTCCTTTCTGATACGCTAGTAACTCTTATTTGTAGCATATTACCAATACGATGAATACTATACGCTGTTAACAGGAATTATTCGCCGTTATTTCCAGACTGTTCCTGTGGTTTCGCTTACCTTCTGCCTTTTTCTAGAATCGTCGCGATGCCTATTCGATATCATACGGTCACGTTGTAGAATCTTTCCAGTCGGTTCCGTTAATTTATCTTTATGCAACCTAGGGATCAGCATCATCGTATAAAAATAACTCAAAAAAAGTGAATGACCTCAAGGAAGGATATCATGAGCAGCATTTTAAAATAGATTAAGAACATTTTTTATCAAGTTTAGATGAAGTCTTCTTATTATAAGAACAAACAATAAGATACCACGACTGGATAAATATTAGGTAGCAATGTCAGGATGCTTGTGAGTAAATATGCCGCTTGTCATTGGTGTAAAAACGTAATTTTTGTCACGGTAAACCAATAGCAGTTTCTGTACCAGCTAATGCACCTGCATACATGTTCGGCTCGTCAGTATTTACAAATACGGAAGTGATCGAGCTCGAGTTCACCTCGGCTCGGCGAACCGTACCGAGTTCGTCGAGCGCAGTGTGCTAGGCTGTAAGCTTGCGGTGCTCGCCGAAATCTGCTCGTCGGGGCGCCGCCGAGATACGGGCCGGGGGACAGGGCCTTATGTGCTGCCGATAAGCCCGATGCGAAGGGGTTGAGCCGGGGGCCGAGATCAAGTTCCGCCGAACTTACAACCTGGAACTTGGAAGTGTTTTCGCGTTGGCGCTACGAACTTCTGGAAGTTCTGGCCAGGTACAGTGTTGACTCCATTTGACTATTGGTCTAAGTAAATGGTCTAACCACGTCAATCATGAACTGAGACGAGAGGGTAGTGTCGTGAAATCTGCAATTGGCTATGCCATCTTCAATCATGTCGATTGTATGAGAAAGTGAAAATCAATTAAAGGCACTGAATGCACCTAGATTTCACTACTATCTCGAGCTGAAGGCGCTAGTTTATAGACTATTTGTTTTATTCTTCATTGAGACATGTCTATGGGCAAGCAACTGAGGAAGTAAGATTACATTGTAGGCTATAGTCTTATACTTAAGACAGCTGACAGGAATAACCGTCTCAATTATTCGGGGCATTCAAGGCATTCTTTAATCGAAATGACATTTTTTTTTTGGTCAAAGGAGCCAGATGCAATCTCAGCGGATCCAACGTCCTACAGAGACTGATTTTTCGGTCTACATATAGGCCTACTATAAATTCCCAAAGATCGATCTCAGGCCTTAGTCTTTGACGTAATCAAGATACAAATACACTATACTTCTACAGCTCAAAGGGCACAGGGAAAAGGAAGGAGCTGCAGTTTTAAGCTGCGGTATATTTTGTCCAGTTCAGCATGAAACACAATGTTTAAAAAGCAACATGTTTCATGCTGAACTGGACAAAATATACCATGGTTCAAAACTGCGGCTCCTTTCCTTTTTTCCCTTTTCCTATGCAAATTCCTTTGAGCTGGAGTGTATTGCTCAAGATTAATCTCCTTCATTTATCTTCCTCATGTTCTCATCTCACCCCCACCCCCTTCCTCCCCTCTCTTATTTTTTCATTCTCTTATTCTCCCCCTCTGTTCTGTGTTACCCCACCCCCCTCTCTCTATCCTCCCCTGTCTCATTTGTTTTTTCCTCTTTTACCCCCCCCCCCCTACCCTGTTCAGTTCATCTCTTTCCCTTCTCCCTGATCATCTCTCAATATCTCTTGAACCCTCTCTCTTGCTACCACCCCCACCTGCCCTCCCCCCCCCCCCTGTTGTTCATCTCTTTGCCCTCTCCCTCTTATCTCTCAATATCACATGATCCCTCTCTCTTCTTGCTACCACCCCCACCACCCCTCCCCCGTTCATCTTTTTCTCCTCTCCCTCACATCTCTCAATATCACATGATCCCTCTCTCCTCTTGCTACCCCCCCACCCGGCTGGCGCGGCCCACACCCCCATTGATCTATGTCCAAGATTTATTTTTCCACATCCCCTCCCTTATCTCCACCTCTCCCTCTGCCTCATTCTCCCATTCTCGGATCCCTCCCCTTTCTCACCACTTTCTATCTCTCTGTTGTATGATTACAGGGCGTATTGTGAGGACTGAGAATGAACCTTCCTAATGATCTGAACATCCCACCTGATCCTGTAGAGACATGGCAGGTGAAGGTCGGCCGCCTGGTGAGAGAGGTTTTCCTGCCATACGCCGTTCCTTATGTCATCCCAGCTATCCTAAGTGAGTCAACTTCATCTCAAGAAGAAATAAATTCCATTCCATTAACTGCCAAAGTTCCATGATTCATAAACTTGAATCATTGGTCTACTAAAACTAAAGTTAAGAACTAAAATTACATTCTTTAGGTTAACATTTATTTCAATCTGTAGAATAATTTCTTGGTGTCTCATACAAACTAAATGATTTGTTTTGATGGGTCCAGAGAGGGAACTGAGAAATACATTGTGTGGAGTATTCATCGTAAGGTTGGGGGGGGGGGGGAAGGGGGGGGGGAGACTCTAAAAAGAGATGATCTTTTGCATTGGACGCAGTTGACTGTTCTTCATCAGGGCCCAGAACTTTGCATAAAATTTACCATTGATGATAACTTTGCTGCCAATAGGGATTTCTATGGAAACCTTGAATTTGATTGGTCGTTGAGCAATGTTACCATGGTACATGTAGTTACCATTGATGACAGTGTTTACCATTAATGGTAAGTTTTATGCAATGAGACTCAGGAATGGAAACTAAAGACGAAAAGTCTTTAAATATTGTCCGTCCCTTTTGCAAGCTTAAAATTTGAAATCTTCTATCACGATCATAAATTGAAGAAAGTTTGATTCAAGACCATTTCTAAGAGTATAGCATGTTGAAGCTTTCTGTAAATGTAAAAATTTCAGCCGTTAAATTTCAAATTGACTTTTTTCGTACTACGAAAAAAGTATTAGTCTTTGTTACAATATCTATGTGGTTGTTATGCATGTGTGAAATCCTAATTTTATGAGTAATTACCAAACTTTGGAGATGATTCCTTCTATAGAGCAATTTTTTTCATAATGCATTTTATGGTTTAATACGTATCAGTTTCAAATTATGAATATACAGCTTGCTAACACTTCTCTATATGTTTTGCCAATGTTTCGATGGTTTTGTGGTGATCTGAAAAAGGGACGGGCTGTCTTTAATGTTCAATGTTGTTATCCATAAAGGTTGGAAGCTGACGAGGGGCTTACAAGCTGATCCTGATGAGAGAGTCGTAGCCCTGCAAGATGAGGTTGGCAGATTAAAGCAGCGGGTCAGCGGTTACCAAGGGCTGGCAACCAAGACTCAGCGACATGAATATCAAACTCTCCAGCAGATCAACCGAGGACTGGACTCGATGGCGCAACTCTTGGAAGAGCGTCAGGACATCTACTGCAGCCGGTTCAAGCCAAAGGAGGGGCGGAAGAACGTGGAGAAGCGGCTGCGTGAGTTGGCGGTCGAGCACCCCCACGCCGTGGACTTGAAGCTCTACAAGGGCATAGAGGAGATATTGGAGCATGATACGCACTGTGGGAACAGCAGGGAGGAGAATGGCTGCCTTATGTGGGTGTATATGGATCTGTGGCGAACTAGAGCCAGGCTGCGCATGCAAGAGAATGTGCAGATGAAGACAAGAGCGTATGATTGGAAACTATGATGGATGGCAGGAGTCCACTGCTTAAGTTTTTGTTTCAGTACAATGAAACCTGTCCTAACGACTACAGGAGTCCACTGCTCAAGTTTTTGTTTCAGTACAATGAAACCTGTCCTAACGACTACAGGAGTCCACTGCTCAAGTTTTTGTTTCAGTACAATGAAACCTGTCCTAACGACTACAGGAGTCCACTGCTCAAGTTTTTGTTTCAGTACAATGAAACCTGTCCTAACGACTACCTATACCGGTATTATAAAGACCACATATTTGAGCGTACTTATTTCGTTATATGCGACAAAATTTGCTTATACTTCGTTCTAAATCTAAAACTCCCTAGAGAATTTGAGCCATTTAGTCATGCCACGCATTCCTTCATCTATGTGAGCTGTTTTCATTTTTTTAGGGGACTAAATCTCCATGAGCCCCTACTATTAGCTCACTGCCATACCCTGCACTGCCCCTTTTATTTTAAGCCCTGTTTGTCAATGGACATGGGCCCCGTTGCATGAAACTTACCATTAATGGTTACTCTGTCATCAATGGTAACTACATTGGTAACATCGCTCAATAGCCAATCAAATTCAAGGTTTCCATCCATAGACAGCCCTGCCATAGTAGTGGCCATCGGTAGCAAAGTTACCATTAATGGAAAGTTTTATGCAAAGGGATCCTGATGGCTCACAATAAAGAGTTTTAGATTGTCACAACTGCGTATGCGACTGGCAACTGCTTTTAGTACGAACCATGAGCGATCCGGTCATGTCCAACTGGGCCCTGTTGCATAAGACTTACGATTTATGGTAACTTTGCTACCAATGGCAACTTCTATGGAAATCTTGAATTTAATTGGCTGGTGAGCAATGTTACCATGGTAGTTACTGTTGATGGTAAAATTTTATGTAACGGGCCCCCGGATGCTACAATGGAGCGTGCAGATTCCACATCACAGTCACAGTTGTGGCTATCTAATGAAGCATGACATCATCATCAGTTGAAGCATCACATCACATTGATCATGCTTGTACATGTATTGTGATCATTTTCAATGAGGAACACTCATTCTGTAGTGTTCATTTCAATGGACTCTCATTAAAAAGTCCCTCATCCCTTGGATTGGATGTTAAAGGGTAACTAAATTAGAAATATAAGTTCCCACTAATCTATGTAAAATTATCCACTAAAAGCGAATTTTCATATTCGTTTGCCACAATAATGTCTCATTTTGACGAAAAATTTGAAAAAACGCAGTGATGTATGAAAAGTCAAAATTCCATAGATTCTACAGAAGTCAACAATAGACCATTTTCGTAATGTATTCACAACTTTCCCCCTAACTGCGTAGTACATGTAACGCGATATTGCATTCACCTGTATCTTGTCATTCAGATTCAATGGATGGAATGCACTTTGAATCTATTACAATTCAGACAAACCTCGGACAAGCTTTGGGGCTCCCTTTGGTAACGTATTGTTTGAATGGCGTGAATAAAACATTTTATTTACGCCGTTGGCATTTATGGCAGGCATTTTGACTTCTCATACGTCACTGGAGGCGTGCATTTTTTTCAAATTTTCATCAAAATGAGACTTTATTGCGGCAAACGAATGTGAAATTCGTTTTTAATGGATAATTTTACATAGATTAGTGGGATTTATTTTTCTAATTTAGTAACCCTTTAAATGGAGGTCCTGTGTATAGAAGAGGCACACTCTATGCAGGTTAAAGACCCCAGTTGGCTTGAGTGGACAGTAAGCCTATACTGGGAAATGAGTGAGAGATGCTCACCCCTCGTGGTTCATCCCAGAAGGATATTAAAGATTGTCCGTTCCTTTGGCAAGCTTAAAATTTGAAATCGTCTATCACGATCGTAAATTGAAGAAAGTGTGATTCAAGACCATTTCTAAAAATATAGCATGTTGAAGCTTTCTGTATATGTAAAAAATTTCAGCCGTTAAATTTCAAACCGACTTTTTTCGTACTACGAAAAAAGTATTAGTCTTTGTTCCAGTATCTATGTGGTTATTATGCGTGTGTGAAATCCTAATTTTATGAGTAACTACCAAACTTTGGAGAAGATTCCTTCCATAGAACAATTTCTTTCATAATGCGTTTCATAATTTAATAAACAGATTAATCAATAAAGCAGATATTTCAACACAAACTGCTAAGAGCCTGAGGTAAAGACTATTTATCAGACGTTGTTTACGTGCATTATTTGAATTTTACACTACGTATCAGTTTCAAATTTTGAATATAGAGCTTGCTAACATTTCTCTATATGTTTTGCCAATGTTTCGATGGTTTTGTGGTGATCTGAAAAAGGGACTGGCTGTCTTTAAGCCTACAAACGGTATCAAACTGGCGTAAAAGGAACCATACAAAATTATAATAATTAAAAAGTGCACTAACAAGACGAGACTCTCGTACATTAGTTGTTATGTGAGGGTTTATACAAACTATTTGCTGTGGTGTGTTCCTTGTTGCTAACATTTTCCGGTCACGACAAAGCATAAAAATAGGTAATGTAGTGGTCTTCATCGTACATATCAAGACGGTCAGCCACTTCCCTTGAGTGGAGAAACTCTCTGAAAGAGTCAGTAAATCTGTCAAATAGTAATGGCAAGATACTTCCCATAATTGCTAAAAAAAAAAAAAGTAAAAATGTTCTTGTATAAACAACCCAGAGAATAGACTTCTTTGACATTGTGGTTTGACTTCATATCTTGAGGGGTTTGTTCTAGCAAGTGTGTACTGTACTTAAATAATCATGGATCATAAGGCTATACCGTTTTGTGCAATGAAAATATGGAAATACAAATATGGAAGTTGTGATGCAGTATTGAATGGCCATTTTCAGTATATAAAATGAAATGTTTCTTAAGGGAAGGTGCAGTCTGTGTGTTGTTTTTCCACTTGATTGAATCTCAAGTTTGACAAATTATACATGTAATTGGATGCCACAAGAGTGAATTGAGTGGATAGTAAGACAAAGTCATGTCCAGGTTCCAATGGGCGAGGTGGAACAGGGGGAGTAATGGGTGAGGGAATAGAAGTAAGAGAGAGGGATGTTAAAGGAGAAAAAGAAGGATAAGTAGAAAGAGGAGAGAAGGAGTGAACGTGAGAGGGGTGGGGTAGTAGAGGGAGTGAAAGGGAGGGGTGGGGGAGTAAAGAGGGAGTGAAAGGGAGGGGTGGGGGTGTAAAGAGGGAGCGAAAGGGAGGGGTGGGGGAGTAAAGAGTGTGAAAGGGAGGGGTGGGGGAGTAAAGAGGGAGTGAAAGAGAGAGGTGGGGGAGTACGGAGTGAAAGGGAGGGCTGGGGGAGTAAAGAGGGAGTGAAAGGGAGGGCTGGGGGAGTAAAGAGGGAGTGAAAGGGAGGGCTGGGGGAGTAAAGAGGGAGTGAAAGGGAGGGGTGGGGGAGTAAAGGGAGCAATAGAGATGGGTGGGGGAGGAGAGTGGAATAGAAAGAGAAATTAAGAGTGATTTAGATGGGCAGGGGAGGAGAGAGAATGATAAAAAGGGAAAGAAGGGTGAGTGATTAAGGGCACATGGAATCTTTACCACTTCATTGTACATGTACACACTATCCTTTACCTTGAAACACCACACCGAACAATACGAGTCCAAATTGACATTTTTTCTCAACAATATTCATTTTATTCCCCTGTCAAGTTCACAGGTTCTCACAACTCATATGTCACATTTGTTTTCTAGTTTATAATGAAATCTGGTGCATGAACAGCAAAAGGTCACAATTCACACTTCTGAAAACACTGTATTTACATAATGCATGTAATGTCCGTCCCATGTTCTCAAATACAATCGCATACATCTTTCTTTCGCCCTCCGAACATGTAAGCAGTTTACATGGGGAAAATATCAATCTTGAAATTGTTTGTTCAATTTCTCATCTCACTCCTTGGAAAACTACAATGGACTTCAGTCATTAAAACTGCCTATTTTAATTTGGAATATCATACATTGATAAGAACGTTTCAGAAGGAGCAACACTTTACACAATAAATATTTTCTTTGAAAGAGCATAGCCTATGGATAGATACTGCCCTGATCTGGAAACCTGAAGAGGGAGGCATTTGATTCACGATTAATTTATAAAGCTCTAAGTTTGTTTTCCTTGTCATATATGGGCATAGGTAGGAAAAGTCCCAAGAACAGAGGATGGGGGAATAGATAAGGTGTAGAACAAAATCTTGACATGGACACATCTACTATGAAATATCTCAAAATGACAAGATAATGCAACACTGGTCTATACCTTATACTAGCACTGAGAGTCACACAAATAAGAGAGAGATGACATAAGTTACATGGTATGTTTTTTCACTCAAATCTTAGTGAAAAAGAATGATCATAATCAACAAGTGATTCTTTCATAATAAAGACATTCTTCATAAGGGCCGAATTGCAGAATTATCATGCAGAGAGAGAAGTTGTTGGACCTTGTATGGTCTTCAACATGTATGCACACTTTAGGGCTTTCACACAACTCGTTCTCTGGGATTGAAAGCTTCTCTAGTCTGTATGTACGCAAGAATTTATCAAGTACAGTCAAACCTATTTATAAAGACCACCTGTCTGTAAAAAATACTCAAAATTAACAGTTGCATGTGTTTGCCACGTCCATAATAACGGCTTTTCCTGCTTCCTCCAGGTGGTCTTTATATTCAGGTTTGACTGAATTACAAGAACATCATATGCCAGGCCAAAGAAATTGCATGTTCCTTCTTTCGGCTGTTTAGATATTTAATATTCATCAATTTGAATACACAGGGAAGATGCATTATCTGAAGTGGGGGTTGCCAGGCCTTGATAATTTCCTAATTTCTGTTTAGGCGGTGGCTGAGGCCTTTTGCTTGGCATCGTGGAACTTCTTCATCCTCTCCTCCAGTATGGGGCGGAAGTGGCGTATGAGACCCTGCATCAAAAATGAGAAAACAGCAAATCAGAGATTAATGTACGAGGTTAAATGGGGCAAATTTCATTAATCTTTCCTTCCCTCCCTTATCTCACCTGTACTGGGCAGGCTGCACCATCCCCCTAAAGCACAGATAGTGCGAACTTTTACCACCACTACGACCACTACTTTTACAACTCACTATCCCTCCTTCCCTCCCTCCTCTCATCTATATTGGTCAGGCAGCACTGTCACCTAGAGCACATATAGTGCGACCTTTTACCACCACTACGACCACTACTCCAACAACTCACTATCTCTCCTTCCCTCCCTTATCTCACCTATATTGGTCAAGCAGTACTGTCCCCTAGAGCACATATGGTGCGACCTTTTACCACCAGTACAACCACTAATCCTACAACTCACTATCCCTCCTTCTCTCCCTCCTCTCACCTGTACTGGCCATGCAGCACTGTCCCCTAACGCACATATAGTGTGTCCTTCTACCACCAGCACAACCACTGCACTACTTCTACAACCCACTACTGTATGTGCCATATACTTCTCAGGGGGTTTATTTTCACAATTTTGCGAGTCAGGTACTATTCACGATTATAACAACACGCGAAAATATTAACTTTAATCTCGACATGAATACAACATGCATGCGCACATGTACTACTAATACATGTACGCAGTAGACAGTACTAAACACGCTGTGTGATGCATGATGGCATGCCTACGGTGCATGCATGGATGCGCGCTTTCCGACAACGCAGTTCTCAATGCTCTTGTGTAAGTTTGTAGCAGTTCTCTTTTAATGCAGGATCGCTAATTTTGCGTCCTTAAATGAGTGAATGATACTGATTTTTCATGTACTCCACGATCGCGAATTAAACCACTTGCAAAATTGTCGAGAAGTCCTGATTTGCGAAAAATTAAACTGACTAAATATATGGCGTATACAGTATCCCTTCTTCCCTCCCTATTCTCACCTGGACTGGCCAGGCAGCGCCGTCTCCTAAGGCGCAGATAGTGTGCCCCTCGATCTGCTTGCTCAGCTCATACAGCATGTCAATCTCATCAGGCTTGGCGTTTCCTTCAACTGTTGGGGTAAGAAAATACCACTATGGATTAGGTATCTATGGTTACTAAACCTTCACACACACACAGAGCAGTCATGAACCTAATTTTGAAGAAAAAAAAACCAAATATTAGAAATGTAATACATCAAATCAATAACTTTAAAGAGGAAATAAACAAGAAGTCCCCACTTGACACAGTGACTAGCACTTTGCAGAGGTCATATTTCCATGTTCACATAACATTATTCATCACCAATCACACTAATCATCAAAATATATCAGATGTCACCCATTGAGTACACCTAAAAGTCAAAATATTGAATGATGTATGTACCACTGACGCATTTTTGCTTCAGTGATACACAAATCCCTTACAAGAGTGTTTTTGTGTGGGACTAAAATGGCTAAGACACTTACCAAACCTGTCCATGATCTTCATCATCCATCCAGTGCCTTCTCGGCATGGAGTGCACTGTAGGAGATAGAGGGGGGAAAGGATATAACAAGAAGAAAGCATAGATATTCCCCTCCCCCCTCGTGTCAGAGGTTCTATATTCATTCAATTACTAACATGTATTAACATCCAGGGTCTTAGAGACAACATTCGAGATGTCGTCTAAAAGAATTTCATATTCAAACACATGCCATATAAAATAACTGTTGTATGGTTTACCTTGAAAATAATTAATCATGTACATCAAATAGATTGCATATTGAGCATACACAAAGCATATGTAAGCATGCGTTATTATCCAACGAGGAGGAACAGAGGAATCTTTCTGAACAATAATGATAACTGCATCAACATCAGATAGCCAATCACGCATCTCAAACAAAGTTTAAAAAGAGTCCTCAAGGGACATAAGATCAAAAGAAACAAACTATTGTTTTCAAAACAAGTCCATCAATTTGATTTACCAATTGAATCTAAATGTTTATGTAAATCTGCTGCCACTAAACCAAAATTTTGTTGGGGGTAGCACTGTCAATACTAATGCCTCCAAAAAAAATTGGAGCAAGTAGTACTATTTTGTGCCTTCAAAGCCACTGGCTTCTCTTAATTCCTACTAACTCTCAGTTTTTTGTATCATGTGCACTTTGTAGGTTAGGATCAGGCTTAAATGATACTACCATATTTGATCAAATAAGCAGGATACAAATGCTCACTCGCATATGTTATGCATTATCTTATTGATGTAGCACACACTGCATTGGTAGCACCCACAAAATAAGACTCTCTACTTTTATTGCCTTGGGGACACCACAGCGAGGATCCTGCAGTGGTGCCGATATCACGGTCAAAATATCTCTGACATACCTGTCCACAGCTCTCGTGCTTGTAGAACTCAATAAGCCTTGCGATGGAGCGGACGACATCAGCCTGCTTGTTGATAACAATGAGGGCAGCAGTCCCTAGACCGGTCTGAGCAGCGACCAGTGCATCAAAGTCCATCAGGACATCGTCACACACACTGCGGGGTTTCAATAAAAGGGGTGCCACACATTTAGGAGAAACTGACGAGGACGTTCAGGAAGTACTTCAATGATAGAATTCCTAGTCTTGTTTCCAACCTTGTTTCCAACCTTCTGAGGCACCATTATTCTACGACTTTCTAAAATTTTAGCTGTCCTGAGTGCCAACATGCCCAATATCTACAATCATCTATCTTGTTTATCACGAGAACTGCTGATCATGCATAAAACACGCCACAAACGCTTGGAATTTTTTACCCTCTGCCAACTTTTAAGAGATGATGAAAACAAAATTGGTGATGTCCAAGAAAGCGTTGATTTTCAAAGACTTTCTCTTTTGGGACTTTTCTCCTTTTCTCTTTAACAACTTGCTAAATCAAATTTGATCTCCATCATCAGCAGACATATTGGTATGTAAATATCACAAAAAGCCCATAAATTGATGAAATTCAAGAAGAAATTAATTATCTTCTCAGTCCCTTAGGCACACAAATGTGAAACCAATTGGAATTCACAGCTTGGTACTGAGAGGGGAAAGAAAGACTTACTCTTTTGGGATGAGGGGGGTTGAGGAACCGCCGGGGATGACAGCTAGGAGGTTGTCCCAGCCCCCCTGCACGCCCCCAGCGTGCTTCTCAATCAGGGTCTTGAGGGGGATGGACATGGTCTCCTCTACAGTGCACGGTGTGTTCACATTGCCAGAGATGTTGAAGAGCTTGGTGCCCGTGTTGCGCTCGCGCCCGAAGCCAGCGAACCACGAGGCTCCCCTCCTGCAGATGATCTAGCAAAAGGAAAAATGAGATGGTGCATTATTTCATCATTTTTCATGGTATTGTTCACACTGAAAAGACACAAAATAACACACGCGTGATTTACTACAATCATGAAAAACCTGTGAGAACTGGGAAATCTTTTAAATGTTAAAAATATAAAGAATACACATACTACACAGAGAGATAAGTCAGCTGAGCTTTGACCTATTAAGGCTACTATCAAGACACTTCAATAATAAATTATGATTTTATAAAGAATGTCATTTTTATTGGAGTCTTAATTCATGAAATCATCAAGACTTATACATGAGATTTGTGTTGAAGAATATAAAGGAAGTTAGAGGGCCTGTTCTTACTGGTGCGACAGCGACTGTTTCGACGTTGGCGACAGTAGTGGGGCAGCCGAACACACCCACGTCGGCAGGGAAGGGTGGCTTGAGTCTTGGCTTGCCCTGCTTGCCCTCCAGACTCTCAATCAGGGCCTGTTCACATCAGAAATATGAGATACATGTATACTACGATAGACATATCACACTCGCAATCAGAACATCACGAGGATAAGATAATCTACACTTCAATACACAAATATCACTCTTAATCAACACCTTTTCACATCGGTATCATTAGATACATGTCGATAAGCCGACATTATTCATACACCAAACAAATAATAAGTTCTTCTTGGTATCATTGGGGGAGGATAGCATTGGCTGAAATAAAATTGGACAAGCAATATAACAATTACGAAGCAATGGATAAGTTAAGACTCAGCCAGACTGTGAACTCTAGTCATTGGACAGAAGGTTTAATTACATGTTGTATGTAAACCACTTTGTAATTTAAACTATACAACTTCACAAATACTCTGTATAATTAAACAGGATTCCCTGATTCCAACACATATTTTTATCGCTAAAGCCCCCAACAATGTCACAAATTTTCCGCAATTGGGTACAATGCCTAACATGGTTCGAGTATAAATTTTTATGACTTCAGGCTTAAAATGTATCCTCCATGAAAACAATTCCCTGGCACACCTATCGACAAACTCTTCAAACTTCTTACCGTCTCTTCTCCGCAGATGTAGGCTCCAGCTCCCCGATGCATGTAGACGTCAAAGTCGTAACCTGACCCACAGGCATTCTTCCCCAAGTAGCCAGCGTCATATGCCTGCAAGAAGAAGGAAATAATTTGTATGAGGGATTGCATTAAGCCTTCATGTGTCTATCACCCAACTTCACTCCTTTCAAGTTGTCATTTAGATTTAGGACTCATATAAATGTACCTTGGACGGAGGTGTTTCACCAAGCTGTTCGTAAGCTACAAGCGACTTTATGCACAACTGGTGACCTCTTAATTTGTTTATGTTTTAAGAAAGTGGGAGTCAATTTCTACCAATCCTAAATCAAATTTGACAAAACATAGACTTTGAATTCACACGCTTGTTAGAAACAAGAATTTTGATTTACAAAAATCAGATTTCAACTTGAGCTGATGGGATTCAAAATCATTGAGAATCTGATTTAGCACAAGAACAGGTCACCAATCATGCATTGTCACTTGCCAACAGTTTGTCGAGACACCCCCAGGACAATAAGCCGCTTTTGTAATGCATCCACAACTTTCCCCCTAACTGCCTAGTGATGTGTTATTACAGTCACCTGTATTTTGTGATACAGTTTCAACAAATGGAACACACTCTGAATCTATTATTTTCCGCTCCACCTTGGACAAGCTTTAGGGTTACCATTAGTAAGTTATTATTTGAATACTTGCAAACATAATTATTTTGAGCCTGATAATGTGTGTATGGCCTACAGGAATCACATTTTTATTTGTAGTTTCTCCTCACCTCTTTGATGGCAACTTGCATGTTCGAGGCTTCATTGTAGAACTCACCCCTAATGTAGATGTAAGCTGTAGAGAAAAAACATACATGTAGAATCAGATGATGTACTTTATAGTCTTGGAGGAGAACACTTAAAGGGAATATACTGTGCTGGGAAGACAAAAAAGCCACCCTACAAAAGGTTATCGTGAGCAATCTTCTTGCCAATGGTCTTAAATTCAATATCCTCCATATGTTCGGGCCGAACATTTTAAGTATTTGTGATTGAAACACTAATTACTCCAAATGTGGATCATTTGAGGGGAAATAACGTTCAGCAAGTTTCTAAAATGGACAATAAACAAATATAAGACCAATGGCAAGACGATTGCTCATGACCACCCATGGCCCTGCCAGCAAATATTAGCTTGTGTGCGTCGTTTTTCATAATTTCCTTATCTCACTCTCACCCCCTACCCCTCCATCTCATCTCCTACCATCACCCTACTCCCTTCCCCACCCCTATCCTCTGTCTTACCTGCCCTAGCACCCATGGCCCTGCCAGCAACTAGACAGCCTTCTACTAGCTTGTGTGGGTCGTTTGTCATGATTACTTCATCTCACTCTCACCCCCTACCCCTCCCTCTCATCTCCTACCATCACCCTACTCCCCTCTCCACCCAAGCATCCCCTATGCTCAGTCTTACCTGCCCTAGCACCCATGGCCCTGCCAGCAACTAGACAGCCTTCTACCAGCTTGTGTGGGTCGTGTCTCATAATCTCTCGATCCTTGCACGTCCCTGGTTCTCCTTCATCAGCATTCACCACTAGATATTTTGGCCTGGGCATAAATAGTTAACATTAACACTTTGATTATATTCATCAAACAGTCAAGGAAATGTTAAATGTGTATGTTCAGCCTAGAAAGAATAAGAAATATTGAGAAATGCAACGCAACTACACCTTCTTGAACAAGATTGACAATTGCTTACCAGAAGTTGTCAGCAAAACTGGTGCAAACATGTCCGAAAGACGTATCATGAGTCAATTGTCAAACTGTTGTGATTTGTATTTCACAAGATAGCCTGGATGTAAAACACCTTAAAAACTTATGTGTTCATTACTTCATCAAACTACAGTCTATTGTAACAATTTCCCAAATATCAATGGTTTGAGCAGTGAAATTGACATGGCATGATAACATAATCATTTCAAAAAAGTTTTACAAATTTGCTTGTCGAATAAACAATATTTGTTATCTATGCACATTTTATGCACTTTGTTCAAACAATAACCCCAGAGCTGGTCTGAGGTTTGTCCTTGTAGCAACAAATAAATTGAGTGCATTTCCCCTATTGAAACTAAATCACTAGATACAGGTGATTGCAATACCACATTACCACGAACTTAGGGTAAAAGGTGTGAATACATTACGAAAATGGCCTATTCTTCAGCACTTGTTTTCAGGGCACCCTTTCACATTCATATTCTCTGCGCTAGACTCACCTCCCGTCTGAGGGCTTGTTCATGAAGCCCCACTTCATCCCAGTGGGGAAGCCAGCGCCGCCCCTCCCCCTCAGCCCAGAGTCTCGGATCTCCTGCAGGATCCAGTCGTGCCCCTTCAGGAGGATCTCCTTCGTCTTGTACCAGTCACCCTGGGAAGATGGAGGGAAAATGTAGCTGACTTTGAGTGTGGTCTGCAGGCGCTAGTCTTCGGGCTAACTACTAGGCTGTGAGGTGCATGGACACAACCCAGTCTGTTAACTATGTCTGGTAACACAGACTACACCTTAATTACAGTACGTTATGGCTTCTCTCGCTGTGAAGTGCATGGACACAACCCAATCTGATAACAGCTATGTCTGGTAACACAGACTATGCCATAATTCCATCCTTGCTCCTCTGGCTCCTTCTCAATAAGCGAGAAAAGGATGAGGGCATAGTCTGTGTTACCAGACATAGTTGTTAACAGACTAGGTTGTGTCCATGCACCTCACAGCCTAGTACCTAGGCTATCTAGTCTGCTGATGAGGTTACCACTGAGAGTATTTCCCATGTTGTGTACGTGTAATACAGGGTGGTGTTTTACCAAGCTATTTGTAAGCTAAGAACAACTTTTGCGTAAGACTGGTGACCTCTTCTTGTGCTAAATGAGATACCCAAATTTATACCTCCTCTTTAAACATAGTGAGATTAACAATCCAAATCAGATTTGACAAATTATAAACTTTGTATTCATACACAACAAAAAGTTTCATTAATAATCACCAGATTCCAACTTAAACTAATGGGAATCAAAATCATTGAGAATCTGATTTAGCACAAAAAAGATTCATCTGTTGCTGGTAAAGTTGTTCTAGCTTACAAACAGCTTGGTGAAACACCCCCTGAAAATGTTACAACTGGCAAGGCAAATTCTTGTCTAAGTTTGAAATGAGCAGACTAGGTAAATGTTCATGTAGTCCCTTCCATGCCAGCCATAAAGGTTAGCATCTCTCGCCTTCTCTTCTTCTATTCTCATGCACTCTCTCTCCTCATTTTCTATATCCCTTTTCTCTATCCCCTTTCTCTCTCTCTCTCTGTTTCTCTATCTCTCTCTCTCTCTTTCTCTCTCTCTCTCTCTCTCTCTCTCTCTCTCTCTCTCTCTCTATCTCATTCTCTCTCTCTCTCTCTTCCTCTATCTCATTCTCTCTCTCTCATTCTCTCTCTCTCTCTCTCTCTCTCTCTCTATCTCATTCTCTCTCTCTCTCTCTCTCTCTCTCTCTCTCTCTCTCCCCCTCTCCTTCTCGGTCTCCTTCTCGGTCTCCATCTCGGTCTCCTTCTCGGTCTCCTTCTCGGTCTCCTTCTCGGTCTCCTTCTCGGTCTCCTTCTCGGTCTCCTTCTCGGTCTCCTTCTCGGTCTCCTTCTCGGTCTCCTTCTCGGTCTCCTTCTCGGTCTCCTTCTCGGTCTCCTTCTCGGTCTCCTTCTCGGTCTCCTTCTCGGTCTCCTTCTCGGTCTCCTTCTCAGTCTCCTTCTCCTCCTCCTTCTCTCACCTCCACTTTATCTCTCTGGTGCTCTTTGTCATATGATCACTTGAACTCACCCTGGACATGGCTCCCTTGAGCTTCCAGTCGTGCCTGCCATACAGGTTGGTGAATATCCTGTCCTCATCCTTCAAAGGATCATTCTACAAACACGAAGATAAATAACTAAGCTTTGAATGTACATTTAAAAACTGTAATAACATAGCCTCTCACTTTTCACTATTTGACAGGAAAATTGTGTGCAAATGTTCTTGGTCAACATTTTTTTTCACTGGCTGGAGGGATAAAAGTAGAGCAGGTTACAAAAGGCATTACATGCAACTCGATTCATTTACAATCAATTACTTATATGATTATTTAAATCCTCGGGCACTAGGCTCTAAACCAGTTGCTCTTTACACAAAACAACATCTTTCAGTGGCAACTTAGATTGTTGAACAGTGCATCATTGCTTTGAAGAAGAATCATTGAGAATTACACAACAAAAAAATGAAATTAATATAGCCTTGTGTCAATTTTTTTTATCTGTTCCAATTAAATACATAAATTGTATCATTGTTGCATTCATGAAAGGCAAACTAAGAAAGTAATAGAATTAAAAGAAACACTTAGAAAATAAATGAGTATTACAGTATAGGGATTCCATATTAAACACTCCACAATTTGAAGTGACAAGCATCATGTATAATCACAAGAGAATTACTAGTAGACCAACTACCAATGAACAAGCATAGTCATATATCATCGTTGGATTAAAGTTAAGTTAAGTATTACATCAGGTTCTACTCAGAAAATATTTTTTTTTAAAGTCAACCCAGCTTTACCTTGTCTGGATTGGCATTGTGTCTGGCGGAGGTCGAAAGGCTACATGTGGCTTGGGTCTGGAGGCGGCCTGCAGAGTATGAAAAAGCATACATGCAAAAACGTTAGCACAACAAATCAACTCTAAAGGTTTACAAAAGGTTGAAGGCATAGCTAGTGTCTGTCATCACCTGGTACATAATTTGTTTTATTTCAACAATTTTGAAATTTTGAGATGATTCCTACCTGAAATTGACAAGAAAGACTCAAAGTCTTCAGAACAGGCATCATCAAAGCTGCTTACCTTAAATGCGGGCAAAGCCAATAAGTCTCTAGGCCTATATGTTACTTGAAATTTCATGTTGATAAAAACTTGTACAGACTCGTTTGTGTTACGTTAATACGTTAAATGAAGAAGTGTACATTACACACACAAAATTCTGTCAGTCACAAAACAACCAAGCATGAAAAGTTGAGAAGAAATTAACTGAAGCAAATGTAACAAAAACCTCAGCTTCCAAGACAAACACCAAGACAATGTTTTTTAAAGTTATTGATCCTCTCTATCTCACACACACAAACTAAGAGAGTTTACTTATTTCATGGCTGATTTACATTTAAATATATTTTAACGTAGAGAAAAATCACATATTTTTTATTTCCCTCCACGCAATGGCAATGCATTGACAATTTGCATTGTAGGCCTAGGCCTATATTAAAGTTAAACTAGCTTGATGAGCAATTCAACATGTTCGAAGTCTACACTGCGAAGTTCGCAGCACAACACAGCCGGCATTTGGCAATTCTTGAGCAAAATCTTATTTCCAATTAAAGTGAGTTTAAACCGATCAAATTGCACGCAACTTATGATTTGGCAAAACTGATTCATACATACCAATCCCGGCTCGAAGGGCAGCTATCCCCTTGCTAGATAACGCCATTTTAAAGTTGTTTTTCCCTCGGCTCTGACAGTGTTACAGGCCTTCTGCTTGGTATGTTTGCTGTCTACGTTTCTGCATACGGTTTGTGTACAAATTACAGCTCAGTGCGAATTTTACGTTGCACAACATCGCTTACACAAGATGGGACTACCTTGACGTTGTACAATATTGGCCGTAGGTGGCGGTTATATTCTGAAATGGAAAAAAAAATAATTTCATGTTTTTTTCTTCTTTTTTTTATATATAGGCTCAACGCTACAATGTTTGTAGTTTTTAGTACGAGCTTGTCCAATTAGATGTCACGTTTCTATGTTAAAAAATAATGTTAGGGTATTATAGCATAGAAAGTGCCTCGCAATAGATAGGCCTATAGACAGGCCTATAAAAGACAAGAGTAGATCCCCCATTCATTAATTACCCTGACTAATTTTGTTCCCCTCTCACTCATTTGTCAAAAGTATGTTGCTTCTTTTTTTTATTTTGTGTGTCCTGTTCTTTTCCCGCTTGGTCACTTGCTTTCCATTTTGATTATTTTACCATTTTATTCTGTTTTGATCTTCTGTAGTATATGTACTCATGTAAGATAATGTTAATTTTGAATGGTATATGCCTAAGCCTACTTCAAACTTTTTCAGGCTGATAAAAGCCAAACATCTTAGATGTGTCCATATACAGTTTGTTTTGTCTTGTATCCGCCATCTGTTTGCTCAAGCAGCAAAATGAAAATTAAGCTTAAGATAAGCGGAAAATTCACTTTTTTTTAAATTTGAAACGGTTATAATCAACTTCAAAGTTCGGATTTAGTGAGAGAAGGAAAATATTATGATGTGAGTAAGTAGAGGGGGGGGGGGGGGAGAGAGGTATACAAAAATGAAGAGAGGAAGACTGTGAGTGGGAGAGGAAGAAAGAAAGATAAATAGAGAAAGAGAGATAGAGAGATGTTTAGAAAAGTATTGCCATTAAAGGAGAGATTCAAACAGAGAGAGAAAAAGTTGAACAGACAATAACAATTGCTTTAAATTTGTCAAACATGCAAATACCATCGAGCGTATGTTTGTGATTGTGTGGGACCAAGAACTTGCCTAAAAGGATTTTGAGCTGTTTTTAAGACTATTTATTCCTATGTTTTTTCTACGATTTGTTTGCTCTTGTTCGAATGTGTTGATGGTTACGTTTCATGATACATTATGTGAGAGATGGTTTTCTGTATTCGAAAGAATATCACGAAAAAGTAATGACAAGACTGAATAATGAAAACACATAAATAAAATCATGATGTATAATGCTCAATAATACTTTATTAGAATCCCAGATTTTCATATAGCATTTCAGTCTTTAAACATCCGTGTACAGATAAAAATAATATATCTATGAAACTTAAATCACATGAAATAGAGAATCAAGGTGCTGTCGTTATATGAGCATGTTGTCAAGACAATTAGCTCTAAACAAACTCGCTCTAGTGAGTGGTTTAGCGGTCCGATATTGTCTATATGGTCTATCGGGCTAGTGTCGGGCATTCCCAATTACAGTCCCTGTTGTGATCACCGCTGCTTGCTCTACCCGCATTGTTGAGAACCAGTTGTCTTGACAATAATGCTCAAATGACGTCACACTTCGGTACTCTATATCATTTAAAGTCTAAGATTTTAAACACATCATCACATAGTGGCAGCCTTGGAGAGTGATAAGAATACTTCATGCAGATGTAGGAACAGAGTAGTTACAACCTTTCAAATTAAAATATTGTATTATTGCTTTCTAAAAACATCTCTAATCTGAAAGAAGACTGAACTGTCTTTGATAAAATTAATAAAAAATAATTTGAGATTGATATACAATATCATATATCATATGAAATCATGTCAGAATATGACTGTTATATGATTATTTATATTTATATTTTCCATTGTGTTCTTCCAAATCACAATAGACCAAGACATAGAGGAAATTTAAAAATTCAAAGATGGCTGTTTGAAAACATCACAAAGGTTTTACAATAAAATAACACAAAGAAATATATAAACAGCCCCGTTAACAACTGTTGGATGAATGATGAAATATTCGTCCTAGAATTCACATATATTTAGAATTTAATGTTATTGTGGATAATACAACCCTTATTGCACTTACTGAAAGATGAAAACTCAACGCAACATTGCATACAAAGTACGCTGCAGCACTAAAGCAATTGATGATATATAAATGATTGGAAAGTATTCATTTTACTGCAATTCATGTTGCACTGGTAATCTGAATTTAATTATTCTTTTAAAATGTTGTTTTTGAATTGTTTGCATGATAATCTGCATGATGCATTTGAAATACAAGAGTTGTTTCTAAACCCTGTTTTCTTGACGTCATTAAGCAATATAAATACAATTTAATATTCATCACTGAGCTATCACGAAATATTTTGCTTGTAGTGTAGAAGTTCTTGCAACCCAACACAACTTCAGCATTATTAAGTAATTAATACATCCATTACCTTGTCACCTAATTAAAGTCACATTCTCAATTACTCTGAAATGAACTATTACTTAGATTATGTGCTTTATTTCACTATCAACCCAAAATTATTTATCATTTAGAAGTAAGGTGAAAAAGGGGTAAATTACAGGCTATAATCACAGTATAGCTGATCTGCCACCATCAACAGGGTCCGGAATTATTAGATTTATTAAAAAAAAATCATAATTTGGAGACAATTCCCCTGCATTTTCCTGAAATCAAACAAGAATAGGAGCCACTGTCATGGCAGAATGGCCCTCTATTGATTACAGGTGTGGTAGTTTTTATCACGTCTACTCCTTACCTTTAAAGGGATAGTCCACCCTCCAGATAAATTGGTTTTAATAAAAGCAGGAACATGAAAGAAACATAGTAGTAAAAGTTTGATGAAAATCCGTCAAAGGATAAGAAAGTTATAATCTTTTAAAATTTTGATTTTGTAACATCATGTGCAAGGGGCTCTCTCATATATTGTGTGCTGCATCATTCCATAAATTGTTCTTTCTCTGTTTTTGATAAAGAAACATTTTGTTCTCATAGACGTATGTGTGTAAATATATGTTTCTAATGATGTATGAAACGCACAAGTAAGATGATGCACATCCTTTTGAGAAAATTAACCTTAAAAAAAAATATCAGGACATAACATATGGAAGAGCATCTTGGATGCAACGTCACAAAATAAAAACTTCAAACAATTGTAACTTTCTCATCCTGTCACGGATTTTGATCAAAAGTTCACTAATATATTTCTTTCATTTTTCTGCTTTTAATAAAACCAATTCAATATCAGGATGTACTATCTCTTTAAAGAAGCGGCACACGTCTTCATTTGTCTAAAACGACAGTCATCATCATGTTTACAATCAATTTCATAGTAATATTTCAAATCTGTCTGAAATCACACTAGAAATGGAAAGAAAATGTATCATTTTGGAATTTAAAAATGCATATACCATAATAATATAAAGTCTATATTCTCACCAGAATACTGAAATGGATAACTTTGCCCTAGGCTTGGAAATAATAGGTTTTCTACTTTCCAAATGTTTTAGAAACATTTTTCTATGGCATTTTTATCGCAGGAAGATATATATACTTAACTCTTGATATTTTTTTGAAGAAAACAAAATATTTCCCTGCAAAGAAATGTAAGTTAATTGATACAATGGATACAACTGTACAACAAAGTTGTCTGAAATTAAACCACTCACAATACATCTGTAGTATTCTTTAGCACAATAATATGAAAGAAGTCTTAATTTCAGTCCAAACTTTACCAATCTACATCACTGTTTTATTATAAACTGTTTTATTATAATGAATATCAATTTGTAAAACTTTGTTTATGCAATTTTTAATAGTTAACCTCTATCCAATCCCATCATTGAAAGAAAAAGTAACATGTGTCATTCATCACAAATAATTCAGCTTTCATCAAGATTCAACAGTAGAAAACATTGCAAATGACCATATGGTATAAAAGTAAATGAGATTATGCATATATCATGTCTTTGGGTGCATTTATCAACTCTATTCTAGTATATAATCAACATTTTAAAACGTGATTCAAGTTCATGTTGCTGGTAATAAACACAACCGCATCTTGTTACGTTATTGGCCTCCATATTTTGAAACGTAGACAAATTCGCGTTTTGAAACATGATGATATCAGGAAGTTGATAAACCGCAGCATCACAAAATTACATACGTGTTTCAAAACGCAAATACATGTTTAGAAAATTGATAAACGCACCCTTGGTTTCACAATTACAAGAAAATTGCTAAGACTAATACACGCTTGCTTGAGCCCCTAGAATTCTGGTGTCGGAGTAAGCGTCTAAGACGTCCTTTTCTTCCGAGGCGGCGTTGATGACTCCGAGGCCTTTGAGCCGAACCTCCACATTGTGGCCCAACTCTTGAAGACCCTCCACAATGGAAGGATTAAGGTTATCTGCAAGATAAAATAACAGAGAATTAAAGGAATAGTTCACCCTGAAAATAAGTTGGTTTCAATAAAAGCAGAAACATGAAAGAAACATATTATTGAAGGTTTGATGAAACTCCTTCAAAGGATAAGAAAGTCACGGTGTTCTGAAATGTCAATTTTGTGATGTGGTGCTCTCCATATGTTGTGTAGAATAATTCCATAATGATTTTTTTTCCTGTTTTTGACAACGGAATGATTTTTTTTTTCATACATATGTGTAAAAACATACTTCCAATTATGTATCAAATCCACAGGTATAAGGATACATAACTTTTTGAGAAAATGCACATTTTAGAAAAAATTGTACACAACATATGGGAGAGCATCTCGCATATGACACTTTAAAAGATCATAACTTTCTTATCCTTTGACGGATTTTCATCAAACCTTCAATGATGTTTCTTTCATGTGTCTCCCTTTATTAAAGTCAAAATAATGTTAAAGACAGCCCGTCCTTTTTCAGATCACCACAAAACCATCAAAACATTGGCAAAACATATAGATAAGTGTTAGCAAGCTGTATATTCATAATTTGAAACTGATAAGTAGCGTAAAATTCGAACAATGCACGTAAACAACGTTTGATTAATAGTCTTTACCTCAGGCTCTTAGCAGTTTGTGTTGAATTATCTGCTTTATTGATTAATCTGTTTATTACATTATAAAACGCATTATGAAAAAATTGTTCTATAGAAGGAATCATTTCCAAAGTTTGGTAATTACTCATAATATTAGGATTCCACACATGCATAATAACCAAATAGATACTGTAACAAAGACTAATACTTTTTTCGTAGTACGAAAAAAGTCGGTTTGAAATTTAACGGCTGAAATTTTTACATACACAGAAAGCTTCAACATGCTATATTCTTAGATATGGTCTTGAATCACACTTTCTTCAATTTACGATCGTGATAGACGATTTCAAATTTTAAGCTTGCAAAAGGGACGGACAATCTTTAAACTGTCCCTTTAAAGATAAGGTGTCCCCTTTGCAGGTCAACAATAACATTTTGTAAAAACCACAAAAAATGTAATAAGATGCTGTATTAGAACTTCCTTTCCAATAATAGAAATAGAACTGAAAAGTGACTTATAGCGAAATTATAGCGATCAGTAGATTTTGAGGAGTTTTGGGGCGGGTTGTCCAAACCCTATAGCCAAGGGAATAAATCAATGAATCAACCAATCAATCAATCAATCAATCAATAATCAATAGCAAAATAGAATTGATCGCACTCACCTTCAACTTCCACCAAGTTCTCATACAGAGAAGGAAACACTCTGTCCCTCTCTGCTATAGCTCCCTCTAGTGTCTGCGAGGAGTTGACGGTGAGGAATTTCAAAACCATGCCGGGGGTTGCTGATTGGACGGAGCTCCTGTCGATCCCACCAATGGCGTAGCGGCTGAGGCAGAGGTTTGAGCTGCTCCAGCTCAGAAAGGGAGCCATGTTGGACATGGGGCGTCGACCCGCTGCGATGGAGTTAGCCTTTGTGGGAGCAACGAAAGAGAGAAAGAATACCGGTAATAGGATGTCTAAATCATGGGTGATATCACACAATTCCTCCCAAGTCCCCTATAAGCCATTTTCGTAATGTATTCACAACATTTTCTCAAAGTGCAAATTAACATGCTGTATCTAGCGATTAATTTTAAAGGGCATATATCACAAATCCTCAAAATGTTCGGCCCGAACATTTTGAGGATTTAATCATTAATCATTAATTACTCCAAATGTAGATCATTTGAGGGCAAATAACTTTCAGCAAGCTTCTAAAATAGGCAATACATGAATTTAAGACCATTGCCAAGAAGATTGCTAACAATTACATTTTGAAGGCTTTTTTGCCTTCCCAGTACATTTGGCCCTTATTTGGCCCTTTAAATGGGCCAAATGTACCCTGAACTTATTACATGTTGTGAGTTGGACAAACCTCAGACAAGCTTTGGAGTTATTTTTAGAACTGTATTTTTTGGGGACATGCATGACATTTGTATGTTGAAAATGGTATATTTAGGAGGAACCTAGAAGAGCCAAACTGGTATTCCAGAATGTCTTCAGAGGATATTCTGCAAACTAGGGAGGGTTTGACCATGCCTAGTGTTCATTTCCTTGCCACTTGGAAGGAAGTGTTTTATTGATGAAGAACCAATTACAACTAAAAAAAAATGCATCTGGACTTTCACTTAAGTTCCTTTCAAATTCTGTGCTTGCACACCAATCATGTACCGGTATGCAGGTCTATGCAGATGATTGATGCTCATTTGTTTGTATTTGTTATAGATGACTAAGTACAGGGTTGTTTCTTCCCAAGGTTCTCGTTCTTACTACTCACATCTGTGCATTCTGGAATACCACCTTCTTCTACAAATCCTATGATGATATCCTGCAATTCAGGCATTTGCACATTCATACGACATGTCATGTCATCTCTTGTGGCCTCAATGGATTTCACTTCAAATCTAGACATATTTTGATGTTTTTTTTTACCTCAGGGACTTCAAAGTCAGTAGAGTATATGACGGATTTCACTTCAAATCTAGACATATTTCAAAGTTTTTTGTTTACCTCAGGGACTTCAAAGCCTGTGTTGTATTTCCCTTCCCAGTTGAAGCTGTTCATAGCGCTGTTGAGAATGATCCCACTGGGCGTCATTAACCCTGATCCAAACGGTGCGTTGAGAGAACTGGAACAAATGATAACAATAATAAATAACTTGTATTTAGTGCTTTGCATAAGCGATTTATATCAAAGCACTTTACATATAACAATTGAACAAAAGAAGACAAATGAAATCATCAAACATCATATAAAGGATCAATGTAAAAATTTAAGAAACAAAGTTAAGTGTGCACTTTCCATTAGATGGGTTTTTAATTTTGACCTACAAGAAAGTTATGAAATGAATGAAGGCTGATAAAGAATTCCACTAAGAAATAGAAAACAAAGAAAGAAAAAAAATATAAATAAACAACCCCTATGAAATAAGTTTTCCTCTTTAGGTACCATGCAGAACTTCATTCAGCTATTTCATTTCATATAATCCAGCTTGAAAAATAGCCCGATGGGAAAAAAGTGAAACCTGCTTCAGCGATCACCTGTATAAAAGACCATCGGCCCATACAAACCACATTTTGTTTCCCTCGTAAACCGTTTCTCATTAAAACCCATATCTAAAGACAGTCCGTCCCTTTTTCAGATCATCACAAAACCATCAAAACATTGGCAAAACATATAGAGAAGTGTTAGCAAGCTGTATATTCATAACTCGAAACTAATACTTAGTGTAAAATTCATATAATGCACATAAACAACGTCTGATTAATAGTCTTTACCACAGGCTCTTAGCAGTTTGTGTTGAAATATCTGCTTTATTGATTAATCTGTTTATTAAATCATAAAACGCGTTATGAAAAAAATTATTCTATAGAAGGAATCATCTCCAAAGTTTGGTAATTACTCATAAAATTAGGATTTCACACATGCATAATAACCACATAAATACTGTAACAAAAACTAATACTTTTTTCGTAGTACGAAAAAAGTCGGTTTGAAATTTAACAGCTGAAATTTTTACATAAACAGAAAGCCTCTACATGCTATATTCTTAGAAATGGTCTTGAATCACACTTTCTTCAATTTACGATCATAATAGACGATTTCAAATTTTAAGCTTGCAAAAGGGACGGACAATCTTTAAAAAACCTGTACATTAATATCACCTGCTCATAAAGACCACATTTGTTTTTTCTCCCATTAGAAGTGTTTGTACACGTTTCACTGTAAATATAATTTTTTCTCGCCTGGCCTGACCTCAGGTCCACAGTGGCACTACTCACAGAATTCAAATGGAAATCCATGAGATAGTCAACCACATTTCAACTCATTTTCATGCAGATATGGCAGCAACTATTCAGCTTTGAGAAGGTATAGTGAAAGAACGTTCCACCATGTGCACCTGCTTCCATGCTGTAAAATGTCCTTACATCCATCATCCAACACAGCTTCATGAAAAAATCCCAGTCTGCAATCTAGTAGTATCGATGCAGTGTATTGTTCAACTACTAGGGTCCATGGTTCTACCATGGTATAACTACGAACTGGTCTATTCCCTCACCTTGTCAAGGACACCAGATTATTGTTGTTATCGACGACGACCACCAATGCGGTTGACTGGGTAACAAACAGTGGCTGCAGCACATTCCCTCCCTCAAAGTAATGCTGCGCCTCGTACGTTGCCGTGGTGTTCACCGCATCCCGCAGCCGATCTGCCGTCTCGTTGCTAAGCATCGCGAAAGTCTTGTTGACAACATCCGGTGTCTGCGAGGGGTCGCCGAGCTGGCGTGCCATCGCCGCGGCGAACTTTGAGATCTCAATGAAGCGGTGGTAGCTGAGGGAGTCGTTGTCGCTGCCGGTAGCGGAGAGGTTGAGGGAAGAGAGGGAGTGGAGGGCGGAGAGGATTTCGGGGCCGGAGCTGGGGGCTGGAACACTGAAGAGGCGGTGGAGCTCGTAGGTCGAATCGATGGGCGTGGCATCTTCCGCTACGTAGCCCTGTAGGTCGGCTAGAGTCAGAATGCCATTGCTGCTGGTAACCTTTTAAAAGAGAAGGGTGCAATGTGAAAAAATAAAGTACTGAATAAGCTTTTATTTTCTCTAATTTGTGAATCACAGTGGGGCCATGAATTTAAGAATACGCAAAATTATTGCCGAGTAACAATGAATGCATCGGTGGCAAAAAGAAATCCACGCCCTCTTTGCTGTGCATGCTTTAACACTGTGATGGTGTACTAATGCACAGCAGTGGATGTATGTTTTCTCACAGTCTTACCTTGTATAATAGCCCAGTGAGTAGCAGGCTTGTAGTGTTCGCAGGCAATGTACATGGAAGTTGTCAGGGTTACAATCACGAAAAAGGCAACTCTTGAAAAAGTGTGTAACGCTACCATCTACAAAAATTTATTTCATCATATTTATTCCAATTTTGGGAGTATATTGGCTTTGACACAGGCTGTGTACTGTATGTGCTGATTTTCAGATTTTTCTGGTTGCTCTACGGCAGATATGTGAAATAAACATGACACAAATTGGCATAATCCCAAACACTTAAGCCCATATTCAAAAGAAAGGTTTAATGCAAGCAGAGTACTAACTCTATGGAATGCCAAATAAAACATGAAACAGTACCAGTCTTATTGATTCAACATAAATGATTTTACTAATAAATACTATTTAGAAAATAGTAAAACTTTCGGTAACACCATGGGGTTATATTCTTTCGGATAATTGGCCCACATATGGGGTGAAGAAAGGAAAGGAAAGTGAAAAGTGAAAAAGAGAGGTGAAATAAATGATTTTGTCCTTCAAAACACTATGGTACATTCAATTTGTGCATCAAATAATTACAGCGAGTAATTGAAATTATCCACTGTCTTGATTCTGCGATGAAAATCAATGATTTTGTGGCACCATCAGATCACTTATTTCGCGCCCCATAGAGCTACACTACGTTTAGTACGTGGTCTAAGTTAAACCACTGGTTTGGACAAAAAAAGCATAATGACTTTTTAAAAACATGAATTTTATGACGCCCCTTGCGAGCTGCTCTCCCATTGGTTGTGTATTGTTTGATTCCATAAATTCATTAACTGCCCTCTTCTGGTTCTTGATAAAGGAATATATCTTTTTTTTTTTTATAAAGGTATGTTTGTCAAAACATATGTCTAATGCCATGGGTCAAATAAAGAGGTAAAATTATTCATATCCATTTGAGAAAATTGACATTTTCAAATAGTATAGCACACACAAAAAGCATAATTTTCATATTTTTTGACTGAATTTCATCAAATTTTCACTTAAATGTATCTTTCATGTATTTGCTTTCATTGAAATCAACTCAACTTTAGGGTGGACTCTCTCATCAAGGACTTTCACATGGTGTACAGCAAAACTTGTGCTTACACTTCTCACCCACGTACGAATCTCCCTTCAAGGAACATATACAGTATACGCTAATATTTTTGCGATTTAGGAGTAAATCTCACATTTTGCGAGTGCTATTTGTCACGATGTTAGAGGTGCTTTCATTAGTGTGAATGGACATGAACCAACAAGGTAATATTAGCAATAATTGACTCGCAAAATTTAATTACTTATTCAGTACTCACAGTATCCACGATGCCTTGAGCGATGGTCTCGTTGTCAAGGGCGTTAGCGCCCTCTGTCGCCACCTGCTTCAACAGACTGGCGAGGGATGGCCTCTGGAGGGTGCTGTTTGTTGTTCGGTTCTCGTACAGGTCACGGAGAGACTGCGACATCTCCGAGAAGTCAGTCTCGCTGATATCTGCAGCTGCAGTGGTGAGGAAAACTTTTAGATATGAGCTTTAAATGGAAACAAGTTTATTTGAATGAAAAAACAAAAATCAAAAAGGAGTTTTTAAGGAAAAAGAAAATGAATTGTAAGAACTCAGTATTGCTGATATCAGCTTTAAATGAGAACAAGACCCTGAAAACAAATTCATTTTAATGAAAACATAATATAACCACAACAATAACAACAACAACAGAAAGCAGATTGATATTAGCTTTTAGGAATGACAAATTATACAGAAAACATAACAAAAATCTTTATAAGCATTGAATGAAAATTAATTTTTAAGTGCTTCTCTGTCTTAAATACAATGATATCAATTTCAGAATGAAACGTTCAAAACAATGCTTTCAACTTCAAGACATCTTGGATACAGTAAATATTGTTCTCCAAATAAAGGAAACACTTAGCAGGGTTTGGCATCTCTGTGTTGTATTACATAGTACATTGTATGTATACTAGCTGTTTTGCAGTATTGTATGCTAGATGTTTCTCTCTTTTCTGGCTATATCTCACTTCCTTACAGCTCATAGAGACATACAGTCAAACCTGTCTTAGCTAGTGACCACCTGTCTATAGCAGCCAACCTGTCTAAAGTGGCCACTAAAATGATTCCCCCGAAGAAAGATCATGTGTTAAAGCACCTGTCTATAGCAGCCACCTGTCTATAAAGGCCACAATTTTTGTTTACCTTGGGTGGCCACTATAGATAGGTTTCACTGTATTTGATATGCGCATTACAATTACAGTTTTACTGTTGTTATCATTATCATAGAAAGAAGGTACAATGCGGGAAAGTATAGTTCTACCTTGTTTCTCCCATCCCTCTGTAATAACTCTTCAAGTGCCAGGTGTATATTCTTCATTATATGACACCTAGATAAATCCCTGTCATTTGATTGGTTGTTTGATATCAATCATTCAGTCCATTTACAATGACGTCATCAACCGTGCAATTTTGGATCCAAACAATATTGTCCATTGCACGCTCGCTGAGTTCCCATTGGTAACTTATTGTTTGAATGGCGTGAATAAAATATCATATTTACACCATTGGCATTTACAGCATTTTGACTTCTCATACGTCACTAGAGGCATGCGTTTTTTCAAATTTTCGTCAAAATGAGATTTTCTTGCGGCAAACGAATGTGAAATTTGATTTTAGTGGATAATTTTACAAAGATTAGTGGGAACTTATTTTTCTGATTTAGTAAACCTTTAAGTAGTGATATAAGCTTGAAACAACTCCCATGTCATTGGAGTCCTATACTTACCAAGCTGTGCAGTGACAAGGAAACCATTTTCAGCAAGATCTATAGACGGTTGGATCAAAGCTGACCATGAAAGCCTAAAAAGGAAAAAAAAACAATAATAATAATAATATTATACTTTTACATGTATCTCGCACTTAATACTATGTTTCAAAGCGCTATGATGACATTGTCCTTGCAACTTTTTGCACAGTAAGTTTCCTTGCATTGAAGAGTGCCAGTGCAAAAACAAAATAAGGTTGATCGGCAGGCAATACATGTATGTAACTCTAGATATCAATTCTAAAGATAGTACCAGCATCAGATACAAATGGTGTGATAGGATACATACACAATATCAGTGTATCACAGAAAGTGAGTTGCGACTTCACAATCAATTGCATTTTTGCTATCAATAGACCATATTAGTTATGCAGCATGCAAAGTTTATTGATATCATTTAAGCATTACGATACTCTAAGTAACCCCAATGTTTGGCCAAGGTTTATCCAAGTCGCAACAGCTAGTAGATTCAGAGTGTGTTCCATTCATTTAAAGTAAATCACAAAATACGGGTGAATATAATATAGCGTGTTACTAGGCAGTTAGAAAATGGCTTATTGAATCTCACTGCATCGCAAATCCATGACTGCTATGTATGGCAAGTCCGAGCCTATGTATGATTTTGCAATCAGTCGTATGGTTACGATAGCTCCATACAAGCTCCAGTCAATGTCAAATGCAAGTTACTATCAATATCAATCGTAGGATCTTTGTGATTTTGATAGAACCACGCCGCTGAGTCACTCACTTGCCATACTGCTTCCAGGCCATTTCTAATCCCTTCAGTTCTCCTGGTATGGCCACAGCTAGCCCACCCTGTAGAGAAAAGGAAATATTTGAATTGAGCGTGTTATTTTTAACACGAGACCTGGGGAAGAGAAAATGGCTGCCGGCCTCCACGTACGATCTACAATTCCAGCTTCTCTCAGACCAAGATATTGAGGAATCAATCAGTGGAAGGACTTCAAAAAGTATGATGACACTGTCAAGTCTACCTAACTGTAAATGTGTTCACATCAAAATTTAGGACTTCTAGGCCTAAGTGTTACACCGTTCATGTTACTATCTACTGTTGGAGTTTAAATTAGACGTCCGTGGAAGCAGCCATTTGATTTCTTCATAGTGTAAACTCTTATGGGAGATGCATCAAAATCTTCAAGGTACCAGTAGACTTAAGTGAAATAACCTTTATATTGAGACCTGTCTTACAAAACAAATAATGCACAGCTGCACGGCCCCAAAGCACTAACAACTGTGCATTATTTGTATACATGCACATGTATATGTACATTGTGCCACGAGAGTAGAAATTTGTCAACAGCACGGTGGACAACCTCTTTACAACAGGGGAGAAGCAGTGGGAACAGCCCTATATGTTTGCCATAGCAGCAAACTGCTTCTGTGCTGGAAAGCACTTGCATTGCAGAAATAGTAGATGAGAATTCACCAGGGCACCGTCATAAAAAGAATTATGACTGATCTGAATCGATTGCAAGTCAAAGCCTGTATCTCTAATGTACAGAATTACAATTGGTATCGATCGTAAGTCAATTGCAACTCTTTAAGAGACGCGGCGCAGCAAACAAGGTGTGCCATCTCCATACATGGAGGAAACAAACTACACATGTATAGTTGAGGCCAGAAGTTTACATACACCCAGGAAATTCAAGGAAAAGTTGACACTTGCCAAACGTCATATAATTTCCTGTATCTTATAAAATATTTGAGCTATCATGACGAATTTGATATCAAACGATTGAGTTTGTCGCGCCCCTTCATCACATTTATTTGTTATTAGGAGCTAACAAATATTTAGGTGTCATTTTTCCCCCAGAAAATCTTCATATTTTAGACAAATTAAAAATTAAAACTTGACAAAAACATTTCAAATTTGTGCTAGTTACTTCTAAAAACAAGCATTTCAGATCACACTTCTTTGTTTAGTGGTGACATATCATGATGGAAAATGTAATATATATCATAGATTTGACATATATAGATTTCTATGAAACGATGTTTGAAAAAATAATAACAAACAATAGAATACATTTGGCACGAATATTACTTTTTTTCTTCAAACAAAATTCCAACTGAAATACAATTTAATCCCAACGGCAGTCCAACCATGTGAAAAACTTGATACGCTCTTTCATTTGATACCAAATTCGTCATGGAAGTATTTATATTTCTGAAGATATAGTAGATTTTACCATGTTCGGCACGCGAACAAATTTCACTAAATTCCATGGGTGTATGTAAACTTTTGGCCTCAACTGTACCTGTACAGTACGCAAGGAAGTGGCCAACTTTGTGTTGTTATGTGACATTGTGTGAACAGCATGTAGCGGCAAATGACCTGCAATTTTTTTTTATTTGCTAGTCTGTTAGTTTGTTACAATGAAGTTTTGTAGTTATCTGCTATGTATGTCATATATGATTTATCTAAATGTATGTCAATGATTGTATTTTTATTTGTAAACTGAATGCCATAAGTCTACGGACTTTCTTTTTCAGTATGCTTTTATCAATAAACCAAAATTGAATTGAATTGAATTGAATTAAGAAGACACACAGCTCAGAGACAACTAGAAACATAGCATGCTATCTCGACAAGTTCAGCAATCAACTACCCAAGGAATTTGTCCATTTTGTGTCGTTGGGTGACATTGGATGAACAGCCCTCATGACAAGCCATACTAGAAAACTGCTTCAGTGCAAACCCGCCTTGAGCAATAAACTATTTGATGAATGTGTGTCATTCTGTCACTACCGAATGCTGCATGTTGGAGCGCCGTAATCTACTTTTTGTTTGGAGAGCAAAATGCAATGTAAATTGCACAATTTTATGTTGTTTACATTGCAATGGAAGGCAAAGGTTTTGGGGATATAAGACAACGTGCTACAAGAATAACATCATTGTACAGTATGCGTAAAAGTACTGGTATGTGTTTAAAGATATTTGAGATCCAAATCGTGATAGTAGAATGGGGTCAGAATGCATTTCATCCACATTGGCCAATACTACACTCGACCCTCCCAACCTGAAAAATATCAAGAGTGGCATAGAGGAACAGGGGCTTATACATGTAGTTTTGAATAATAACCACACAATTTGTAGCCTTTTTTGCCAGTTTTTCTCCCAAAATCCGTCTCACCTTGGCAGCGGCTTGGTTGTTGCCTGCAAACATTGTGGGCGTGGCTGCAGCAGGGGCCGCCTCCCTGTAGTTAAAAGCTGACAGCTGATTGGTCAATGGGTTGCCCACCAGCAGGAATCCTCCACTGGAAAGGAGGGGGTGAAAGAGGGGGGGGGGGTACAAAGGTTACATATTGTAAGTTTATATTTTATTTTGGATGTTTACTTTCCTTTTAAAACAATTTCTATGTACAGGTAGATCATTTTGTGTTTTTTCTTATCAATATACTGTATACAGAGTTCTTCCCCCAATCTTCTTTTCCCTCCTCCCCTTCCCCTCTTTCCCTTTCCCCTCCTCCTCTTCTTCCTCCTCCCCTTCTATCTTCTTCTCCTCATCTTCCTGCATTTATTTCATTTCCCTCATCTTTTTCTTCCCCTCCCTTCTCTTTTTCCCTATATCATCACTCCTTCTTTTCTCCCCTATTTCCCCCCTCTTCTCCCCCTTCACTAATTTCCTCTTCATCTCCTCTTCTCTCCCCCCACTACTCCTCCTCTTTTCACATTACCCCATTTTGTCCTCCCTCCCCCCTCCACAACCTGCTCCTCTACCTCCCTCTTTCTTACTCCTCCTATGCCCCTCCTCCTCCTCCCCCTTCTCCTACCCCAACTCCTCCTCCTTACCCTCCGAGCCCTGAGTTTTGTCCATGCACCACCCCCAGACAGAAGGCTGCTGCTACTGCTGCATCTACAGCATGGCCTCCTTTCTTCAACATATCAGCTCCAATATCTGAACACACCGCCACGTCCGTCGCTATCGCACCATGTGGTTCCACCTAGAGAAGGGTGTGAATGATAAAACATAAACCATCACCACAAAACCACAAAATCATGTTACAGTCATGTAGTTTTGTTCAACTTAGCTAATGGGAATCAAAATCATTGAGAATCTGATTTAGCACAAGGGCAGGTCACCAGTCGTGCATTAAGTCGTTCGTAGCTTACAAACAGCTCGGTGAAATGCCACACTGGTTCACACACCACCTCACTTGCTACGTTGATGATAGAGAAAACCTCTCCTACCGTCCCCCCCCCCCCCCTCCCGCGCTGTCCCTCACTTATCCAACCACTGATCCACTTCCTTCCTCCCTTTCTCCTAGCAACCCCTCACCTGCTGCTTCTCCAGTGACAGAGATAATTTCCTATACCTCATCCCAACCACTCCCCCCTTCCACTCCCCCCCCCCCCTACCCATATTCTATCACTTCTTCTTTTTCTCCTCCGTTTCCCTGGCACAGTCATCTGCTGCTTCCCAGAGAACAGAAATAACCTCCCATACCTTCGCCTACCCTCATCTCTTTCCACTCCTGCTCCTTCCCATCTCCCATCATCTCTCCATTTCTGTATTCAGTTTCCATGACAACCCTCACCTGCTCACTTGCTCATGTCTCTCCTCCATTCCCCTAGCAACCATCACATCCTGCTTTCCAGTGACAATCGAGATGATCTTCCACCCCCTCTTCCCTCCCCCTTCCACTCCCCCACCTATCCACCACCACTGCTCTTTTTCTCTCCTCTATTCCCCTGGCAACCCCTCCCCCATCTCACCTCTCTCCATCCTAGCCATTTCTCATCACTTCTCTGTGTCTCTCCCCGGTTTCCCTAGCAACCATAACCTCCTGCTTTCCAGTGACAATAGAGATGATCTCCCATACCCTAGCCCACACCCACCCTCCTCTCGACAACCCTCTTACTCATATCCCACAACTGCTCTACTTCTGTCCTCTGTTCCCTTAGCAACCATCCCCCCCTGCTTTCCCGTGATAGTTGAGAAAATCTCCCACACCTACCCCTCCTCTCGCCAACATTTCTACTCAAAGTACACAACTGCTCTACTTCTCTCCTCCGTTCCCCTGGCAACCATCACCTCCCACATTCCTGTGGCAAAATAGATGATTTCCCATACCCTAAGCCACCTCATCTCTCCACCCCTTCTTCTTCCCCTCCATCCTACAACTGCTCTCTTCTCCCCTCCATTTCCCTAGCAACTCCTCACCTACTGCATTCCAGTGTGAAGTAATCTCCCATACCCAAGCCTATACCAAAAACCTTCCCACCTTCTACACCCCCTCCTACCCATATCCCATAAATGTTCCACCACTCTCCCCCATTCCCCTGGTAACCCCTCATTTGCTGCATTCCGGTGACAATAGAGATAATCTCGCATACCCAAGCCCACCCCTACCCTCTTTCCACTACCCTCCTTCCCACACAACACCATTTCTCAACATCTCTCCTCCACCCCCTAGCAACCCTTCACCTGCTGCGTTCCCGTGACGATGGAGATGATCATCCCGATGGTGATGGCTAGAGCGAAGACGATGGAGGTGATGATGATGAAACGGAGGCCATCGTAGCCACAGATTAGCTCCTGCTGGACGATGACCGGGTCTTTCAGGGGGACCCTCTCTCTCACCTGAGGCCCGTCATCCTTGATCAGCGCGTGTTTATCTGCAGAACGAAAAACAAATTTAAATTGATTTAGTTACATCTATTACCAAACAACAGCATTTAAACTAAGAAACCAGGCAATGATGGTGACGGATCAGCTCACATTTGATAACCACTGATTGCTCCATGATCAGAGCATCTTCATCTGCAAAATAAAGTGCTTCAATATGTATCAAAACAAAATGTCATTGAACAAAAATACATTTGTAAAAACAAATGACAAAATATGACTGTCCCTGATCAGCTCCTGTTGGCAATAACTGGCTTTCCCTTGATCATGATACAGAAAAAAAACCCAAGATAGTACAAGAACATAAAGGAGGGGGGGGGGGGGGGCGTAAAACGTCAAACTGCTAACTTACTCTCATGACCCAATAATTGTTCATCTATAGACAATGTCGAAATGGCCATGCTTTCAACAGATTCATGTTGGTTATCATCAGAAACCTGCATGACGCCACTTTGATAGTACAGTGTGTTAAACTGAGTCTCAGAGTCAGAGAAGCCTCATGTTAACAGACCATTTTCGTTATGTGCATCTATGCAATTTTTATGCCCATTGTTCAAACAATACATTACTAATGATAACCCAAAGCTTGTCTGAGGTTTGTCTGACTAGCAGCAGCTAAATAGATTCAGAGTGAATTCCACCAATTGAAATTGAATTACTAGTGACAGGTGAATGTAATACTGGTAAGACATAACTATGTAGTTAGGGAGAAAGTTGTGAATTACAAAAAATGGCTTATTCACTAACATGGCCTGCACATCATTAAAGGGCATATACTGTACTGGGAAGGCAAAAAAGCCTTCAAAAGGTAATTGTTAGCAATCTTCTTGCCAATAGTCTTAAATTCATGTATTGTCTATTTTAGAAGCTTGCTGAAAGTTATTTGCCCTCAAATGATCTACATTTGGAGTAATGAGTGATTAAATCACAAATCCTCAAAATGTTCAGACCGAACAGTTTGAGGATTTAATCATTAATCCTTAATTACTCCATATATGGATCATTTTAGGGCAAATAACTTTCAGCAAGCTTCTAAAATAGACAATACATGAATTTAAGACCATTGGCAAGAAGATTGCTAACAATTGCATTTTGAAGGCTTTTTTGTCTTCCCAGTACAGTATATGCCCTTTAAAGTTACTACAGACAAACCTGACATTTAACAATATGATGCGATATGTCCACCTGGATGCTTCAGGTACATTCCACAATGTGCATAAATGACATTTTGCAGTGTTTGTAATAAGTGTCATTCTCATTGGGATTAAAAAATCGTGAAGTTAGAAAAATCGCGAAGTTAGGGTGAAAGTTGCCTAGCAACAGTACCAAAAGCCTAATGGTCCTATTGTCCCGGTCCCCTAACTTCGCGATTTTTTAAAGACCAATGAGAATGACACTAATGACATTTTGCTGATGAACTGGCTGTGTTGTCATGCAGTGTTTGTAATAGACCGGTTTAATATGTAGTCAAATTTATGGATGTTTCTTCCCTCGGGGCCTAGTAACGAGTTATTCCATTAACCTGTACCTAACAACGGCATTTCGGTACTTGGAATCCAATTTGCATACATTAGTTGTTGCTATTTCTGGCAAACCTGTGGCAAGCTTTCCGGCTGTCAGGGGCAACCTTTGTTAAACTGGTATGCATAAAATTTGAATAACCGGTCTATTTGTACTTTAGGGACAACCGAATATGACACTAAGCATTTCACACAGTGAAAGTTGCATGAATTTGGAGCAAGTTTTGTGCAGCAGTTTTAACTTTGAGGCTGAATTGTTCAATGACAAGAGGGTAAAATGCTTGACTATTCTTGAAAATCGATATGGAAGCATTGCCATTTTTAAAGGATATTTACTATTTATAAAAAAAAAGCAGTGGAAGGAGGATTACTTGGATAAGACTTCAAATGTAGTTAGCGGATCAAGGAGCTATTTACCAAGATGTGGAGCTAAATAATACAAAGAGATCAGGACAGAGAGCTGTACGTGACACTCAATGATCATCTACATACAACCCTTCATTATCTGCTTAGAAATATAATACGAAATAATCCTGTCCTTTGATTGGTTAAAAACACTCCACGTGACCAAAGATGGTTCTACTATCTCTGAAAAAAGTACTCTCCGACCTCCAAACCCTCTGACGTCACATTTTCAGAGGGTCAAAACGAGGTACATGTAGTACTGTGATGTCAGAGGGCTCGAAGGGAGGATAGTACTTTTTTCAGAGGTGTCATATCCATGCGTCCCTGTTGTATTCAGCACAACACGCAAAATGTAGGCGATAATTTTTTCAGCTGTTTTTTTGTGATTTAGCGGGCAGCAAGTTTGGGTGCTCGGAGAGGTCTCGTGACCAGTGTTTTCATTCATGGCTCTTGAGACTGTATATGTTTGCTTATTTTTACTATTATTAAGTACAATAAATTTGCACATACTCAAATATCAAGTTTTAGTCAGGATTAGAGAAGCTTTACATGTACATGTACATATATTTTTAATGACATCATCTGGAAGTGCATACTTTTGCACACGGCCACCCTTAAATGCTCTCAATACCCCCAAAATAGTTCCATGTTAATCACAACACAGATTATTACCTGTGGGTCTGAGGGGCTGAAATGTATGTGAATTTCAGCTCTCTCACGGCGCTGTTTCTTACCTTGCTTAGGTGGAGCGATGCGAACATCAAGTTGCTCCATCGAGGCGTTCTCCTCCAAACCAGGCATAGAAACAGCCTCGGTACGACTGGGATCTGCTGTTGCCATGGTCACAATTCTTCTCTCTTCGCTCTTGAGATCCTAACCCTGACTATGCTTCCCAAATAAAATGATCAGTCCCTCAGTCGCCTATATGCTCCCACGAATATAAATCTCTCTCTATAAATAGGTATAAATCCGTAGGGCAACTTCAGTGTCAGTCCATTTCCTTCTTTGAAAGGCTCAAGTAACTGCTGTCTAGTAGTAAGTGGAAATCCGTGGGGTGATTACACTGCAATCTCAGTCAGATCATCTCCTTTCTTTGCAAGGCACAAGTATGGTAGGAGTTGGTCTCTTATGTGTATGCTCCTCGAATACAAGCCGCTGTCCAGTAGTAATAGATGTAAATCTGTGGGGTAACTGCTCCCTTTCAGCCTATATCATTCGTCTTAAGGCACAAGTGTTGTTGACGGTTACAAGTAGCACTACAAATGTACAGCCAGCTACAAATGTAAAGCGCTACAAATGTAAATGTAATGCCATTTGTAAAGCGCTACAAATGTAAAGCTACAAATGTAAAGCGCTACAAATGTAAAGCTACAAAATGTTAAGACATGAAACCAATGAACTTCTTAGATGAACTTCCTACTGTGACTGCAATTGACTGTGCATGAAATGAACTCTTCCTGTGCCAGAAATTTGCTGCTCTGTGGAATTTGTGTGCATTAATGATGAAAAAATGCACCCCTGGGCATTGTTGCATATATAGGTTTTCAATTGTTGTAACTTACCAGCAATGGTCAGTATCATGGCAACTAACAGCCAATGAGCTCTCACTATTGCACTTGCTGCCATGGTAGTTATTATTGATGGCAATTAAGTTACAATAATTGAAAACTTGGCCACGGCACACAAAGAGTTAAATTCAGTCAGCTCCATGCGGAAATTGTACCGCGATTAACTGTACTATACAGGAATATAATGCAGGTAGGTGGGAAATTGATCTCAGCTATATCACAGAGTAATCAGTAACCATTCATGAAATTATAATTTATATATTGTACAGCAGTTGTACAAGTCCAGTCAATGACTCCTTAGCAGTACAGTGGTCACCACAGTTTTGCTGCAAGTTACAATGTATACTACGCACTTTGTAAAATGCCAGAGGAGATAGAATCCTGATCTTAAAAAGGGTTTACTGGTAGATGAATATGGTTAATGTCTCCTTCGAAACTCAATTTCACATTTGTCCTGGATCCTTGATGACAAGCACACATGTACACAAAGGTATTAAAAGTGTTCTTTTCGCGAATTTCAACTAAAGATGAGGTGAACTGGATGCACAAATAGAGCACGTAAGTAACTATCTGCATGTGCCAGCCACTTACGATGTACCGGTATGCTTCAGACTCGAGTTATGGGCAAGGTATTACATCACTCACATACAAAGAGATGAACGAAATGCAGAGAGCATGTAGCCTCTATACAAAGCAGCACGCTACAACCATTTTATCCACTGTACCGGTACGTTTGAGACTCTGATGAGAAACAGAGGTATTACATCACTCATACTGAGATGAGTGAGACGCAGAGAGTATGCAACTATACACATCAGCATATTACACAAGCACTTTACACGCTGTAACATGGGCAAGATGGACAAGGTATTATATAACTCAGATACAGAGAGATAATTGGGATGCAGAGAGCATGTAACCACTATACACAGCAGCACGCTTCAAACACTTTATACACCGTATCGGTATGCTTGAGACTTGGAGAGACAGAAGTATCAAACAGAGATGAACGCAATGCACCGAGCATGCGTGTAACCACTATACACAGTGGCATCCTACAACCACTTTATATACTGTACTGGTATGCTTAAGACTCGGAGAGACAGAAGTATCAAACAGACACAGATCTTGAGAGATGAATGCGATCGATGTACAGAGCATGCATGCGTGTAACCACTATACACAGTGGCATCCTATAACCACTTTATACACTGTACTGGTATGCTTAAGACTCGGAGAGACAGAAGTATCAAACAGACACAGATCTTCAGAGATGACAACCACACCGCGACAACCACTTCATACCCTGTACCAACACGCTTAATTCAGACTCGGAGAGAGATGGCAGGTACCACAGAGATACAGAGAGATGCACATGATATAGAGATACACACTGGCATGCACTAGCCACTCCGCTCTAACGGCTCTCTCAGGGAAAAATTGATTCGTCCCGCTTTGCCCCTGCTGAATATATCACCTCAGCAGATGACACACAGCCTTGCTAATCCCACTGAGCAGGGACATAAAGAGTACCGTAACAAACGTATACATGCATGTACATGTACACTAGCTGTAGCAGCATCTCATTTAGAATATGCAATTTTAGTAGTTTACAATCCCGTTATTGTTTGGACAGCTGGGGATTTCCCTCCTTCTCTCTTCATCTTCTCTGACTCCCTCCTCTTCTCTCATAAATGCTTTACCAAAAATATTCATCATTATGACATCTCAGCTTTCGATTTACAGCATTATCACCACTTTTGATTGGCATTATTTAAAAGCTACTATATCTACCGGTATATCAAATGTACTAGTCTAGCTATCTATCCATATATCTTTCTATTAGTATCCATCTGCCAATCTCTTTATCTATCTATCTATCTATCTATCTATCTATCTATCTATCTGCCTATCTACATGTGTCTATCTATTTATCTACCGGTACCCATATCTATCGATCTATCTTTCTATCTAAATGTATACTATCTATGTATGTATACATCTGTCTATCTGTGTCTCTATATACCTTGTATTTATCTATCTATCCATCTATCATTCTACAGTTATCAATCTGTCTATCTGTCTATTGAGCTACGTACTGTATGAATGTATGTATGTATGTATGTATGTATGTATGTGTGTATGTATGTATGTATGTACAGTATCAATGTGCCTATCTTTCTGTTTCTCTATAAAGTTTTTTTCCTATTTTATCCATCTACAACACCTATACTCATGTACACATGTACACATCCATTTTACTCCCTGCTACATGAATGTGTACAATGTATTGGAAAATGGGGGACTTTCCCCAACATTTGTGAACATGAAAATGTACTGTACGTACCCAATGGACCTTCATATTTCATGCATCGGAAGAAGAATGCTCAAACCAAAGAGGAAGCTGTGGTTGATTCAACCTTCACCTGTTTGTTTCAAGTCCCTGTCTTCACTAGCCTGGCTTCGAGGCTTTTCAACATTTCTTAATTTTTTTTTTTAAAATAAGAGTCGAGTACTCACTGGACTTGTCACTCTTTTATTTTCCTCTTGTCTCCATGGGCGAGCGGGAGAAAGAAATGAGAATTATTACCAGCAGTCTACTGCAGCCAGACCCGTTAAATGAATGCATTGTAGTTTGGATTGAAAATGCTGACAGCCTTGACGGAAGGCCATTTCTTCCTTTAGAAATGAATAACTACATGACACACATTGACATATCCTGCAGAGTTTTACCCAGTATGTTATCTGAGGAAATGATTATACCACTAGTATAGTATGTTTGTAACCACCTGAGCATGATAAATCAATGCAACTTGACTCAGTGAAAGAAAAAAAAACATGGGGGGTAAAGAGCCTCCCCCCCCCCATCCCTTTCCCAAGCTAAGAAGAGCCCTCATAAATAACAAAAGTGCCCCTGTGTAAGATTATACATATGTACATAATGCGGTGAAACGCATTAATGATACAATTTAAAGTATCCATTTCTTGACATTAGGATTGTAAAGAAGCCTCCCCCCAAAAACATTTGTAAATCTCCCCCACCCCCCCACCCCCAGCCTGTTCTTTACTGAGCCAGCGTATTTACAGGCTGGCATTTTTTCCACTCAGATACTGGGCAGGGCGACTACCGCGCAATCTGCTGTATGAACAATATAGGGCAGGGTATGAATACACTTCATATTCCTAATAGGGCATTTTTAAGCCACACTCCTTTGGACACTGCAATTCATGACAAATTTTGACATACTGCATGTACATACTGGACCGAGGTTCATGAACCCCTAAAATCTAACTGTGAGCAACAGGTTAACTAGTACATGTACATGTATGGTACAGAGATGCACCCATCTGCGGCTACATAAATTATGCGCATAATAATGTAGTACCAGCAGAATGATTTGATGCACATTATAAAGCTCTCTGATATCAAAATGAATGCTGACTTCTGTTGATGTAAATGAATATATCAGTAAGTCACGTACTAACTGTAGCTTACACTACAGCTCAAAGGAATTGGCACGGGTAAAGGGAAAGGAAAGAAAGGGAAGGAGCCGCAGTTTTGAACTGCGGTATATTTTGTCCAGTTCAGCAAAAAACATGATGCTTTTTAGGCTAAAGCTCCGAGTTTCATGCTGATCGAACTGAACACAATATACAGTGGTTAAAAACTGTGGCTCCTTCCCTTTGTTTCCTTTCCCTTTACCTGTTCCAATTCCTTTGAGCTGTAGTGTACATGTGCATGTTCTTGTGCCATATGGATAGAATGTACATACTATATGTAATCCACAACATGTTCTAATACCATGCGTAGAATGTAATCCACAACATGAGGAAAAAAGGAATCGTGAACGGAGTCCCAAAATGCACACAAACATACAGAGAAACCTGTCTACAGGTACGATTCTGTAAAGACAACCTGTCGACTCAATTTGAAACCCTTCAAAGCAGTTTCCATGTTCATGTTCATGGAGGCGTACATGAACATGTACACATACGTACATACATGTATGTAAGCACACCTGTATGTAGCTACATGTACCTTTACATAAAGACCTTTATTTTACTGTGTCTCCATAAAGGTGGTCTTTGTGGACAGGTGTGGCTGTACACGTATTTCAACTGATAGAGCATAAACTTGCATATATGCAGCAAATAGACACTCCTACATAATCTAGACACAAAATGAGCCTGGAAGCTGAACACAGTGCTGTAATCACAAGACAGAGAATATCACATATATCCATTGCCATCCACGTAAACAAATTAAGCAATAAATGTATATTTCCACCAGCAAAATAGACAATTATTCCATCGGATGATGAGCAGTCTTCCCATCCACGACGCATGAAGTATGCAAACAGGTGCTAAATTCCAAATCCTCAATCCACTTGATCAGAACAGCAACTCAACCAGTGTGTTGACAAACCCCAAAAGACTGACGTTCCAAAATGAATATCATCCAGTCGTATCATAAATAAAAGCTGTTTGCCTGTAGATCATGTCATACCGGATAAACCAATGACTATTCGACCATCTGTGATACAAATATGGCATAATACATACACCAATATATGCTTAATATGTACCAGCATATATAATTTTATGTTCCAGGGGACTGACTGTTGGAGGTATATAATTCTATATTACACTGTTTTCAGTGCAGGGGGAGGACAGTACGCCATAGGTATTCTACTGCTATTGTTCAGGGGACATGGGGCGTGCAGCGCGGTGAGGTAATGATGCGCTTGGATGCTCTTGACAGCAGGTAGCATACTATGTACAAGCAGCTAAGCTTGTTTGACATGCAGATCAATCTTAGTAATCAAGCTCTCCCTTCCTGTCCCTTACTATTCAAGTACTACTCTACTCCGGTCATGTTATTTGCTGACACTTCTCCTCCTTTCTCTCCTAATGACAAATGGTCTATCTTCTTTCATGTCCCTTCTATCTCTCTCACAATTTCTTCATCACTCCCTCTCTCTTCATCCCCATATCTCTATCTACCTGCCTCTTTCTTTTCATCTTGCCCTATCTCTCCTCTTTCTCTTTCTCCCCCCCCCCCCCCATCTCTCTCTCTCTCTCTCTCTCTCTCTCTCCCTCTCTCTCTGTCTCTCTCTAACTCTCTCTCTCTTTCTCTCTCACTCTCACAAACACTTTCTCTTTCTGTTTGTCTATATCTCTCATTATATACATCCCTCTGTTTGTCTGTACCTTGTCCCCCCCCCCCTCTCTCTCTCTCCTTCACACTTATCAGTCAATCAAAGAAAATGTGTAGGAAAACTTAGGAACATAGGATAGGAACTGCCATAGGAACTGCCATAGGCTTACACATCCTGCACAGACTTCCTACTCTTTAGCAAGTCTGTATGAAAATATTGAGAAACCATCCAAAATGTGTGCCTGGAAGTGAGGTTACAGCCTGAAAGAATTGCTGACAGGGTCTGATATGTAGAAACATGGGGCACGTTTATCAACTTTTCAGAATTTGAAACGCGTTTCCAAAGGCCTTTACGAAAGCGTTTAAAAAAAATGGTGCGTTTATCAACTCAAGCCAATCGAAAACTGACCTTGTCACTGCGCAGCTGTACTGCGCCGTTTGACCGAGGAAGGACGTGCAGTGCGCCCTTTGTGATCGAAGTAGAAAATCGTTTCAAAATAGCTTTGCTTTTATCTTGCTTCTATAAACGCGTTTCTGGCTCAAACATGTTTAGGATCGCACAAATTTGCGCATTTTAAAACAGCTTTCCAAACCCCATAATCAAAACACCTTTGCGTTTATCAACTCCCTGAAACGCGTTTAAATTTTTTAAACGCGTTTGGAAACCTTAATTCTACCAAAAAAAAAGAGTTGATAAACGCGCCTATAGTCTTGGTATTTCAAACCCATTGATTCAGACTCACTAACTCACTAACTGTACTAAGTAGGTTTATGGAGGAAGTTACTATTTTCTTTCCCCACATACCTTATTTTCTATCTCAACTCAGTCTGTTCTTATTTCTACTTTGCAAACAATGAAACCAGGGAATTAGAAAAAAAAATGATATCACAGCAGTGGGGCTTTTCAAGCATACTGTCATGAGATGAACACAATACTGTCAACATAGATGCTGTGCCTTACTGTACATAGCATGCAGTCTGCCATCCAGCCTTTTAAGCACATTTAATCTAAAAAGTATTGAGTATCTAAAGTATTGAGTCTACTACTCAAAGACTAATCCCTCTTTCATTCCCCTCTTTTCTCAGTCATGTTTGAAAGAGCTAGAGAAAAAAAATCAATAATGGTTTAGTCTACTGCAGATACATATAGACCCTTTTATTGAATAGTATCAATTATAAATAATATCCAACTGCCTGGAAGCCAGACTACCATGATAAATGGAGCATGTCCTCCAACATTACAGTATACGTGACTGTATGAACATGACAGCATGTACACTCATCAAACTAATTAGTAGATCCATTAATATTTATTACTCTTAATGCACCATCAATAATGCATTTTTGCACGGGGAAAAAATTCATTCAAAATTTCCGGGGGCTACTTTTTTTTCACATTGGCCGTTTGTCTACCAGTTTACATTGTGTCTGTAGGAATTTTGAGGGCTCTTTTAAAATTTTCCAGGGCAGCTTAAATATTTTGGGGGCAAAATCTCTCCCCCCCCCCCCCCCACGGCCCCTGTGTATTTTCCCCCCTGTTTTTGCACAAGTAATACACACATGTCCATTATACTACATCTGGGGCCATATTCATGAAACCTTACTAAGCCTAGTTAGTTAAAGTGCATCAAAATGCATGCATTGCAGTAAACAACTAGGCTAGTAAGCTTTCATGAATAGGACCCCCGGGGGCATAAATAGTTAAGCAATTAATGTGCTTCAAGAAACAAAGCCATGTTGCATAGGTCTTAAATGATTGTAACATACCATAGCAACAGGTGCAAGAATGGGAGCTCACTGGATGTTGCCATGGTGATTATCAGTGATAGTAAGTTCCAATAATTGCAAACCTATATGCAACATGGCCCAGAAATGTAGAGCATAATTCAGGGTGCCACAGGGTGTACATTTCATACTGTTTATTAGGCTTGAGAAGCAGCCATGGCTAAATGTCTAATCACCTCCCCCTCCCCCCCCCCCCCCCCCCTTTATGATAGGTATATCTTTTTCATGTTGTTCTAACACTTTTCACATTTGCCACATTTTCATCACATACATGTACATTGTCCTAGTACATGTACCTTTAGTGATCTAATTTGAATTACATGTACACGTGCTGCAGAAAGCGCACTGTCGTAAGTGTTAAACTCAAACAGACATTTCAACGTTTTGCAATGCTCTTATTAATCTAAAGAAGATGTGAAGTTTACATGTATGTGAGTATGTTTCACATAAATCGACATTATATCTCTCTGGCAAAAATGTCACACATACTTCTCTGAGACCTGTTGGAATACCAGCTAATCCACCTAATATCTCCCCTAAATTAAGAAATAAGAAATATCAAAAAACAAAAAAGGCCTGTGATTTTTTTTAACACAGGGTAATACTGTATAACATGGTTCAGTGTGTGTTTGATATGCCAGGAATCTGGAAGATGCCACTTCATTATATGCTGGGTATCATAAATCAAATTATACTGTGCAGATCTATGTGTTATTTAAGAAATTATCTAGATGCATAGAGAGATATTAAGATACATGTAGCTAGAAAGGTACAGATATGTACATGGTTATATAGATACATGTACATGTAGATAGATGTATACATAGATAGATAGATAGATAGATAGATAGATAGATAGATAGATAGATGGATAGATGGATAGATAGATAGATAGATAGATAGATAGATAGATAAATAGATACTGTAGATAGATAGAGAGATAGATACATAGATACATATTTTTTATAGACAGATATCTATCTGATAGATAGATAAATAGATAGACACATATGTTACTTCATAAATAGACATAGCATGAAAGATGTAGATCTAGACATACATACATGATACATGTATGTATAGCTGGAATATAGAAGGTGAGATTCATTGATGAATTTATCCACATAGTAGGGATTCAGTTATTATGCAAACAAATTGTACTGGTATGTATAGATATCAAATCAGCATAGAGAAAAACAACATATGTACAGTATTGATGAATATATGGAGATAAAGGGTAGACCTACCAACTTACAGGTACAATCTAACACAAGACAACAGAGTGTATCATAACCTAAATATGAACACAGCATTATCTACAGGAGACATTTAAATATATTTAAATAAAATTACATCAGGTTACATTACATGTTTAATCTTAATGTTATAATAAACTTAATGATACTGTCATGTCATATTCATCTATCATAATAATCATCAGACCTCCATATCAATTTGTATGTACTTACAAAGCCATCTACAATTCATGTAACTTATTTACCTAACATGATTCATCCAGGGGCTAGCCTCGACTCGTGGACAAAAGGAAGCAACTAACAACAGAGACTTTTCTTGTAAATTAGCAAATTGTATCTGTCACTTGCATTGGCATCATTGCAACACCACATCATGTTCATGTTAGAATGAATATCTCACAGCAAGATGAATATTTCTTGTCCAGATTTTTGCCATATTTAAGGAATGCTGGGTACAATTTAAGAGTACCAATAACCCAGATGTGAGTGATTTGTCACTTGCTTCCTTTTGTCAGAGTAGGGCAGTATTGCTCGCTTCTATTACCAAAGTACTGTATAGTACTTTATCACTGTATATACATGTATGTGATTGATGTTGTGATTTATAAATTTGATTGTTTTGGGTAATAAACTCATCTATTCATTCATTCACACATTAATTAATTAATTCATTCAAAACCCATCTGCGGTTGCCATGGATACAATGAAGCTCCTTACCTTTAGCGTCATCCCTCACTATATTTCCGCTCCCATTTTGCAAATTCAAAACCCATCCCTGGTTGTCATGGAAACAATGAAATTCCTTACCTTTAGCGTCATGTCTCACTGTATTTTCCTCTTCCATCTTGCAAATTCTTTCAGAGAAATCTCAGTAGCAGCTCCAATTTCAATACAGGTGTACAGGCAAGCCTATAGTTCTACCAGTAGATAGTTCATTTCACGTGATGTTGTATGACAGGCTTTAAGACAGCGGACCATATGTTCATGCAGGGAGAGTCGCTCCGAAGACTCCACCATCTGGCACCGATACTCTCTATTCTACTAGCTCACAGAAATGCCTCTAACCCTCTGCTTGCTCCGCACAAACTGCTGATTTGAGTGGGTTATGTCAGCCAAAATCAATCCACGGCACATCTGAAGTCAAGTTGAAGCTTTCACTTGAGGATCCCACACTGCAACAATGATGCTGGAAATCATTGCACATGAAGTCGAGGCTGCTGCTCTATGGGAATTCGAGTGTACTATTTGTAATGATCAATGGTGCATGATGCGAATAACTTTGAAGCTTTTGAGTGATAGATTCACGTCCACATTGGTATGTGACCAACTGCACAACAAAGACTGCTTTGGTATTTGAATATCATTTGTGCACTAATATTAATGGTGCATGTCGAATCAAATTTGAAGCATTCAATAAAAGTTTCATTTCAACAATGGTTAATTGTAAATCACTAAAAGTCCATACGTAGGAAAGATGGAGTTATTATGCAGATGCACGTCTCGAGTGGTGAAAATAAAATAAAGAAATCACTTGTAATTACTAGTAATTAACCCTTTCGTGTCAGATAAACTGCTGCTCTGTAGATATGACGTGTAGTACCGGTTTGAGAATGCGACAATAGTAATGAATGAGTTAATGCTGAAAAATGTGCAGAAGGGTGCGTCTTCTTCCACTGCGTACAATCTTCTCCGACTAATAACTGTCTTCCACGTCTACTCTTGATCAACACAAAACACCACTATTTCAATAAAGCCAGAGCGTGGCAAATACAGCTCCTAGGTAGCATCGCTCCAATAGAAGTCTCTCCCGCCATCTACCACCGTGTAATCTCAACGTAAATGACGGCACCTCCCTCCTCCTCTCCCACTCTCTCTCTCTCACTCCCAAGTTTAATCATGCTACATTAGCAATGTACAATGCCATCAATAATACCACAGCTGAAGCACACAATGGTTCCATGGGGGGGAAAAAAAAATCGGTTCACCGTGGTTGTCTGTTTGTGTAATTATCCCAGGCTGTTGTTTACAAATTGAGAATTGCCTGGCTTACTTGAGGGAATGTCCTCTAATCGATACCCGACAGATTTTGCCATATTAAGTGAAATTGTTCCGCATGGAAGAATCAATACATTTAATCGCTCTGTTTTTTTTTCACTTTACGTGTCTGCTTACCATGTTGTATAATGCATGACGTGATGATTAATGTTCATGAAATATCAAGTGAGGTAGGAAGGAGAGTATGCCTGCTGCATTGCAAGCATAACGAGTATGGCAGGTAATTGATTTGTTTGAATTATTAATAGGCAGTCCTTGGTGCAGGAAGAGAGCAAACAGATGGGGGTGGGAGACAGACAGAGAGAGAGAGAGAGAGTGAAAGAGAGGGGGAGAGAGAGAGGGGGGGGGAGAGGGGGAGGGATAGAGAGAGATAGAGAGTAGAGAGAGAGAGGGGTGGGGGAGGGATAGAGAGAGATAGAGAGTGACAGAGAGACAGAGAGAGAGAGACAGAGAGAGAGAGGGAGAGAGAGAGAGAGAGAGAGAGGGGGGGGGAGAGGGGGAGGATAAAGAGGGAGAGAGAATGAGAGAGAGAGAGAGAGAGAGAGGGGGGGGGAGGGGGAGGGATAGAGAGGGAGAGAGAATGAGAATGAGAGCGAGAGAGAGAGAGAGAGAAAGAGGATGAAGAAGTGAGGGAGAAAAAAAGAGAGATGGACTGAGACAGGAAGATAGAGGAAAGAGATAAAAGCATAAAGGTACTCCGAGCTCTTGGTGAGAGAAGGGGGGGGGGGCAGAGACAGACAGAGAGAGACAGACATGCAGTCAGACAGAGAGGCAGAGAGAACGAGATAGATAATAGAGAAAAGATATGGGGGAATTAAAAAGAGAGAAAGAGATTAGGCAAATAGAAGTACATAAAGGAAAGAGACAGGGAGAACAAGGAGAGCGAGAGAGAGAGAGAGAGAGAGAGAGAGAGAGAGAGAGAGAGAGAGAGAGAGAGACAGACAGACAGACAGACAGAGAAATAGAGAGAGAGAGACATAGATATTAGAGAATCAGAACGATTTATGCATGACTGGTGACTTTTTCTTGTTTCAACATAATGGGAGTAAATTTCCAACAATCCTGATCAAATTGTATCCTAAACTTTGTATTCAGACACTTGTCAACACCAAGAATTTTAATTTATAAACATCCAATAAGATAATTTAAACTTTTCATATAGCTGATTGGAATCAAAATCAATGAGAATCTGATTCAGCACAAGAGAGGATCACGAGTTGTGCGTAAAGTCATCCTTAGATTAAAGATAACACGGTGAAACACCACCCTGGTACTGAATTTGAGAGTATATGTAACATTTCTGTCACATTTCTCAAAAATAGCTAAGTCAAATAGTGAAAACTGCACATAGAAAGTTTCTGTCTCTCCTCCACAGAGTACACACATTTATTCCTGTCATTACATAGATCAATTATTCAACAGATGGCAAGTTGTAATTACACAATGATTTATCGAAGACCATTACATTCTGTACATGTTGGCGGGTAATTTTTTTTAATATCATGGGAATGAGAGAAGTTGATTTAATGACTAACAGAGTGCAAGTCGGGATCCATCCACATGACCTATATTCCATGGTACTGGTATTAAACAAGTAATACTACTCAAATACACACTTATTCAATATACATTTTTTCCCTTGAAACCAGTACATTTATGTATTTTTTCTTTATTTCTGTACAGCCATGATTTACATGTACCTTTGTTATGCACTATATAAGAATCACTTGTACTACATACACTAGGCCTATCTTTGTCAGCTTGTAGTTACAAAAACAGATGGCTATTTTGTGATAAGGTGAGCTACACTACAGTTTAAAGGAATTGGCATAAGGAAAGGGAAAGGGAAGAAAGGGAAGGAGCAGCAGTTTTAAACCGTGGTATATTTTGTCCAGTTCAGCATGAAACATGATGCATTTTAGAAGCATCGTGTTTCATGCTGAACTGGACAAAATATACCGCGGTTTAAAACTGTGGCTCCCTCCGTTTCTTCCCTTTCCCTTTCCCTATGCCAATTCCTTTGAGCTGTTATGTACATGCAGGTTCAAGTCCCAGTCTGGTTTTCTTTTCCTTTGCCTATCTTGTTAAGCCAGCTGATAAATTAATCAAATTATTTCAGAGAGTACCAGTAGTACAAACATTATCGCCAATAGATAGTCTTTCTGCAAAAACGTCCAATCCTACAGCACGTACATCTATGCATAAAGCTTCATTTCATCAGCAAAGAAACATTGGAGAAACAAAAATGGTTCAAACATTTGAGAAAAAATGTGATGTTTGTTTTTAACGGTTTAGGCACCATTCATGCATTGTTCCACAAGTAATAAAGACAAAGCCCAGGGACGAGCCATGGTTTGCCACACAAACGGTTATAAAGCTTTAATCAATAGCTCTGTAGGCCTCATCTGAGCCGCAAAGTCAAGGAAGGCTTGATATTCTGGACAGGGCTGTCTTGATTGAACAAATGCATAAAAAGAACTACAAAAAGTCTGCATGTACAGTATATTATTACCATACAGACCAATGAAGCCATCCATGAAGGTTAATGATTAGCAATCCGTGATAGTAATCATGATTTTTTGAAATTCAAAAACATCTGTAGTCGATTCAATTTTACAAACTATTCTCCATCTATTTACTGTAAATTTGCCTACTTTGATTGAATACCATTCATCATCAACCAGGGTGTCATTGCCTATAAATCAAACTGTGGTTTGCAGCTCTGCAGGATTTACGTGTTTATCACTGTAGCCTCAAACATAGGCCAAGGTGTTTTTTTTTCTTTCTTCAGCACTGACGACCAGCGCACTCATTATTAAAGGGATAGTTCAACCTGATATTATATTGGTTTCAATAAAAAAGGAGACACTTGAAAGAAACATATCAATGAAGGTTGGATGAAGATCAGTCAAAGGAAAAGAAAGTTATTTGAATTAAAATTCCGATTTTGTGACGTCACATGCAAGGTGCTCTCCCATATACAGTATTGTGTCCTACTTTTTTTCATAAATTACCTTCTTTATGTTCTTTGATGAAGGAATTCATTCTTTTCATAGCGATATAAAAATTATGTTTAAAAACATGTGTCTAATGATATATGAACAAGTGAAATGGTAAATATACTTTTGAGAAAATGGTCATTTCCCCCCAAAAATGTTCAAAACATATGGGAGAGCACTTCACATGCAACGTCACTTTCTTTTCCTTTAACCGAGTTTCCTCAAACCTTCACTATATATGTTTCTTTCATGTGTTTCCTTGCATTGGAACCAAAATAATTTCAGGGTTAACTATCCCTTTAACTCTGGACATACATGTACCTGAAGACTATGCACCCATTCCCTTTTCCCCTCAGAACAGGGATCTTAAAGGTAGCCCGTCCCTTTTGCAGACCTAATTCTGACGGTTCCCTGAGTTTGTCATCATTTGGGAGAGAGTGGCTATAATCTTTCCCTGGAATCGACAAAGCGTAATATTCGGTTTTGAGGAAATAATCTTTGATAAATGATTGAGCTTTCTTTTTTTCGTACCACGAAATTAGTCACAATCTCAAATTAATTGGAATAAAATCTCCGGGAAAACTAGTTAGATTTTCATTTATTCTACTGGAGTGATAGTACCTCTGACCTTAAAATTTCACAGGTGGTATCCCAAATATACATGCTATGTGCAAACTTTCATGAAGTTTGCAGATGTTTGTAAAAGAGAAAGAGTTTATACTTTGCTGCATTTACAGTGTAGATGAGAAGTTTGTATTGCGGTGTTCCGCTTTAAAATGTAATAGCCTGTAGCCTGGAACCTAGGCTAATATTACTGCTGCAAATGACAACGTTACTAAAAATGAGTTACATGTTTGGCATAAATGTACCATATGTTCATTTTGCAGGAAGTGTGCTTTAATGAACAGTACATCTACAGTTTAGCTACAGTGCATAATTTATGAGGTTCAATGTTAACTGATAGCACATGTACATGTATACAGTTTGATGTACTCTACATACTGAACTTCTCCAAAATACATGTGCAGTACATCAAAATTATATTGCACATACCTGTACATGTACACATGTACCTTAGACCACATTTATGGCAAAATAGTGCGCTATTTGCTTGCTTTGCCTTGCAGCTGATAGAAAGACACGATTGCAGCTTTAGGCTAATTGCCAGGAGGTGTCAGGGTGTAGTGGGTGTAGAAACAGAGGATCACAAGTACCCAGGTTCAAACCCATCCATGACACTAGTGTCCTGATTAGCAAAAGATTCCAAAAGCCACGTTGCTGCTCAGCTCCACCCAGGTGTACTGTATTACCCAATAGGAATGGAATGAGTGCATTCAGTGGCTGCCATGATTTCGAATGATGCCTTAGGAATGGACAGAGGTGTCACAAAGACATTGTAGTGTATTGAACTCATGATTGCTATGAGATACTGCACATCTTTATTTCATGTATCATATTGTATTATGCTCCCTTAAGTTTCAACCATGCCTTGCATGTCACACTTTCATACTTCTCTGAGTTCTCTCTGGGTCAAAACTCTCAGTTCTCCTCTTATCCCCGTTTTATAGTGAGAGTTACCCCGCATCAGGTCCAGACCTGATGCGGGGTAACTCTCACAATAAAAGGTAAAAAAACACAGTGTATTTAGCCCAAGATAAGATTAGTACAGGATGGGAGGTGGGTCAGGTCCGCATCAGGTATTATTCTCACATTCCAATCTATCCTATAGATACACTTGAGCAGTGACCACAGCATCCTGCCACTGGTCACCCCCCCCCCCCCCCCCCCCACAGAACACTCACCCCAAATCTCTGTGTACCCACCAGTACCAATGAAGACTAATGATGGAACTACAGTATACTCATGTGTATTCCAGAATGAAAACACTTGTACATCAAGCAGACAATTCACTCTTACTCTCTGTTAGATTCTTGTGTATTTGTACCTACATGTAACCAAATATATAGTACAAGCATCCGGTGACCAGGATAATAATATTGAAAATCTCTCAGAAATGATACGTTTTAATACATCAAGCTCTGAATATTTAAAAACTGTAATTATCATAAAAGGCTAGCTTATTTGTACGTTTCCCACTGGTGTAGGCTCACCCCGTTTTTCTCCTCAGTACGAAGCAGTCAGAAGCACAGCTAAAATGTACATCGAACATTTAAGAGGGAGCTGGTTTGAACCTTTTCCTTCCTAATCAAGTGTCTGAGCAACAAACCACTATTACACAATGGATGATAATACAATTGATACTAAGCTATTACAAATCATACAAGCTACATGTATCATCTATGTACAGGATATGAATCATTATATTCCACATACTAAGATATGATTGGTCAAGAGTTGATCACGTGATGAGGCATAGTAAACAAATAATCAACGTTGGTGAAGGTGATGGGATGAACTATCACTTCCGAGGCGATCTGGATGTAGCGTATACATTCAGATCGCCGAGGAAGTGATAGTTCGTCTCATTGCCTGAAACCAAAAGTTGATTATTTGATTTATATTCCACATCTGAAACCAACTATCTACACCAAAAATGACAATTTGATGTACAAAAGTAATGTTTACTTCTCTACCTAACCCCGAGCCGCTGCCATGGGGAACACGCGTTAGGATGCGCGTTAATTCGGACGCGCATTATGATGCGCGTTTGGATGCGTTAGTGGGAGCTGATAGTCCGAGTGTAACGCACTTTTATTTCGCGCGTACTCAAAATATTAATCACGCATTAGGACTGTGAGGAGTGAAGAGATCAGCGAAACCAAAAAGTACTATCACCTAGAGTGTAACGAACTTTTATTCTCAGGTGATCTGATAGGAAAAACTACGCCTCATCACGTGATCAACTCTTGACCAATCATATAGCAACATTCTTGGTATGTGGAATATAATTTTTCCTATCAGATCACCTGAGAATAAAAGTTTGTTACACTGTAGGTGATAGTACTTTTTGGTTTCGCTGATCTCTTCACTCCTCACAGTTCTAATGCGTGATTAATATTTTGAGTATGCGCGAAATAAAAGTGCGTTACACTCGGACTATCAGCTCCCACAAACGCGTCCAAACGCGCGTCATAATGCGCGTCCTAATTAAACGCGCGTCATAATGCGCGTCCTAATTAACGCGCATCCTAACGCGTATTCCCCATGACAGCGGCTCGGAGTACATTACTTTTGTACGTCAAATTGTCATTTTTGGTATAGATACATGTAGTTGGTTTCAGATGTGGAATATAAATCAAATAATCAACTTTTGGTTTCAGGCAATGAGACGAACTATCACTTCCTCGGCGATCTGAATGTATACGCTACCTTTCCTCAGCTACGCTTCGGAAAGATAGCTATATCCAGATCGCCTCGGAAGTGATAGTTCATCCCATCACCTTCACCAACATTGATTATTTGTTTAATATTTCCTTCCCCTGCAAGTTGAGCTTGACCTCATATTGTACAGGACGTAGTGTATATAGGCCCCCAAGGCCCACCTACTGTACATGTAACTCACTGAGCAAAACAACTCTTCAATGCTCGTTGTAGAGTCTTTTTTTCTCTACCAATTTTAATATTTATTACTACATAAACATGTAGTTATTGCTCCCCAGCTCTTTAATGCTTTCAAATCCTTCATGGATGATTGATTTGAATGATTGGCAAAATAGACCAATTTTATTTCATGGATGTCTGCAAGCATTGTTATAATAATGATAATAATATCATCGCTCAATATGTGAAACAGTATCATTTCAAAGCGCTTTACAATACCCCAGTCATCAGATGCTTGTAAGTCTCTGAGGCCCCGGTTACACCGCGATAACCGTTCTGAGAACGGTCTCAGAACGGTCTCAGAACGGTTACGGAATCTTCACTGGAGTGGTTACACCGCAGTGCACGCGAGCCGAATCATGATCTGGAGAGCACCGGTATCCATGAGCAACGATTAGCCACGCCCGGTCTGTGGTCAAAGGTCAAATCGTATTTCCCGCAAGCGCGCTCTCCGTGGCGGGGCATTTACGCAGTTTGCATGTTTACTCATGTGCGTCACTTCCTGTGGTGGACCAGTTTCGGAACGCTTGTGTGGTTACACCGCGTTCGAAACGGTCTCAGAACGGTCTCAGACTACCTCTGGAGGTGGTCCGACAAAAACGCTTTCGGAACGCTTTTGGACCACTTTTGGGTCGGCTGTTGTGGTTACACCGAAGGTGAACCGTTCTGAGACCGTTCTCAGAACACTTTTGACTTTCGGTGTAACCGGGGTCTAAGACACCTCCCAAATCCCAAGTGATCATTTACCATCACATCATCGCAGCTAATAAGCCGCACTCATTCCAATCATACCTGGGGGATGTTTCACCAAGCTGTTCGTACGATACGAACGACTTTACGAACGACTGGTGATCCCTTCTTGTGCTAAATCAGATTGTCAATGAACAAAGTTGGTATCGCATTTAGCACAAGAAGGGATTACCAGTCATTCGTAAAGTCGTTCGTAACTTACGAACAGCTTGGTGAAACACCCAGCTGGTACCCAATTATAGGCATACACCTGGGTAGAGAGCAACAATAATGCCAATGGATGAAGTATTTTTAGACAAGTGCCAAGGATGGGCTTCAAACTGGGACCTCGAGATCTTCAGTCTGAGTTCGCAACCACTTCACTGCCCTACTCTGACAAAAAGAAGCAAATAACAAAAGAGAATTTTCTTGTAAATGAGCAAAATGTGTCTGTCACTTGCATTGGCATCAGTACAACGCCACATCATGTTAAGATTTAATATCTCGCGGCAAGATGAATATTTCTTGTCCAGATTTTGGCCGTCCGTAAAGACTCCACAGGGAATGCTCGGTACGATCTAAGAATACCTTTTAGTGATTTGTCCCTTGCTTCCTTTTGTCAGTGTAGGGCAGTACACCACAACATCGATCGCCACAATCATGCGCGTCATTCGAATAATAGATTATTTACTAAAATGGTAATTTATTATAGGTCTACCCACCTGAGCAGCTTGAGCTTGGAAGGCTCTCCGAGGCATAGTCTGCATCATCGTGGTCGTTCAGACTCGCGGCATCGTAGAGATCCTCCGACTCTTCATCACTCAGCCTCAGAAGAGAGAACTTGATATTCTTCATCTCTGTTCCATTCATGTTGATCGATATCTCTGCTTCAACGTTGACAGTTTCTTTTTCAATCCAAACTTGTTGTAGAATCTTCTTGAAGGCTATACACACCCCTATACACACAATTCAATCAGTTTTACAAAAGATATATCTCCTTCATCTCCGGCTGTTTAATACATGTTGATCCTTCTTTAGTTTGAGCCTTGTCAAAAGGTCCACAATGGACTGTTTCCTTTTCAATCACAACTTACTGTGGTTTGCAGATCAAACTGTATACAATAGTACAGACTGACTCTGACACAATTTATAGACAACCTTAAAAATTTAGTCCAGCTCCGTCATCTCTGTTCAATACATGCTGATCTGTCATTGAGTCTTGAATGCTTCCTTGTCAATCACAACTTATTGTTGCTCTTGTCTTGCATATCAAACGTTACACACATTTGCACAGTTCACAGTCATTATAAAAGCTAACCTTGAAAGTTGAAATCACCTGTCCTTGGCCTGCATGGTCCTTTGAATTGATTAATCATTTACTGACGGATTTAATCAGAAGTCTGTGCAACTTAAATTATAATGGTGTTACTTGTTAAACAAATAATATTTGCAGTTGTTTCATTGATACTGTCATGAAATTTCCTTTCTTGGCTCATCCTATTCCTACAACAACGTTATCTTTTGCTTTGTTGAGTTCGATCGTTGATTCTGAATCTGAGTTGAGATGGGTTCTCCATGCAGCGCCCCACCACCAGCACTGCCGGCCTGGATGATGGAGGAGAGGGTCGGTCCACAAATGTCACCGTCTAGACATCGCCAACAAACTCGAGTTGAGGTTACTCCTGAAATCACAGCTTAAAAAATGTTTGTTCACGTCCACGTCGACTATAAAATAAACGTGAGACAGATATTAACAATCTAATCAGCTTTCTGGAACAGCGTAAACAATCAGGACCAATTTTGTCTTTATCCTTTTTGGACTTTACTCCTATTGTCTAACTCGCTCTTGGACTGCACAAGCAGGAGTACGAACGGTCAATGGAGGGATAAACGACACCCACGTACGCTTACGTACACCGGTACGGTGCGTATAGAAAGTCTACGTGAAACCCGGAAACAATGATGAGATCAATGCATAATGCACCCCATGTCGAATCGTAGCAGACGACCCACTCCTGCTTCCACGTCGAGTCTTTGACCTTTCGCGCCGTCGATCGTCCCTTGTTGTCCCGAGAGCTAACAACCGGGGCTCGCTGAGCGGTGCTGCGGCTAGCGAGAGTAATGTAAGTGCGCGAGTGCTGCACGGAACAGCCGATTGATCGTGTGTACGTCATCTCCGCATGAATGATTTATGTAAATTTATGTGAAATTACGGGATTCTATTGGCTGAATCATGTTTACTGATCAATTCTGTAAACACGATCTACAGCCTTGGTCAGAATGATTGAACATGGTGCATATATTAACCTGTTTGCGTACAGGCAGTGTTTTGAAAATAACAGACTAAGTTAGTGAACGAGGATAATAATACCGGCCTAATTAATGTAAAATACACGTGAGTGGTGGGAAATTCTCCGATTGATCTCTACCTGAAAATATAGAAAAGATTACTCTTTAGATACTGATATGGTGAAATAATTATCCTGTGAACTTGGAATACACCGGAGTTTAACAGTTTCGACCTTAAATTTGTAGGTACTACTTTGTGCACCCCGTACGTGATGATCACGGTGGCGCCAGCACCGCAGCCGTCCGTGGACTCCGCCGTAGAGCAGAGCGAGCGCGGAGGAAGCTGTGCAAGCGGGTCGGGACCCGACGAGACCGTTGGGGCGAATCAAGAAGTAACCGAAACAGCCATGTCTGACGCAGATGGTGAGTGTGCCGTAAAATCTCGATATTTCCCTTAAAATGTCATTGTTCGTGTAAAACACTATTACCAATCTTTCAGGCACGAATGTGCATTTGTTTGTATCGTGATGATTTTGTTTCAGCTGTTATAACTTTCCGTATTTTTGTGGTTTTGTGAAGCGATTCGTTAATCAAGATGGCCGGGCTAGGCTCGGGTAATGTAAGCATAGGAATCCGCTAAATGAGCACTGCCCGTTGAAGTTCCGGTGTTGTAACGTCGAATTTTAGCGTGACCTAATGAGAATAAGCAGGTACAACAATAAACAAACTGATCTATATGAGTATATACTGTTATTGTGAAAACTAGAATAGATTTCATGAAGGGGTTTGTGAGATTTCAGAGTGGAAATGTCGGTGTGCAACATTGAATTTGTTAATGAGCAAGCAGGTTGGCATACGCACGCGGCGTATGTAGCGGCGCGGGCGTCGCCCCACGCTGGCGGTTCGTGAAACCCGTGACTTGATCAAATTCCCGGGCTCCCCGTATGAGCGGGCTGAGCTGTCCAGCCCGCAGTGCTGCGGCATGGTCGGCGCATTGAACGAGCGAGCTGTTTGTTCGCCATTTCGCAGCCGGTTCTATTTCAATGCCATTGCAGCTCTGACGAGCAGCCCCCGGGCGGGCGGGGCTAACTCATGAAGCGCGCTGGCTGTGACGTGAATAGCAATATCCTTGTGCTGCTTTTCAAACAGCGACGTGTGGCTTCGCTCGCGAAGCTTCTCCGTCTGGGGGTGGCGAAAGCCGAATTTAGCGCACTGTTGGCATGGCATATTTGTGATGTTTGTAGGGATACTAGTGATAGCGGAGGGCTTCGTTGCTGATATTTATTAGTGCAATTTTGCAGTTTTATTCTTGTGTGCTAGGATGGTGGGATATTTTAAAATCGCGGCAAGTCTCCCGCCCGCGCCCGCCTCGGTTGGGCTTGGTTACTGTTGCTGGCGGTCAAGAACCCCGCGCCTCGATAGTCTTTTGTGAAGCGGCGGCAGCTTTCACTGACTTAGGTGAGCGGGCGGGCTGGTTAGGGGGGAAGGCAGACCAACCTCAGAGGGGCCCGGACCGGCGAGCGCTGCGCCTGGGTGATCGGGAGGGATGTCGTCCGAAGACTGTCGGTGATGATGGTGGTCTTGGGCTTGGCTCGCGATGCGATGGAATTAAATGACTTGTTTTTTCGAAGTTGAATGAGGAAAGGGAATCTAGACTTTATTGTTCAAAATCAAATTTGGTTCTGTTTGCTATCTTTCTTTGTTTTTAAACCCATACATCTCCATGCCATGCCAAGGCCCAGACTTTGATTTTGATTAGTGTTTTTTTTTTGTTGGTTCAATAGTGGTTTTGACTGCTTGCTCTCTCCTCTGACTGATTTTTCTTAATGACTTCCTTGTTTCCCCCTTTCAAACATCATTCTTTGTTTTTTCTCACAACTTCCTTATAAAATTAAATGTATTATTTAGTGAAAATGAATGAAGCATAGTGTCAAAGTAATTTAATGAATTACCTTGTTCACAAGTTTGAATTGTGAAGTGTTTTATAGGGTCTAACATAGACCTAGGTTTTTACCTTTCCTGAACCATTCCCTATGTATTTACTTATTTGGACCACAGCACTGTATTTTGTTTAACTGATTCATTGTTCCTAGTACCTACTACAAGTCACCTTTGCAAATTTTGTACAAATAGACTTTCACAAAATCTAAATACTAAGTCTTTAAACAAACACATATTTGTGTGGGTTGAGCGTAAACTGTTATTTATGAATGACGAAAGTAGTGGTACATATCAAATGCCATTGTCCAAAGTACAAGGCACTCAATATATCATTGTTTATTTTTTTACATCTTGCTGCATGAATTCAAGTCACAGGTAGTTAAATGTGCAAGTCATTCATTCGCCTTTCTCTTTCTGGGCAATGTTGCATAACTTACCATTAGCGATGATTACCATGGAAACAGGAATGAAGCTCAGAGTGATGCTGTTGTTGTCATGTTCAGCTAGATTGTAGATTTATATTGCAGAACTATAACATGTACTTGTATGAGGTCTTGAATATGATGGTGTTATGATTTTGCCTGTAAATGCCCATTCATTTAGGTGGGGAGGTGGAATGAATTATTGATTAGTGGGTGCCACTTTTCAAGCAAAAAGTCACGAAAGAAATGCACTGAACCATGATGTATACCATATGACAAACATGTTTTCATTGGGGCTTATTCGCTATCTACCTCGAGGAATCTTTTGTTATACACATTTTATGAACAAAACTTCTATTCAGCGATATTTACAAATCGCTTTCTTGTTTTGTATTGAATAAACATAGACACAACATTTCTATGTACCAGATACTTTATCCAAAACACAACAATCCCCTTTCTACATCTCTTTTTGCCAATCCACAATATTGTAACCACACAGGAGCATGATGAATTAAATGATTTGTGGTGTCATTCAGAGAAGTTAAGATTAAAAAAAAAATGACAAGCAATTCATGTACCTTTGACTGCTAAACTGGAAAGTAATGTATTAGTTTTCATTCACATGTACAATATCTGGTGATCCAATTTCTAGAACCCCGTTCATATTCACCGCCTATCCGCGAAAAAATGCGCAACATTTGCGGCAATTTTGCCGATGCATTACCGATAGCTGCGTATATGAACGGGAATTGCTCAAATAATGCGTTATTTACTTCCTCCTTTTTTGCGCTTATTTTGTGGCTTTTTCGCTGATCGAGACCTAGTAATAATACCGCAATATTGCAGTAACCGAATCTTATAAACTGTGTCCGCAAAATAGGCATAAATGTTGCGACATTTGCATTGCGCTCTGGCATGTGGGTTGCTATTCCTACCGCTCGTATGGCTGAGCGGAACATGTCACCATCGGTTTGGAGAGAGTCAAGGTGTCCAAAACACTGCAACATTACAGCTTTTGGGGTGTATATGAACGGTGCTTTTGCGGCTCGCTGGAAACTTGCTTACCAATGTCAATCGGTAATAATAGCGGTATATGGTATATGAACGGGGCTAATGGATAGAGTGCACTCTGAAGGTATTACATGTACATGTCGTTGTTGCTTGTTCACAAACCTCGGGCAAGCTTAGTTTGGGGTAACGAATGCTTAGCCACATATTGAGACGATTCCTTCATTATGACACTTTGCTCAAGATCGGTGGAATGGAAGTAAAATGAGATAGGAGTTTTCAAGCCCGATTTTGGGCTTAGTATCACTACCAGTACCTTTAACCATAACATTCCCCCCCCCCCCCTCTTTCCCTAAACACACATGCACAATGATTTCCCTCAACTTTACAATATACTGTATAACTGTCAGCTTCAGTTGAATAAAAGTTTTTAACATTTCAAACTAAAAGTATCCAATCTTTGTAAATCACCTACCTGTAGTGTACTAAGTGAGGGTACACACAGGTACCAAAATCTAGTGTTTCTAAAATAAAAAAAATGCAAGACTTTCATTCCCAGGCCTTGAAAACCACATTAACTTACAACACATCTTCATGCCAGTGACAATGAGAGAGTTAAACATGGCATATTCACGAAACCCCTAGAAAGGACACTTGAGCAATTGTTAGTATGGCGCCCAGGGTGCACTACACTAGTGAGCGCTATGTGAACGACCCTGTGTGAACGACTCTCGCCAAGAACACTTCCTGCTCTTGGGATACTCTAGACCACTTTAAACCCCTTTGGCACTTTTAGTGTGTACACTGTACACAAACTTAAGTGTTCGAAACTCAAATCTTTCTCAAAAGAAAGTGACAAAATCAATCAACACTTAGTAGATATGAGCGAAACCTTGTACTGTGTACAAGCTTTTTTGTTATACATTATTTTGAGATGCATACATATGGTAAAGAGTCTACTTTGCAGAAATTAATGTTCAGTATCATTTGTACTCTAGATTAGCATTGTTATTCAGTGACGATGAATGATATTGTTTGTATGAATTCAAACAATCAAGAAATGTGAAAATTTGTGAATGTGCGAAAAAACACATAAAATCATCACATCTTGATTTGGCAAAATGCTGAAAGAACACTTAATTTTCAAATCAGAAATACTGCCCTAAATTGTACTTATTGGACATTGAAATTCGCAATAGCATTTATGGTATTTGCAGAGACAATTGTCATAATTGGTTCTAAGCAACATCACTCAGGTGAGACTTTCACTGGTTTGACAAGTGTCTAGCAGGCTAGTGTCGGGCACTCACAATGAGAGTCCCTGTTATGATAATTGATGTTGGCTCTCCTCATAATTTAGAACCAGTTGTCTTGACAACTAGCTCATATAATTGATGTTGGCTCTACCCTCATAGTTTAGAACCAGTTGTCTTGACAACTAGCTCATATGACGTCACACTTCGGTACATTATATCGCTGACTTGTGACGAGTTTCAGGAGTTTTGGCTACCCTGTCTTTTAAGGGAGTATACTGCACTGGGATGGCAAAAAGCCTTCAAAAGGTTGATCGCGAGCAATCTCCTTACTAATGGTCTGAAATTCATACATTGTCCATTTTAGAAACTTGCTGAAAGTTATTCGCCCCTAAATGATCCACATTTGGAGTAATTAATGATTATTAGTGAAATCCTCAAAATGTTCGGCCCGAACAGTTTGCGGATTTGTGATTTAATCACTAATTACTCCAAATATGGATCATTTGAGGGCAAATAATTTTCAGCAAGTTTCTAAAATGGACAATGCATGAATTTAAGACCATTAGTAAGGAGATTGCTCGCGATCAACCTTTTGAAGGCTTTTTGCCTTCCCAGTACAGTATACTCCCTTTAAAGGCCCTGGTCATACTTGATTGTTTCACTTTTCTCATCTTGTTATCTTCCTTCCTTTGCTAGCAGCAAGCCAGAAGAGGAAGCTAGAGGAGGAGGAGTTAGCTGGCCAAGATGGAGCTTCAAAGAAGCAGAAGCACGAAAATGGTAAGTTAATGAATATTCCTCATTTATCATTCCGCACCATATTGTTGGGAAATGAACTCTTATTCAAAACGATGATGAGAATGATTGTAAGATTTTCTAAAGAAATACTATGATTTTATGAGTAATATTTTTTTTCTGTGGCATACCACCCCATAGGGTTGAGAAATTGACCTTTACTCAAAATGATGATGATAATGATTGGAAGATTTTCTAAAGAAAATCCTTGATTTTGTGAGTTATGTTTCTTTTTGTACCGTTCTGCTCCAAACGTGGGTCCCATTAATAAAATGATTGAAATCACCAATAACTAAAATCTGGACGTGGTGATGCCCACAGAACTCTTCTGCTGTGATTACAGCCTTTAATGATTGCCTTTACTATCTCTTATCTTTCATTTGTTCTTTATTGAGCCCGCATATATTCGCAGCCTGGCTTTCCTCTACTCAGATACTTAGCTGCACGATTCCTGCATAATCTACTGTGTAGAGAATAGACGACAGGCTATGAATAAACTTCATATTCCTTATAGGGTGCAATTAAGCCACACCCCTTTTGTTACTGCAGTTCCATGGCAAATTTTGACATCCTTTCTTGACCAGGATTCATGAAGCGTAAAATCTAAATGGCCATTAGATGACAGGCTATGAATTAACTTCAAATCTCTGTCGGGCTCAAGTAAGCCACGCCCCTTTGATTACTGCAGTTCCATGGCAAATTTTGACATCCTAACTGGACCAAGGCCTCGTTGCATAAATCTTCCATTTAACAGTAACTCTGCCATTAATAGTAACTACCATGGTAACATCATTGGACAGCCAGTCAAATTCAAGGTTTGCATCGAAGTTGCCATTGATAGCCAAGTTACCATCAATGGTAAGTTTTATGCAACAGGGCCCAGGATTCACATTGCCTGGTAATCTCAATGTGAGCAATGACTCATCGTATACTGCTTTTTGAGTGTAACCCTTTATGTAATGTTTCTTGCAGGAGTGAAGTTCACACTACAGGACCGGTTGACGATGATCGCCAGCATCAAGAAGCAGGCACCCAAGAAGGATAACCAGTCCTACAAGTCTCGCGTCTCCAAGGTGGACTGGGACAAGGTCATGTTTGCCCAGTATACCGCCGAGGAGTGCAAGAATGAGTGGAACAGCATCCAAGCGGAGGTGGGTTCATCACATCACAGATTCAGTTATTTGTTTGACCCTAATCAGACCAGGCGGGTGTTTCACCAAGCTGTTTGTAAGTTACGAACGACTTTAGGAGCGACTGGTGATCCTTTCTTGTGCTAAAGCAGATTCTCAATTTAACAAAGTGTGGTATCGCATTTAGGACAAGAAAGGATCACCAGTCACTCGTAAAGTCGTTCGTAACTTACGAACAGCTTGGTGAATTACCCCCCAGGGTGGAGGGGGAGGAGAGTTGGAGAAGAGGGGTGATGGGAGGGGGAGGGGGGGCCATAATGCCTCGCATCTCCAAGGTGGACTGGGAGAGGGTCATGTTTGCCCAGTATACCGCCGAGGAGTGCAAGAATGAGTGAAACAGCATCCCGGCAGAAGTGGGATAACAAAGAGTTAGGATGGCATCAAGTTTCAGTTCATTTATATAAGCCAAATCTCGCATAATAACTCCCCCCCCCCCCCCCCCCCCTCTCTTCACCATATTGCATTATCATTCTAAAATGCAAAAAGATATGGCAGTGCATTTTCATAACTGTTTTCGTTGCAGTCTCATGCAACTTTTAAGTTCGAATTTGCAATGACCGGGAATACCAACATGGCACCACATCACCTTTCATGAGCTAAAGCCATTTTTGTGATTTGAGCACAAGTTTAAACCTGTTTATTTTTCATTCTGATCACTTCAAATTCATTGATTGATTGATTCTGTTCATGCCTTTTAACAGTGATGTGTCATAAGTTCCAAAAATGTGTCAAATTTATGTTTTACATAATTTATTGATGTTACCAACATAATTTGTTGATGTTACCGTAAACCTCTTCCGTGATTGGGTTACC
>OZ022594.1:1398974-1458974 GCA_963669155.1 Arbacia lixula | reverse complement strand
TCTTTGACTGCTGTACAAGTTGTTGTAGTGCTTGTCATAAAGAAGGCATGATTGTGTACACTAAAAAGCCAAAAGGTAATGGTACTAATCAGTTTTACTTTACAGTGTTTAATTTTGCAAATAGTTCACTGCAACAACATAGAGAACATGTGAAACTGGAAATTAGTTGAAATAATTGTTATGGAATTTTCGGACTTCATCAGGGAAATATCAGGGAATTTTGTTTTGTTTTGTACCCAAATCATATCTTTTTGCTCTTATCATCATCATTATCATCACCATCATCATCACCATCATTATCATCATCATCATCATCATCATCACCATCATTATCATCATCACCATCATCACCATCATCATCATCATCATCATCATCATCATCATCATCATCATCATCATCATCTTCTTCATCATCATCATCTTCATCATCATCACCATCATTATCATCATCATCATCACCATCATTATCATCATCATCATCACCATCATTATCATCATCATCATCATCATCATCATCATCATGATAATGATAAATAAATCACTAGTTAAGTAAAAGTATACCCGCAAATAATATCTTTTTTTCCTGTTGTGTCGCTGTGCAGAAAGCCATGGAGCTGTTCATTGAGAGTCACCCGGCCTTCAAGGTACCAGCCAATCAGAAGCCCCTGCTGACCAAGAAGGAGATGGGCATCAAGGAGCACCAGGAAGGACGCCCCTCCAAGCCACCCATGTAAGTAGACCCCCCCCCCCCCCCCCCCCCACTTCTCTCTCCCCACCCCACCCGGCCATTGGTTTACGCTCTAGAGTCACAAGTACATGTCAACGTTTCACAATTACATCACACCCGCATCCAATTAACAAAGTGTTTTATCTTACCTCTCACATTGTCAAACTGCCCATCTTCCTCTAAAGGATGTTGTATTGTCTTTGATATTTTGTCTCAAATGAGCTATTGCTAGTTCCTACCAAAGTGTAAGAATTGTATTGGTATAGAGCATTGGTTTATAGTTCTAAAAATGTAATTACATTCTCCCCCACTGGACGGCATAATCACGGTTGTGCTCTGAGATGTACAATCTTAGATATTGTATCTAGCACTGTGTAACGATTATACTATGATTGATTGTTGTTGATGAATGTAACAATCTTCAATCCTACCTTATGTGATGGCATACTCACTGTTCTGCTCTGAGATGTATTATCTTAAATATTTGATCAAAGTGTAATAAATATATTACGATTCATTGTATTTTAAATCCCCCCTTTACAGGAGGGCTTACTCGCTGTTCTTCTCTGAGATGTAGAATCATAACTATTTAATCTAGCAAAGTGGAAACATTAAACTGTGATTGATTATTTTTTCAATTATTCCTCCCAGGACGGCATACTCGCTGTTCTGCTCTGAGATGTAGAATCTTAACTATTTAATCTAGCAAAGTGGAAAGATTGAACTGTGATTGATTGTCTTTTCCATTGTTCCTCCCAGGACGGCATACTCGCTGTTCTGCTCTGAGATGTTGAAGCAGATGGAGGACGTGTCTCCCAAGGAGAAGATGTTGCAGTGTAGCACCCGCTGGTCCCAGCTCAACGAGAAGGGCAAGGCAGAGTACAAGATGAAAGCTGCAAGGGTAAGCCTTCCCTCACAGGCTACTTCTTTAGATTTTTATCTCTTTCAGCGGCCAAATGTTGTGAAATATATATTAAATACTTTTGAAATGGTAGTAGTAGTAGTAGTAGTAGTAGTAGTAGTAGTAGTAGTAGTAGTAGTAGTAGTAGTAGTCGTAGTAGTAGTAGTAGTAGTAGTTGTAGTTGTAGTAGTAGTAGTAGTAATAGTAATAGTAGTAGTAGTAGTAGTAGTAGTAGTAGTAGTAATAGTAGTAGTAGTAGTAGTAGTAGTAGTAGTAGTAGTAGTAATAGTAGTAGTAATAGTAGTAGTAGTAGTAGTAGTAGTAGTAGTAGTAGTAATAGTAATAGTAATACCTGTATTGTCATTATTTGTATTAGTAGTAATTTTAGTAAAAGAGGTTAATAGTAAATGCCATTTAAAATGTATTAAACAAAAAGGGAAACATTAAATGGTCTTTATTAGTAGGTGGTCATTAAGTAAACGTTTTCAATGTGAAAAAATGTTGAAGGGCAACCAAAAATGTGGTCTCTATAAACATGTGGTAGCAAAAGCAGGTTTAACTATATAAGCTTGTTCATACGAATAGACCCTGTTTACAGTGATGTGCACGTGGTCGATTTTGGTACCCCTTTTGGCATTTTGAGCGTTTACGGTGAAAAAGAGCCCGCACTCGGCCCTTGTCTGCCCTGCGCCCGGCCCGGCTTTTTTTTTCACTGTTAATGGGATTTAAGATACTATTCATGCAGCTAATAGACTTAAGTCATCTGATTGAATTTTTGTTTTGTATCTATCCCACACAGATGAAGGAGCACTATGAGCGGGAGCTTGAGAAGTACATAGAGGTAAGCATGTGAAGTTGATAAAAAAAATCATATCAGTTGACCCTTTGGGTGCTAGTTTCAATGCTGCTCTATGGGATTTGTGTGCATTGACAAAAAATCCACTTGTGGAACACCTGTGGGGTTAAAGAAACCAAGGATGTTTAAGCACATGGATATACATCGCTTTGAACAAGGTTTGATGCCGCCACTTAATATTCATGACTAGCAGCTGCTCTCAACAATATGATGCATGCGCGATTGCGTCATGTTCACCTGGATTTCATAATAGGTCATATGCATTCCTATACATGCATACATTTCAGCTTTCGCTGCTGAACTTTTAATTTCGTGAGGGTTCTTTTGTGATGAGAAGGAGAGTACAATGAATCTGCATTAATTAAACGGCTGATGGATATCCATGTGCATAAACATCCTTGAAGAAACACATTCTACAATGATAAATGTATATCAACGCACCAGTGAATAAAATCAGATATTTGATTTACTGAGTAGAAAAATTGAATACTTGCAATGTGAGCATGCCATTGTAGAGTACAAAGTTTTGATGAAAGAAAATAAAGTTCATCTTAGTCTCGGTGCTAGAAGATGATATGTTCTTATAACAAGTTGCAGAAACAAATGTGTGTCTTACCATATTATGTGAATGTATCTGACCCATTTTATTGATGATGATATACAATGTACTAATAAAAACCTACAAACAACACAAAGAGTGGCATGAGTACTCATACATAAGCATGAAATGGCTTTGTTGCTTGTAATTCATGAATTGGCACTTAAACTTTGTCTTCCACAATCAAGATCTGACGTCATTGGTAAGGGGGGCACAAACCAATATTTTTCTTAACTAAAATAAATGATGATGTTTACTTGGTTTTCTTCTCAATTTTTTTTTAAAGGGGACAAATGTAGGCATCTTCGTATTTATGATGAATATTGATCATTTTTCATGACCTATATTTAAATCCTTGTGGATATATAGAAACTTCCTTCATCGGAGAGGGAGAGGGGAGTAGGGGATTTAGATAATGTTGTATATACTGGTAGTTGTTTTTAGGGGCAAAGGTAGGCATTTCAGTATGCATGATAAAGTCTGATAAATTTTCATGATTTATTTCTTTCTTCCGGTGGATCTTCTAGAAACTTCCTGCCGATGAGAAAGAGAAGTGTCTGGTGGAGCTAAACAGCATCCGAAGAATCCCCGGCTCCAAGAAGTCTCAGTCCGACAAGGCTCCCAAGAAATCAGCTGGGTAAGTAGCCTTCGTTCCCAGGAGAAAAAGCTTGGGGGGTGTTTCACCAAGCTGTTCTTAAGCTAAGAATGACTCTACGTACGACTGGTCACCCCTTCTTCTGCTAAATGAGATTCTCAATGATTTTGATTCCTATCAGCTAAAGTTTGCTTTATCAATACATTGATTTATTTTGTCAAACTGGGGATAGCCTGCTGTACAGCCAATGCCCTTGTTTACTTTTCCACCCATTCAATGAAATTGTTTGCTATTAGCTTCTTATTGTTACTTCTAATAACTTTATGTTAACGATGTACCGTGGACCAGTGTTGATTTGTTGATTTTTACTACATTAAAAACTACTTCTAAATTGCTAGTGATAATCATTTGTCTTGCAATGTATGGTCAACGAGAAATCTAAAAAGATCACAACGTGATCTTACTTCTAAATTGTTTGATATGTCCTTTTCTCCCAAACCAGTGCAAATGTGAAATACGACCTGAATCTAAACGGGAAGTCGACCGGCAGGGATCTGTGGATAGCAGACAAACTACCCAACTATCTCAAGGAGGTAAGGAAGACTGTCTTGTGTGCTCTGCTATTGTCAAGCTGGAATAATTTCCCCCCCCCCCCTCTCTGCTCCCCCCCCCCCCCCCGTCTCTGCTTTACAACATCACTCATTTTCCCTCTCATTCCCTCCCCCTCTCACCCCTTCCCCTGTCTCAGCTCCTTTCTCTCTCTAATAATGGGTAGAACTTTTTAGAATTCAGAGTTAATATAAAAAACTAAAAGTGTCAATGAAGAATCATTGCAAGTTCTTACAATGCAGTCAGTAGGAACAGTTTACAAAAGCAAGAATGAGATAAGATGATTCTTTTCTCTCATTGTTAGATATCATAGGTAATGTGTAATAATGAAATTTAGCTGTAGAGTACATATTTGTGGTACTCGTTTCCCAAAAAAATGAAACCTGGAAAATCTCAATGTAATATAATCTATTGTTATGCCTCCACCAAGAAATGGCTGGACGCATTATGTTTTCGGGTTGTCCGTCCGTCCGTCCATCCGTGTGTCCGTACGTACGGACGTAGGGACAGACGGACATTGCCAAACTTGGCTAAACATGGAAAAGCAATGATATTTTCATTTCACATAGGAATTCAATGGTACATTGGCCAAAAACTACACCTTTTCTGAAAATAAATCTAAATAGAGCTAGCAAAGATGCAGAGGCATATTCATTGACTGCGTGGCAGTCGAATTGCTCTAGTTCTAACTGTGTCTTGTGTCTTGGGTGCAGATGTCCAAGTCGAAGGCGGTCAATCAGCTGAAGGTCCAGTGGGAGATGCTGGACAAGGTCACCAAGTCGACGTGGATGAGGCAGTCCACCCAGCTTAACAAGGAGGTCGAAGTAAGCACCCTATTAATCCTAGAGGGGGGGGGGGGGGGAAGGATTTGTTTGGAGTTAAATTTTAAGCATGTCAAATGCTGTACAACATTATACCTAATCATGAGTAAAGTCAAGTTTTCATATGGGCACTGTAACACGCGTAGGCTATTTTTTGCATTTCAGGGGCTTCATCAGACCCATTACCCTAAGCCCCTGTATATTTGTTTCACTGTCTTCATCTTCACTTTATTTCTACCCCATATTTGGTGATTTGATAGCTAATATATCAGTGGTACAGGGATAAGGAGTGATGGGGGGGGGGGGGGATTCTCTATTAGCCCCACCCCCCCCCCCTTTCCTTTGGTCTTAGAGTTTGAATGTGAATGAGAAAGTTTCACATGCCAATTAAAGGATTTTAAAGAACCAAGCTATTTCATAATTTGTAAAAATATGATTATTCATGCTAATAACAAATCTTTTTATTTGTTTTTCAGTCAAATGACAGACTAAGACAGCTTTGGTTGAGTGCTCCTAAGAAACCATTTGAGTAAGTATTGCAAATTGTTTCTTTTCTCTCTTTGTCTCCTTCCCCTTTACTCTCTCTTTTCCCCCTGTGATCTTCCTCCTTCTCATCTTTCTTATATCCATGGGCTCTTTTAACATATTTATGTTATTTTTTTGTTTCCTCTTCTTCTTCTTTTTCCTCTTTTTTTTTCACTCATTTCCCCGTTATCTTCTTCCTCCTCCTCTTTATTTCCAGGCGGCTCTCTGTACATTGTGGGGCTAAGTCCCCTGAGCCACTTTAAATTTCTGTTTACTTGGCGACTTTTCATGCCTGATATTATGAAACAAAAGCAATTTTAACATTTTACAGGAGCTAAATCTGCCAGATCCTCTGAATGTTTCTATTGAATAGAACATATAAAGTATACAGGCTTGTAATTGAAAATCAGGAATTAGGTTATTTTCTTTATCTGAAGCCATGCTGAAGATGCCTGATGTCATGAAACCAGCACCTCCAACAATATTTTTCATTGAAACCCGTACATAAAGACCACTCGCTTTGCAAGCCCACACTCCTTGACTCCCAAAAGTGGTCTTTGTATAAAACCATTTTTATGCCTCCGCCACGAAGTGGCCGGAGGCATTATGTTTTCGGGTTGTCCGTCCGTCCGTCCGTACGTACGTCCGTCCGTCTGTACGTCCGTCCGTCCGTCCCAAATCCGTTTAGGCAATATCTTGAGAACCGTTAACCAGATTTGCTTCAAACTTGGTACATGTGTGTATTACATGAAACCAATGAAGTGTGTAAAATAGGGGTCAATTCTGATTAAGGTCAAAGGTCAATGAACTCTGTGAAAAATTGCCCAAAATTGACCTTTTTTACAATAAAGCCAAATCCAAGGATCGAATTCTCATGAAACATGGTACAAAGATGGATCACTACTTGGTAATAGACTGGTGACATTTTTGATAAATTTCCTGAAAGTTCAGAGGTCAAAGGTCAATGAACTTTGCCAAAATTGGCTAAAAACTGCCCCAAGCTTTATATTTTTCACAATAAATCCTAATCCAAGGATGCAATTCTTATGAAACATATTACAAAGATAGATCACTACTTGGGAATAGACTGGTGACATTTGTGATAAAATTCCTGAAAGTTTAGAGGTCAAAGGTCAATGAACTTCGCCAAAATTCGCTAAAAACTGCCCCAAACTTCATATTTTTCACCATAAAACTAAATCCAAAAATGCAATTCTCATGAAACGTGGTACTAAGATGGATCACTGCTTGGGAATAGACTGGTGACATTTTTTGGTGAAATTCCTGGAAGGCCAGAGGTCAAAGATCAATGAACTTTGCAACAATTTGCTAAAAATTGGCCCCAAATCGATATTTTTCACAATGAACCCAAATCCAATGGTGCAATTCTAACCAAACATGGTACAGAGATGTATCACTTCATGGAAGTAGATTGATGGAAGTTTGGGTAAAAGACCTGAAAGGTCAAAGGTCAATGAACTTTGCCAAAAATAGCTAAAAAAATTGCCGCCAAAGTAATATTTTTCAAAATAAATCCAGATCCAATCGTGCAATACCAACCAAACATGGTGCAAAGATGGATCACTAATTGGGGGTAGACATGATATTTCTGGTGAATATTCTCAAAGGTCAGAGGTCAATGGACTATGCCAAAATTGGCTAAATATTGTGCCAAATTTAACATTTTTCACATTGAATGCAAAACTAATGGTTCAATTTGAACCAAACATGGTACAGAGATGTATCACTTTATGGAGGTAGACTGGTGAAAGTGTGGGTAAAATTTCTGAAAGGTCAAAGGTCAATTAACTTTACCCCCAGATTGGCTAATTTTAAACAAACTTGATACAAGGATGGCTTTAGACGGACTGATTAGATTGGAAGTCAAAGGTCAATGAACATTGCCAAACTTGGCCAAACATGGAAAATCAGAATATGATATTTTCATTTCACATAGGAATTAAATGGTTCATTCCCCAACAAACAGGTTTTCTGAGAATAAATGTAAATATAGCTAGCAAAGAGGCGGAGGCATATTTATCGACTGCGCGGCAGTCAAATTGCTCTAGTTTAATTACTTGTTGGTAGGACAATTCATTGAATAAATACTGCTAGACTGCTGACTGTTTTTTTTCCCCCTGAAGCTGTGATGGATGATGGATGTAAAGACATTTTACAGTGTGCCCGGAAAACAATAGAGGCAGGTGCACGTGGTGGAATGTTCTTTCACTACCTTCTCAGTGCTGAATAACTGTTGCTATACGTGCATTATAATAAATTGAAATGTGGAATTAATTTCCTTTTTAATCTATGAGTAGTACCATGGACCTGAGGTCATTTTCTACCTTCAATAATCTGCTTATGCGGAGATTGCAATTACGAAATGGCTTATGAGGTTACACTGTATGATAATCTTGCTTTCAGGTCTGCATACCGCTACTTCTCCACGGCCATGCTGAAGACGCCTGAGCTGAAGGGAGTGGACCAGAAGGAGCGTTTCCGGGAGGTGGCGCGGCGGTGGAAGACCATTAGCGCTGTGGAGAAGAGGAAGTACGAGGTGAAGAAGGAGAAGGCCGTCAAGGACTACAAGAAGATGCTGGAGAAGTACAAGAAGGTCAGTGCCAGATTCGGTTCTAAAATCAGTACTGGACGCTAACTGTAACTCTAGGTAGCAATATCAGGACCAACATCACTTCTAAAATCAGTGCCAAGCATTACCCAAACCAGTACTAGACTCACTAACAATATCATTATCAAAATCAAAACTAAAGCTACTACAAGAAGGTCACTACAGAATGAGTACTAAAAGCAGTGCTAGAATCAGTTGCAATATCAGTATCAAAATGAAAAATAGACTACCACAACCGATACAAACTACTACTAGAATCAGTTGCAATATCAGTATCAAAATGAAAAATAGACTACCACAACCGATACAAACTACTACTAGAATCAGTTGCAATATCAGTGCCAAAATCAAAAATAAAACTTCCATAATGGATACAGACTACTGCTCGATTCAGTTATAATCACCAAAATCAATACCATAACCACCATATATCATCACTAAAATCAAAACCACTACTAGAATCTAACCCTTACCAAAAGGTAACTATGTCAGTACCCAAAGCAGTTTCAAGTCCAGTACTAAAAATATTACTTGCAACTAGCCCTAATACTAGGTAACAATATTAGCACCAAACGTTTTACTATGTTTTGCAAACGGAATACACTTATGTCCTCATCACCTTTACCATGTGCACTGATCTTTTAACTTCTTATTTCTACCCCTAACTAACTTTCCCTTCCCTTTCGTTCTTGCCGGTGAGCTCCTCCACCAGCATCTTTCTGTAATTCTAATGATAAATTTGATGTTTTGATGCTAATTTTCAATCTCATTTTAGTATTGTACTGGCTGAAGATGTTAAAATATTGTACACTCTCTGTTGCAGACACTGAGTGAGGAGGATAGAGCCAAGTTTACTGAGATGGAGACAAAACCAGCAATGAGGCAGAGGATTCTCAAGAAAGCTCCCAGGGTAAGTAGAGGATTGATTGATAGATAGATTGATAGATAGATAGATAGATAGATAGATAGATAGATAGATAGATAGATAGATAGATAGATAGATAGATAGATAGATAGATAGACAGACAGACAGACAAATAGACAGACAAACAGACAGATAGATCGATAGATAGACAGTTAGATAGACAGATAGATAGATAGATAGATAGATAGATAGATAGATAGTAAAAAAAAAAAACAATTTGGAGGAAGGGGAAGAGATAAAAAAATTGAACCAGTTATTAGGCAGAACATTCTCAAGAGAGCTCCCAGGGTAAGTGGATTGATTGATTGATTGCTTGAGAGATAGTTCAACAAAAGAATTTGGAGGGAGGAAGGGATGAGATCAAAATTGAACCAGCCATGAAGCAGAACACTTTCAAGAAAGCTCCCAGGGTGAGTTGATGGAATGAAAGATTGGTTGATTGGTTGATTGGATTCTTTTGAAAGGCAAATTTCCATCATTGACAAAGGAGAAGCGAAAGAGGAAAAGGGTTTAAACAGAAATTGAGCAGAAAAGAGATAAAGGAGAACAAAAAGACATCTTTGATGATTAGGATGAGATGGTGAATAGAGATTAGACATATGTTTTAGTCTGCACCTTGCAGAAATAATGTATTTTCACATTTCTTCACCTTGTTTTCTTGTGTTATGTTTAAATGAAACTTTTTACCTCTCTCTGCAGAATGCTTCACCGAAGAAAAAGAAGTCGGTCAAGGTGGAAGTAGAGAGTGAAGAAGAATCAGATGATGATGATGACGACGAAGAAGAGTCAGATTCCGGATCAGAGGAGGAGGAGACGGACGATGATGACAACGACGATGATGACGATGATGACGACGAAGAGGAGGAAGAAGAGGAGGAAGATGGAGAAAATAACGAAGAGAACGCTAACGACAGCAGTTCGGAAGAGTCCGAGTCAGAAGAGGAGGAGGAGGAGGAGGAAGAGGAGGAGGAGGAAGAAGAAGAGGAGGAGGAAGAGGAGGAGGAGGTTGAGGAAGAATCATCAGATTCAGACTGATAGTTCAAATCACTCCTCCCTAGCTCCTCAAGACACTTTCACAAGAGATGCCATTTTCATTCCACGGTAGGACGACGTTGCCATGGGACGTTGCCACGGAGACGGTGCACGTCACCTCGTCACACTCTGCAACACTCTGCAATATCGCTACCACCACCACCGCCACACCTCGAGTCGTTCTGCTCGTCTTCTCCATCGTCACTCATTCACTTCACCTCTCGTCATGTCTTCTCAAAGTCGCACACATCGGTTGGTGTCTCTAAACGCTGTGTTCCCACTACTGTATTCCTCTCACGTTTCACCCGACTGTCATCATGTCATATTTAGTGTTGGTTTGTTCATATTTACATTATTTCCTCTCTGTTTGTACGATTTAGGTCTGGTTTGCATCGGTATTTTTCCTGTTTTTAAGACATTTTAAAGAAACATTATTGTTAACTTGGTGTACACTCACTAGGAATGCCATACAAGTCTTGTATGTCTCTACGGTTTCTTTTGTTGTACATGTAACTATACTGTATCTCTAACACTTTATGAGCCATTGAAGGAACTTAGCACAAGTAATACACCTAAATACCATCGGTCTGCGGATTGTCTTGCACCCATAGGGTTAAGTTTGTATGGAGAGTGGATGTTTTGCATCAACGGCTACATGCATGATGTTTTCTTGAATTGTGTGTTCACCTTTTTTGATTGATGAAAACAATGAAGAGACAATATTCTTACATCTTCTTTTTTTGTGCTATCAACTACTGAACTAAGTAGAATTCCTGATAGAGTCAAAAACCTGACTTAGTTGAAAGCTAACTGAAAAAAAAACAAAGTAAGTTCTTGTCAAAAGTCTGATAGTAGATTAATGACTAAATCTGTTGATACCATAAGACAAGAAACACATTTAAGGAATGTATGGATTTATGACAAAGAACAGTTGCACTCAACTAACGATAACAGCTTTTTCCGCAAGATTATGAGAAGTAGATTGCGTCATCGATAACCTATCTCATGGCTTTGAGAAATGTTACGCATTCTGGCATAAATTCCTCCAGGTACATGTGCTTGGTTCACTAAAAATTAAATTCAAAACATTTTGGCTTGCTTCAGATAGGAGTAGACTTTTTTTCGCTGTTATTCATTAAAGTGGTAAGGTGCGTGTGTGACTGTGTTACCGATATCAGGACCAAATTTCCCATCTGGCTCTCGCCTAAATCACTCTTGGTATGATTTTGATCTTTTGTACAAATTTGACGAGTGAGGCTGGGGAGGCTCTAAAAGAAAATCGAAAGAATTCTCTTGAATTCTGCAAAAAATTCTAAGAAATTAAAGAACATGTGTGCAACACGACCAGACTTGTGGTTATTATTACCTGTAGATATGAGATTACGCTTGATTTTTTTGTCTTTTTGTAAAAAGTATTTAGAAAGAAAAAGTTGTTATTCATATTAACTGAAATTGAAAACAATTGATAGGGTGATTCTTTGTAAATGTTTGAAAGTTTTTTATATCGCACTGCAGAAAAACGTTGAAAGTCTGTAAGATTTTTTTTGTTGTGTACCAGCATCTTCCCTTGGAGGTCCTGTAGTCTAAAGATGCAGACCCTATATCGCTTCACTCTATGAGTCTGAAGCAAAGAGTCTAGTGAGACTAGTTCTCATGTAATCAATCAGTGCTGTTCAGTAAGAAAAAAATGAATCCCAAACTGTCTGAGCTTTTGGTATTCTGAAAGTTTGGCTATAGTTAGCTCATAATCATATTCATTCTTAGATTCAAGGGTTGAACTTGTATGAAGTGGCCACCAGTTTGTGTGTGTTGTGTGTGATAGAAGTTGGCCCCCTTCAAAGTTTGAGTTCCCATTACCAATGAAAGTATAATCGAGAGGGGGGGAGTGGGGGGGGGGGTAAAATTAATTTGCGAGGACTACTTTACAAGCCTGATGTCATTTAATGACCACATCAAACTATGATGTGCTTTATGTTGTATGAGAAAAATCAAACTATGACAGCCTGTGACAGCAGGCTCTTCTGTCTTGCGTCTTGGGAGGTAAATCACCCTGAGCCCCAATCTTATTTTGATGATAATCAGTTAATTTCTTTGACTATATCTGTGTTCTAGCACCAGTCATTCACACAAATCTCATACAGCGTCAGTTTGTTTTGGACTAGAGATGTTAAGTTGCAGTAGTCTGTGTTTAATTTCTCCTCCTCCACAGAAAGCTTACTGTTTCTACAAACACGCCCATGATTGGTCTGAAGAGTTTAGTCAGAGCAGAGGGGAGGGGGGGGGGGGATCCTGGATATATTCTTTTTAAGTCGATGCTTTTAACAGGGGCTTTTTTATAATTCCAAGGGGCACTTTTTCGCATTGCAGCGGCTAAATCGCCCCTCGCCCCCCCCCCCCATGTTCTTTACTACTATTCAGATTGATCAGGTTATTATGAAAGAAAGATTTATTTTGTTTGACGTAATAGCCAGAGAGAGAGAGATTGCCATGCATTGTACAGTCCTTTAATTCTCATTCCTCTTAACCTTGGCTCTTATTTTGTATATTTTTGCTGATGTCATGTAAGTGCCAAAAATGACTTGCTTGGTGCTTCTATCGATATCATTTTGTTCACAAGTATTTAGTCAAGAAGGATGCCAGACAAATTGCATTTTTTTCTCAAGTTTTTTCAAGTTCACCTTAAATTCCATGTTATGTTACAGGCACAGAAGATTTCATATTGGCCTTGTCCTTCTTTCTGTTTTCACTAATACAGATCAAATGGTACATGTGTCCGTGAGTTCAGTTGCTATGGTAATATTGCTAATGTCTTACTTGTACATTCCACTATGCGTGGTGGTCACCAGTGTATAAAACGGATGGGACAAACACTGTTGTTCATCATGTGTTAATTGACTGCACTATACGTAAATTCTGAACATTATTTTTTTTTTGCTTTTATAGCATCGTATGTTCCATTGTGTGATCAGCAGGGATGTCAGACATTCTGCCCTATTCCATGAGGGCGTTTCATGAACATTTTCCTTCTGACAAGCTGTCTTTCTCCGACAGTTACCATAGTAACAGTCAGAGGCTAGTGCTTCTCAGCCAATCAAAACCGAGGATTCCACTGAAGTTGTCAGCACTGACCATTTAGTCAGTGCTGACAACGTTCATGAAACGCCCTCCAGGCCGGGCGTGAAAGATTCTCTGGTGACCACCTTGCCACACCATGCACCATTCTTGTTCACTCTCTACGTGTAATGACTCACAGGTTTTGCACCAGAGATAATGAGTTCTATTGAGTAGCATTTTATCCGGCACAATATGGGTTGCAGATGTGAGCCCTTCCACCACAACTGCATGGCCACTCACACACATGAAAAGTGAGCACACTGAAAGTGAATTCTGTTGTTGTGGTAAATCTATCTATTGATGCTTATGTTACATCTTCTTTATCTGGTTTAAACTGGTTTAAAACCTGGTTTAAAGCTGTTGGGTATGTCTTCTCCAAGCTATTCAATAAACGGCTCTGGCCCAAAATGTCCTGTGTAAAGTAGACTTTCTGATCATTTCAATATTCAAAAACTGGGTCTGGCTGCAGTAGACTATTCATTCTCTATTGCTTCTCCATCATAAAATGTCCTGTGTTAAAGGGCATATACTGTACTGGGAAGGCAAAAAAAGCCTTCAAAATGTAATTGTTAGCAATCTTCTGACCAATGGTCTTAAATTCATGTATTGTCTATTTTAGAAGCTTGCTGAAAGTAATTTGCCCTCAAATGATCTACATTTGTAGTACTGAGTGATTAAATCACAAATCCTCAAAAAGTTCGGGCCGAACATTTTGAGGATTTAATCATCAATCATTAATTACTCCATATGTGGATCATTTGAGGGCAAATAACTTTCAGCAAGCTTCTAAAATAGACAATACATGAATTTAAGACCATTGGCAATAAGATTGCTAACAATTACATTTTGAAGGCTTTTTTGCCTTCCCAGTACAGTATATGCCCTTTAAAGTAGACTTTCCGACCATTTCTTCTCCAAGCTATTCAATAAAGTGGTCTGGCTGCAGTACACTTTTCATTCTCTATTGCTTCTCCCGCACAAAATGTCCTGTGTCAAGTAGACTTTCCAATCCTAAGAAGAGTAAATGCAATGACAAGTTGACAACGGAGCTTGTATAATAAAAAATCTTTTCATGATAGCATGCTGGATAACAGGGTAATTTATGAAGATGGAGTCTGTGAAATGGGATATTGTGAGCCGCGAGGTGCTGTTTTTCACCCAAACCGGCACTGTTTGCATTGAGCTTTACAGTTGCACAACAACGATTGTAACTTGACATGGATCTTGAACAGCTAATGAGTATTGCATACCTACAGGGCTGTTGCCATGGTACTCTACTTTACCACTGATTAAGTTGTACACTAATATTTGTATACTAGTAGATATTTGCAGGGATTCGGTAGGGTATAGTGAGTAGTTGTGTGGGTGAGCCAGAAGTCCAAGTTTTTTGTTGAAATGGTGATGATCTTCTTACACTGTGAACGGAGTCTATGAAAGGTGACCTTAAACAACAAGTGCATAAAAAGTCAAACCTTTGTAGAAAGAACGCTCAAGGATAGCAAGAAATATGGTCTTTATGAGAATGTGGTCTTTATGTACAGGCTACTGTAATACTGGTTTCAGTGGGAAACAATGTTATAGGTAAACACATGATTTGGTCTTTATGTAAAGGTTACTTAACACAGGTGTCAGTGGATAACAATGCTCAAGGAAAACCCAAAAAATGTGGTCTAGGTGGTCTTTCTATGCAGGTGATTCCTCAGCAGGTTTTTGCGGTATCTAACAAAATAACCAATGTAATCATATCAAATTACGTGGCATGATTCATGGCTGGTGATGTCCTCTGCTATGAGTATTTCATTCTTTTAGAGCAATCATTCTAAGAACTTTGACTATCATAAACTTGCATTTGTATATTTTCCAAAGACCAGCTGGTCCTTCAAACTACCGGTATGTGTTAAAGTTTATTAGTCAGTGATCTATTTGTTCACCCTAAAACATAAGTCACTGTTCTTAACATTTTAGAATATGTTTTTTTAGGTGTCCATTTGGGCCACTTTAGGCATATTTTTTTAAAGTTACTAACAGACTATAGAGGGGCCCAGTGGCTCTTATCAAAAAAAAAATTTGCATTAATTTGTTATTTCTTTCAAGGTTCATGGGCTCAGGGTTTTTCATGTTACAGAGTTGTATACAGACACTTCTCATTTCTTCATGCCATTTCCACATGTGTACAGGTAGAGTCAGAGTTCAGAGAAGGGCTAAAGAGTGGTAGAATAGCTAGTTACAACATGCACTGTACATGTTGTGTGCAGGGCAAGGGGTAACCGACCATCAAAATATATAACTTGTGCACATGCCTCATTTGGTTGAAAGTTGATTCAAATTGTACCATTTATATTGAAAGTAAATCTCTATCCTAAAAGAAGTTGCAATTTAAATCATTTGTACCTCTAAGGGATATTGATATCTACCAGTAAGGATTTGCCATAATTACACAATTAATTGGTTGTAAAAATTGCCATTGGCTTTTTCCTGCAATAGGTTACAGTTATGGTTTTGTGATATGGGCATGTCGCAACCTGTTGCAACTTGCTTTATGTAAAATGGCCCGTAACTTAAAGCGGGGAATTCCCTCACAAAATACAATCAAGATAGTAACAAGGTCTGTGTATTATCCAGCAGTTATCTCATACGTTGTGCATTTTCAAAAAAGGATAATGATTTTGTAGTTTCTGAAATAGGCATGCAGTTTCTAGCTATACTGGTGGTGACATTATGGTGGTTCAGGTTGTGGTTGGGTTGGTAAACATTACATCCAGGATTGTACATTTTTTAAACACAGAAACAATGAATTGTAAAAAATCTAGACATGGAGTATAAAAGGGTTTCAGGAATCGTGATTGTTACGTACCGGTATTTTTTCAAGGATCCTTCTAATTTGTCGTCTCCGCTAATATGAGTAACCGGTAAAGCTTTGATGAAAAAAAAAAATCATCTTTTTATTCCAGTGGGAAGAGGTGTCTATGTTATTGTTTTTTTATTGTTGTAATTTTTTTGTCCGTATTCCATGAAATTAAGTAAAAACATACGTTTTATATGATGGAATCACAGTCTCCAGTGTCTACTTAATACGAATTGTGTTCCATTCATTTCAGTGAAGAAGTGAGTCTGTGAGTGAGAAGATTTTTCCTGAATTGTTGGGGGGACTATCTGAAAGGGATTCACCCTAAAGATAAGTTGGTTTAAATGAAAGCAGAAAACGAAAGAAACATATTAGTGAAGGTTTGATGAAAATAAATCAAAGGAAAAGAAAGTGATTCGATTTTTTTTTTTAAATTTTGTGACTTTGCTTGCGAGGTGCTGTCCCATATCTTGTGTACAATTTGTTTTGAAAATTTCAATTTTCTCAAAAGGATATTTACCATTTCTCTGTGCGTTTGATACATGTATATCATTACTTACGTTTTTTACACACATACCGCTATGGAAAGAATGTATACCTTCATCAAAGAACAGAAAAAAGGCTATTTATTGAAAGAATAGTACACAACGTCACAAACTAAAAATCATAACAATCATAACTTTTGACCAATTTTCATCACACTTGACTGGAATGTTTCTTTCATGCTTTTGCTTTTATTGAAATCAACTTAATTTCAGGGTGGACTATCCCTTTAACAACTAACTCCTTAGCCGGACTTCTAGACTGTAGCACATTTCTGATCCAACCTGAAAAGTAGGGTTTCTTTCTCGTTAAGAGCTGGGAATTAAATCAATATGCATGTTTTTATTCAACAGGCAAAGAAAGGCACTTTCACACACAAAAAAAACAATAACTTCTTTGTAGTTCAATTTATTCAAATATTAGGTCACAATTTCCAGTAGAAATGACGGAATCTCTTGTTAAGTAGTAGAAATATTGATAGGAATCCATATTTTGCATCATATTCAAGGTTCTTCTTTTTTCAGCTCTCTTCACACTTACAAAAATACTGTACAGTATATTCTAATCATGATAACACACAGCACACTTGAAACACAGGGATCACAGATTGAACAGTTTGTACAGTCGACTCCCATTATAACGAGCACGGAAACAAGATTTCATTATCACAAGACAAACATTCTCCTGGTCCTAGTTTCAAACATCGATGTGCTTTTATGTTCTCAGTATAACAAGACTTTGGTCAAACGAGCACAGATACATGTACATCTAGATTTCACTATAACGAGGCAATTTTTGTGATCCGAGTTTCAAATTTGTATACAAATGTCTATGTGCCTTCACATGTATGCTCAGTAACTTCAGTATAACAAGATTTTGTAATAATGAGAATGGATACAACACGATTTCAATATAACGAGGCAATTCTTGTGGTCCGAGTTTCAAATCTGTGCACAAATGTCTGTGTGCCTTTATGTTAAGTATATAAGATTTTGTTATAACAAGAAGACTGACTTGGTCCCAAGCACCTTATTATAGGAGTGGACTGTATACAGTATATATTATATACCAAAGGCATATGAAGCTGGTCATAACGACAAACGTCATAAGTCCAACAAAATACGTTAATGAAATATCACTCAGAAGCTGCAGGATATAAAATAAGATACTGTATCACTCAATGGTCAATGCTGCAATAATTCAAAAATATATATATTTAAAGGGCATATACTGTACTGGGAAGGCAAAAAAGACTTCAAAATATAATTGTTAGCAATCTTCTTGCCAATAGTATTTAATTCACGTATTGTCTATTTTAGAAGCTTCCTGAAAGTTATTTGCCCTCAAATGGTCCACATTTGGAGTAATGAGTGATTAAATCACAAATCCTTTAATTTGATCATTAATCATTAATTACTCCATATGTGGATCATTTGAGGGCAAATAACTTTCAGCAAGCTTGTATAATAGACAAAACATGATTTTAAGACCATTGGCAAGAAGATTGCTAACAATTATATTTTGAAGGATTTTTTGCCTTCCCAGTACAGTATATGCCCTTTAACCCTAATACTCTCGGGGTATTTCAAAGCTTGTTATTACCGGGGGGGGGGGCCATTATGGCCCCCCCCCCCCTGAGATCTCGGCCATGGGTCGCCCGATTGCCTCAAAATTTTGCACAAGGGTAAAGAATTATGTAATCTACAAAGTCGTATAGCTAAATTTACGAAAGTTCTTTTATTTTTTTTTAACTAATTAATTTATGCTAATTTATGCGAGAAATCGTAGATTTTGGTATTTCTCACTAAATAAAGCCTCAGGAATAGTAATTTTTGGTACAAATGTCTTTCATAACTCCCTCATCAATTCTTGAAAGAAAAAGATAGGTTGTGGTAATTATTTCTTATGTATTTTATTGTTTTTCAATTTTCTTATGTATTTCTTTGTTTTTCGTCAAGATTCAGATGCGTATGCGTGGGTGTGGGTGTGTGTGAATGTGGGTGTGTGTGTGTGTGTGTGTGGTAATTATTTACACTATTTGAAACAATGATAACACTTAGAAAAGTATTTACATAAATTGGAAAAGCTCCTGATTTTATCCATAGGGTTATACACAGTCACATAGAGAAATATCGAAATTTCAGTGACATGTGTTCGGTAAACGTAATCTGACACCCGCACGGTAGGTCCGATCGCCATAAATTTGGTATCAAAATGTGCGGGAAGGATCAGAGAAAAAAGTCAAGAAATTTCGTTTCGAAATATTGAGGCGTTAGGAAGTACCGACAAAACTTCGACAGGGGGGGGCCATAATGGCCCCCCCCCCGGGAGTATTAGGGTTAAATGTGGACGTTGAACCTGATCATGGTAATACATACATGTATACATGTATACGGTGAAATCTACCAAATACTTTCATGAAATGTCATTCACAAGCACAGGAAAAGTTGTTTTACCTCATGACCAATGTGACATTTCTTTTAAAAACATATGTAAATGTTGACACTGTAGTAAAGAAACAAAATTTGTTCGCCTGCTGCTAAGCCCTTACTGATGGCAGAGGGCATATATATTTGGCCAAAGTGATATACATGACTGTTTGTATACGGTTTAGTCCCACAAAATACTTTCATGATATGTTGCTCATTTGAAGCTGCAGAAAATAAGCGAGATATCACTTCAACAAACATTTCATGAAATGTCATTCAGAAGCTGCAGGAAATGTATGAGATATCACTCCATGTTCAATGTGACAACACTGAAAAAAACCCCACACATTTAAATGTTGACACTGTAGAAAAGAAAAATAATTTTTACTAGCCTTTACTAATGGTAGAGGGCTAACTATTTTCTTTGCTCTTTCTGGCTCTCTGTGTGCTCAATGAAAGTAGAAACGTCTGTGATCGCTGGATAGAGACTACACACAATGGACAGCTTGCTGTTTGCCTAAGTACAGGATACTTGGGCTACAACTGTTGAAGTTTTTGTCTTTCATTTACATAATTGTACACCAAATGCTTTGTTATGTGTTTTATAAAAGGCATAACTAATAAACTTGAAATGCAGTCAAATATAAACTTTGAATGCAGATATGTCATTGAAACACTCCATGAAATACAAACATCAATGCACTTTGAAATACCAAATACACACATAATAAGTAATGAATCATTCAGCATTTGGAAGATACTTGTTTGATACCACAAAGCTGAGATAAATTGTGGATATTTATATAAATATAATATATAGTTTGTCAATTCATCAATGGAGCAACACACTTTATGTAACTTGTGAACATGTATTCATTGCATACTGGTCATTCTTTGTATGTGTTGCTTCATTTAACAAAATAATATGAGATTCAAAAGAGTAATCTGTGGCCAGAGAATCATATAGTTCATTAATTCAATATCATAACATACTTCATATAGAAAGTGAGCATGATTTTTTTAGGAATGCATTGCATTGGTTGCTTTATTTAAAAATGACAAAATAGAGGATAGCCCATTACAAGGGAATTGACAAGAATTACTATATAAAGTTCACTAATTCATTCCATGTTGTAGCATTCTTAATGTACGTAAGTAGTAACCATCAATCAATTATATAATTGATTTAAAAACATGTTTCAAGCTTTATAATAGAGTGTTTTCCATACACATGCATGTACAGCTGGGGTAGAGCAGAGAAGAACGTGATTCACAGCAAACATACAAAAAAACATGAAACACATTGCAAAGATTGCAACCAACATTTTCTGAGAAAAAGACAAACGTATTTGCCACATTCACCAATCTGATAAATCTCCAGGGAAGGAAACTAGTGCAAATTGAGCTGAAAAATAGACTACGGTATACTTTTCAATGACCCAGCCATAGGCAAATTTGAAGTGTTTTGGGTCAATAAAATTTGAGTCAATTTGGAGTTCTTTATTCAGAGGAAAGATTTCATAAAATATAATTTTCTTACACTTTTCAGCTAGCTAGCTACATACACTACCTAAACACCCATGATATAATTAGATTAATCTTCTCACTATTCTAAGAACTACAACTACAATTGGGTATATCAACATTTATATACATGTGAGAGCACAGATACAAATACAGTGTGTGTCTCTTTAAAATAGTACTTTCTGTGTGGCAAAACATCGATATATGAACAATGAAAAATAAGATCCTAAAAGCAAATTACACCACTGTGCTGACAAGGATGATATACATGTAGTTACAAGATTATAAATGTGATCTTACAAAATATTATAAAAGTGATGACTTAAAAAAATATCAATTTGTTAGCACTAATCGGCAGGGTAAAAATAAAACATACAAATCTAAAAAGCACATTGATATCCGGATAGGTAAACTAGGAACACTATACAGTAAACTTAAGAGTAGTCTGCTTAACTCTGACAAAAGGAAGCAAGTGACAAATCACTCAAATCTGGGTTATTGGTACATGTATTCTTAGATTGTACCCAGCATTCCCTACATACGGCCAAAATCTGGACAAGAAATATTCACCTTGCTGCAAGATATTCAATCTAACACGATGTGGTGTTGCACTGATGCCAATGCAAGTGACAGACACATTTTTCTCATCTTTTACAAGAAAAGTCTCTTTTGTTAGTTGCTTCCTTTTGTCAGAGTTGAGATGCACATTTAATGAACTCATGGCAGTGAGAGGATTAACACTTCAGCAAGCGAATACCTACCTTGGTTCACAAAAGAAAAAGAGAATTGCAGGAGAAAGAGGTGCAGATATGGAAGAGAGAGAAAGAGAAAGGAGTGAGAAGGAGAGGTAGGTTGTACATGTATCACTATTGCATGAATAATAAAGCCATACCTTCAACTAAGTAGGTACATTCAAGGTATTAACTTCTTACAACCTCCTCAGATATTAATACAGATAGTAAGCCAGGTAGATAGAGTGAGAGAGAGAGAGAGAGAGAGAGAGAGAGAGAGAGAGAGAGAGAGAGAGAGAGAGAGAGAGAGGGGATAGAGAGGAGGGAGGGGAGAAAGAGAGGAAGGGAGAAAGAGAGAAAGAGACGGTGAGAGAGGGGAGAGAGAGACAGAGAGAGAGACAGAGAGAGGGAGAGAGATAGTAAGGAAGGGAAAAAGAGATAGAGGAAGGGATAAAGAGAGAGAGAGAGGGAGAGAGAGGGGGAGGGAGACAGAGAGAGGGAAAGAGAGAGAGAGTAAGGAAGAGAAAAAGCAAGAAAGGGAGAAAGAGAGAAAGAAGAGAAAGGGAATGAAGGGAGAGATAGAGATATTAGCAGTGATTTTTTGACAAAGATTAAAGCATACATACCACGATAAATATTCTTTTTTTAAAAATACAGAACTGAACATGTTTAGATACACACATGCACTATGTAAGACACACACTCAAATAACCCTACAAGACCTTTTCAGTATATAAGCAGCTTCACAGTTCGGGGTTCTGTTTCTTAGGAAGGGCAAGATAAAAACTCTAAAATTAAGCACAAATTGTGCATAATATCATTTCATGTGAACATACTTACAGCCACAAATATATCTGTACATCGACTCAGCGCTAAAATATCTGTCCACACTTTAAAAACATGACGAGCTTCCAAGAAAATGTCATGGTCTGTGTTTGGTCACGTGAACCAATGCTGCTCTGAGAATGTTTAGGAAATAACATATAAGAGTCAGGGAATAACTTGTATTCACCTACTTCAGACACACAATGCACTATTTCACAATAACATTCCTTTATAATAGATTGCTACTGACAAATCGGGTTCTTCCAATACTCTACCGATATGTCAGTATCACACAACTAACTACTCTTTCCTCTCCATGGTGATTGAGACAGGTAAAGAATAAGAATAATCTAAGTATTTCACTAGGCAGGGCCAGGGTGTAAAAGTAAAGGCAGTTTTTTTTCATACTAATTTTAAATAAGAGCCAATACTCTTAGTAATAAAAACAGAATTCCAATACTATGTACTTCCCATTTGATCCTTTTTGGGGGGGAATAAATATTACGGGTATGTGAAGTAAGAATAGCACACGATAAGACAAAATTACACATTCAATTCATTCTTCAAAGAAAGAAAGGAGAAATACATTTTAAAGGGCATACATATGTTCAGGTGTCGGTGTTAATATAGGAAGAAATAGAGGTTTTCACAGCATGTACATGTACAATGAGATATTTGCATAATAAACAATAAGTTTGAGTTAACATTGAAACAAAAAGAAATACGAAGACCACAGAAATCTAAGAAACAAGAACACACAATTCCATGCACAGGCAAGCAGATGTGAACAGAGTGTGGACATTTAGTTTTAGAGGCAGCATATGACATAGATGTGAAACTCTAAAAATTCACATTATCATTTATATATATATAAATATATCCATTTATATTAGCGAATGAACCTAAAGCCTACAGTATGTATTAATTAGGGTGTAGATTGTGTGCTGGATGAAAAGTTATACAAATCTGTTTTAAAAAGAAAAAAATCTAATTAAAATCATACATCAACAATCTTACTTTGGTTACTGGATACACACAGACAAAAATTTCAAGTAAGTTGAAATTTCAAAGAAGATTAGAAATACCGTTAATATGAATGAAAGTTAATTTCTGTGGCTCGCTAAACACTACCAAAATAGAAGTATCACAACTAACGAGCAAGATTTAAACAGAATGTTGTACATTAAAGTAACTATAGGTATAAGAATTGAGGTACGAGTAGAGTAAAACATGAGGCATTTTGAGAAGTTAAAGCGCAAGCATATAATGCAGTAACAGAGCACATAAAACATAAAACAGGTGGCTAAAATAATTTGCCATGAAATACACAAAATGGCTGGAAGGAATGTAGACAGCTGAACAAATGTACATACAAGCACAGGTAGTAGTACAACAAATTAAACAAGATTTGACTTCTTCGGAACACATTTTGCACCTGTCTAAAAAAAACACCTCTACATCTTTTTACAGTTGCCCTTGTGTGGTCTTCACATGCAGGTTGGATTGTATTAAGTATGCCACACTTCGTGAAGGGAGGAAGGTGAATAAATACACACAGGTGGACATCAGGGGCGGTATTCGGAAAATCCACAGAGATAAAAATTTTATCTCCCCTAAGATGCAATGTCCTTAAAATATTTTATCTTTGGTATTCCAAAAAATATTTCAGGAAGATTATAACCAATATTAATGAGCGCAAGCTCTGCGCTCCTATCCCAGAGGCAGCCAGTAATAAACGTCCTTTCATGTCTTTTGCATACATTCACACCATCAAGCTGATGGTGTGACGTCATGAAACTGAAAGGGACATTGCGCATCAAATGTCTATCAGTGCGCCTTATTGCATTTGATGCGCCCATGTGCAAAAAGTGCAAAAAAATGTGCAAATTATTTTTGCACGTAATGCTATGGGCCTAGGCGCGTACGTCTGGAGATAAAATTGCTTGGGAGCAGTTTTATCTTTCATCCTAACTTTTTTTCCTAAGTGCGTTTCAGAATACCGATTTAGCTCATTTGCATAAAAATTTTATCTCTAGCTCATTTGAATAAAAATTTTATCTTTTATTGTAAGTTGGCTTTTCGGAATACCAAAAGCTAAAATTTGTCTTAACCCTATCTAGCCCGGGGGGGGGCAAAAACAGCCCCCCCCTCGACATTTTTCGCAATAAATTTGTAACGCGAAAAGATCGCGCCGCGACGTCTCATGACTTTTTTCCTTCAAGTCTCACGCAACTTTTAAGACCAAATTTGCGACGCGGGGGTACACGGTTCCAAGGTTACGTAACATTTTGTATGTGCATGTCAGACCAAAAATTGCTCAAAAACGTGATTTCATGTACAAATCCAATGCAAATTCTGTATCTAGCCAAAATTCATAAATGTATCATTATTTCTATTTTTACAGATGAAAAACAATAGATTTCATGTTATTTATGACTGAAATAATGTTGCCAAAGATTTCCATCGAAAAAACAATGAAAAACATAAAGTAAAAAAAACAAAGAAATACATAAGAAATTCAAAAAACAATAAAATACATAAGAAAAACGTTGATATTACAATTTTTTAAAATCCTAATTTGATAATAATCCTAAAAAGAGTGTCTGGACTGATATCTAGCAGGTTTGGCGCTATATTTAAAGATTTACAACCAAATAATGATTTTTATGCATTTAATTAGCATAATTAATTAATTAAAAATAAATTTGAATAATTTTGGTGCAATTGACAATTGAATTGTGGAGGTTACGTCATCAGTGACGTACGTGCCAATTTTCGTCGCGATCGCGCGATCAACGGTCGAGATCTTAGGGGGGGGCTGTTTTTGCCCCCCCCCCCCCCCCCCCGGGCTATGCGATTTCAAAATAGCCCGGGCTATATAGGGTTAAGTCCCTGAGATACAAAATCTTTTTTCCTAAGTTCGTTTTCAGAATACCCCCCCCCCCCAGGCGTATGCAGCCACATCAACAGGCATAACAACCGTTTCCCTAATGTGAGATTTGTCTTCTCAACAATACTTCACACTCCTCTGAATCTGCCCTCCTCTTAAAGTTTTCTCACCTGAAACAATACAGTTCGCTTACCATTTAAATATATTCGCATTCTCCATTTCTTAATAGCTCTTTATGTGCCAATGTAGCATATAAGACCTATGGAGTAGGAGTCTATCAGGCACAATTCACAAAATCCAATTTGTCACCCAGAATATTTGTTTGAAATGGCTCACAAATACCGCTCATATACATAACATCTGTTTTGTTGAGTAAGTTTTCCAGCCAATAGAATTGATCGAACATGCTCATATACATAATATTTGTTTTGTTGAGTAAGTTTTCCAGCAAATAGAATTGATTGAACATGCTCATATACATAATATTTGTTTTGTTGTGTAAGTTTGCCAGCCAATAGAATTGTTTGAGCATGCTCATATACATAATATTCATTTCATTGAGTAAGTTTTCCAGCCAAAAGACTTGATTGAACAACTGCATACCAAAGCTTTCCTTTCTCATAAAAATAACTCTTTTTCTGGCATATACATAACCCTGCACATGGATCTTTTAAGGCTTTGTCATATTCGGAAGAGTGTGAACATAAATCTTTGTTTTACTCGTAACTCTCTGTAGTAATGAGATCGATAAATCAATCCCTTAGAAAAAAAAAAAAAAAAAAAACGAAAAGAGGCCTGGGCCATGTTGCACATAGGTTTTCACTTATTGTAACTTACCATCAATGGTAACTACCATGGCAATAGGTGCAATAATGAGAGCTCATTGGCTGATGCCATGGTAGTTACCATTGATGGTAAGTTACAATAATTGAAAACCTACATGCAGCATGGCCCAAATAATTGCCTTCTTACTTCCAGTATCATTTCTTTAACTTTGTTACAGAGAGTACCGGTGAAACAAAGATTGTTTTTAATAAAAAAAATACCCTCTATTGTCTCTTTTAAAAGCATGTATCCCAATGAATAAACATGAATCTTCTTGTACAATCACACACACATTACTGCATAAAACACTCTCATAACATTCATACACTTTGGTATCGGTAGGTTGCCCATTACAACCTGTGACCTTTGACCTGTGACTTGCACACTATCGACACACATCGGTTTGTTCTCACGGAAGCCGTTCACTGGAAGACCGTATTAAGGTCCTACGGATTCTCGTTAAAATAAACACTGTCTGAGACCTTTTCCGGTAACATGTATCATGCAATAACCAATAATTTGGAACTGCATATGCTTCCAATGCACACGCATATGTGAAATGCAAATATACAGTATTCAAAGAAAGAGGCACAAAAACTTTTGGGGGAATATGAGGCTGTATAAAAGTGTTCTTATCTCTTGTTTTTGTTTTTGTAGTCATATGTGTTTATATCAATAGTCAAGCTTGCCTCTTTTATGCTGACGGTGTTGTCCCGATGTTAATATCAGTCTCAAGCTTGTCACTTTTTTGTGGGTAGTCCCAGATGTTGATATTGGTGTCAGGCTTGTCACTTGTTTTGTGTGTAGTCCCAGATATTAATATCGGTGTCAGGCTTGTCTTTCTTTTTTCGGTGGTGCAGTCCGATGTGTTTACATCCATGTCGGGCTACTCATTTTCCAGGTGGTGTAGGCTCAGGTGTTAATAAATATCGGTGTCAAGCTTGCCTGTTTTTGCTGTTATACTTCCAAATATCTACATCAATGTCAGGCTTTCCTTTCTACAGTCCCAGGTGTTAATATCAGTGTCAAGACTATTTTTGCTGATGTAGTCCCAGGTGTCTAAATTGGCGTCAGGCTTGTCTTCTGTCTGTCACTGAGGTCTGGGTGCCACAGGTCTGCAATCAGCACCAGTCGAAGGCTGTCTGCCTCCTGCCAGACCTCGTGCTCAAACGAGTCATCGAAGATGAAAAGCTTACCCTCATCCCAAGTCCTGCATGGGAAATCAAGAAATATATACAATGCTCCATAAATTTTCAATCACTGGAACTTTCAACAGCCAAATAAGCTATACAGTTGCCTTTAATAATAATAATAACTTCTACTGATATAGCGCTTTTCATAATAAATATATGTCGAAATGCTTTACAATAAAAAATGAAAAAACAAAACTTGATGACACACATTACATTTCCTTAAGTATAATAACAATTTAAGAACTCCATGTAGGTTGAATATGCCTGATCCATGCGATGTGTTTTCAACTTTGATCTGAACAAAGAAATACTAGTGATGCAACGAATTGAGGCTTGGAGAGAATTCCACAATCATGGGGCGGAGCATGAAAGGACCTGTCACCAAAGTATTTAGTTCTTGCTTTAATGGAGAGAGTCTTCACAAAATGCACCCCGCAGTGACTTGCAGATATTTTTTCAGTCATATCCGCTTCCGGTTTCCTTAACTGGTACACCAAACAGGAGACTGCAAACAAAATCCATATGTAGCTGCGCGGTGCTATCTCTATCTCTATCTCTAGCCTATTTCTCTCCACTGCTGAAGGAAGGCCTCCTCCTCATTTTTCCATTTTGATCTATCTTGTGCCGTTCGTTTCCATGTCATACTACCATACTCTCTAATATCGTCAATCCACCTCCTATTTTGCCTGCCTCTTCTTCTGGTGTTAGCCCTGGGGGTCCAGATGGTTAGTTTATAAGTCCATCTTTCATCTTTCCTCCTGGCCAGATGACCAGCCCACCTCCATTTCTTTGATTTAATTTCTTGTACTATGTCCCGTACTTTAGTTTTCTTTCTCAAATCCTAGTTTCTAACTTTGTCCCTCTTTGTAACACCAATCATAATTCTTTCCATAGCCCTTTCGGTTACTCTAAGTTTTCTCTCCAGTCTCTTAGTTGTGGTCCATGTTTCTGCTCCATAAGCTGCGCGGTGCATCATGGGACAAATTTTCCTTTTATGTTTTTTAAGAATTGCAGCTGTCGCCATGGTATTAGTGTAAATAAAGCACGGTGGGCCTTAGAGCCAAGACAGGAGAAAATAATGTACCTAGATTCTACTGACAAACAGAACCTGAATTCAGGCTACTACATGGACATGGTGGGGACTGTGCAAAGAAATACATCGTCATGTATAGAATGTATACATCGCCTAGGCTTCCGTCCAGACTTACCTCGTTGTATTTGCGACCCGTAGACGGACAGGTTGGGGTACCACCAATCCTAGATGGGACCTTAGTCTGCAGTTGGTCGGGCCGCAGTGGGGCCAGACGTGGGTGCCCGGATGCATCACAGAAAATTTTACCTGAAAAGCATTCATAAATATACGCATGAATGAATGAATGAATGAATGAATGAATGAATGAATGAATGAATAAATGATTGATGAAATTAGAATGAATGAACATTCAAGCACATTTATATGAGCCTAAAAAAGACCTTAGTCTACATTTGGTGGGGCCAAAGTGTTTACTTGTCATAAGTTACCAAGTGTCTTGAGCTTTTGACAAGACGCCTAAGTAGCATACCAGTACGCGCGGGTAATCGATCGTTTATGGGATATATACATGGAAGAAGCTAAGGTGTTATTCGTGAAAAATATATATGTACAGTACGCAAAATATATTGGCTTATACAGTACCTGTCCTCTTTTACAGCCGCTGGACTCTGCTATTGTATCAATGATGCTACAGGTGGTGGGAGCTCTCTGGCAATTTGCGTGGTTTTTAGAGCCTGCATTCAATCAGAAACATGAAGAACATACATAAGGGCATTTGGGAATAACTGATCAGCTGTCTAATTGTACATACATTGATTATTCAATATTGATATTGAAGTTCGTTGTGATACTTGTGCTAAATCCTATTTTGTATTTGTCAATGAATGCTTAATTCTTGGTATGAAATCATGTTGTTTTGAAGAATGCAGCAATAAAATTTTTTTTAAAATATATCAAATGTGTTATCTATTTTTAAATAAGAAAATCAAAGTGATTAACATGAAATATACATTTTGCTATAAAAAGAATGAAAAGAAAATTGTGACAACATACTTGATCAGAAAAAAAAATGTGCAGTGCACCAAGAATTTAATGAGAGAGTAGTGAGATATAATGAAAATATACAAAAAAGGGCTCCATGCACTAACAATTTAATAAGAGAGTAGTGAGATATAACCCCCCCTCCCCCCACCCCGCCCCAGCTACATACCTTGAGCATACAGAGTATATTGTTTCCAGTCACCCGTATCTTTCAGTTTCTCCTCCTCATTCTTGAAGAGGCCTGAATCGTCAAGTAGCGCAACGGCCTCGTCACGGATTGACTCCCAGTTCTCCTCTAGTTTCTGTGGAAGGGTTTAGAATTGATGACGATGTTGAGAATGATCCATACTCTCAACAGGGTATGTAAACCAAAATTAATAAGCCGTTTTCTAATTGTATTCGCAACTCTCCCCGTAACCACATAGTCACACGTTATTACATTCACCTGTATTTCGTGGTCGGAATGCACTCTGAATCTATTAAGTGGTTGCTACTCGCACAAACCTCAAACAAGCTTTGGAGTTAACATTTCTAGCATATTATTTGGAAGACAAGCATAAACTGCAGAAAAAACGGTCTATTAATCCATACATATATGTCATATAGAAACAGCTAATCATCCTGCAGAAATTACGTTACGTTTTGATGGGAGTACTTTAGGGTGCTGTCACTGCTGCTATAAGCCTTTTGTTTTCTCTCTCTTTCTCTCCTCTTTTTTTCATTACTTCGCTTTCCTTTTTTCTTCCACATTTTATTTAGTCAGGGTGGTCCTTAAAGTCGTGAGGACTGCTTTGCAAAGGAGTCCTGAATTCTCTTTTTATACCTTTACTCCTGCATTGCTAGGGTCATGTTTAAAAGTTTTCTTGAGAAACTTTTGATTATTCTTCACAAATTCAGATATGATATATTACACCCACTCTGCCAAAACCCTAAAATTTGACTTTTTTGCGCAAATTAGAGCTCTACAGCACTTTTAAACTTCAGTGTTTCCATTGTTTAAGTGAAAAAAAAAATTTTTTGACTGGATGAATAAAGCAATCAAAACTGTTAATTTGTATCCAATAATCGCAAAACTGGTACTGGTTCTGGTAAATGAAAGAGAAAGGGCCAAATAATTAAATTGTGTCAACATCTTATTTTTATATTTTTTGCCACATTTTAAAGGGCATAAACTGTACTGGGAAGGCAAAAAAGCCTTCAAAAGGTAACTATTAGCAATCTTCTTGCCAATGGTCTTAAATTCATGTATTGTCTATCTTAGAAGCTTGCTGAAAGTTATCTGCCCTCAAATGATCGACATTTGGAGTAATTAATGATTGAATCACAAATTTAATCATTAATCATTAATTACTTCAAACGTAGATCATTTGAGGGCAGATAACTTTCAGCAAGCTTCTAAAATAGACAATACATGAATTTAAGACCATTGACAAGAAGATTGCTAACAATTAACTTGTGAAGGCCTTTTTTTCCCTTCCCAGTACAGTATATGCTCTTGAAGGTTTTGCCAGAGCTAGTCACATTTGTAGCAATGCCTCTGTAATGCTTTTGTCAGTAAGCATAGTAACCCACTTATATTGTATCAAATTCATTCCTTTTATGGAAATGTTGGATGGAGTTTGATTCAATGACTGTCTCACCTGAGCAGCCTGTGCAAAGCCAGCCTCCTGCGGTGTCCAGAACGGCTTTCCCCTCAGCGAGTTCACGTTGTAGAGTGACCGCTGATATCTTGACCGGAAGTGGCCACGGCTGACCGCTTCATCGTATACCGAATAGGCCTTTCAATGGAAAATATATAAAATCAAATTAATTCATTGAATGTATGAAGTGGCATTCAAAATGAACATCTCAGCAAATCCAAGCAGTCAGCTTCTTAGATCCTGCTCTTAATGGAAAAATATCATTTTTTTTACTGAATGTAAAAAAAATAAAGTATAAAGTATAAAGTATAAATGCAAAGCTCTGCACAAATGGTGTAACAGAGAACTCTAGACCTGATAAAACCATACAATTCATACAACATTACTAAGAATTTTATAAACCAAAGTCAAAACACAAAATGATAAATTATTCTTATTCTTCTCGTGGAAAGTTTCAATAAACATATATTATGCTTTCAATGTAGTACCAAAAATTGCACATCATTAGCCGAGAAGAGACCATAATAAGAGACCATAATATATTAAAAGAGAAAACCAAGTGTCAAATAACAATCTGTGAATAAAGTCACACCTATATAAAAAGAACGCATGGGTGACAAGAAAGGTGGCCTTTACGTACAAGTTACTTTTAAACAGGTTTCAATGAAAAACATTGTGCAAGGGAACCAACAGGGCCCTGTTGCATAAAACTAACCATTGATGGTAACTTTGCTTCCAATAGCAACTTCTATGGAAACCTTGAATTCGATTGGCTGTCAAGCATTGTTACCATGGTAGTTACCATTGATGGCAGAGTTACCATTAATGGTAAGTTTTATGCAACAGGGCCCTGAAGTGGTCTTTCTATACAGATGGTCATGGAAGCAGGTTGCACTGTACCTCATCCTTGCTTCCTATTCTGAGGTACGAGTCGCCGAGATGGAAGAAGAATTTCCCCTCATTGGTCCCTTTGTGGCCAGAGTCGATCCCCGCCCTCAACAATGGAATAGCCTCATGGTACTTCTCCTCTGCCTTGAGAATGAAGCCCAGGTGGACCAGTGCAAAGCCGTCTGTGGGGTTGATTTCTACCATCTGCAAGTGAGGGAGGGAGGATGTTGTATATTAGAATAAGAGCAACATGGAAAGTTGTTTACCTGGTCTCCAACTTGAGACAACTTTTACTCAATGTAATCTATCCTACTAATGACATGAATTCAGGATGTAATGTCTGTGTTTCCTTCAATTTGTTATTATTTCAATTTTACATGATTAGACACTTAACATTTCAATTGGTTTACAATTGACAAAAATGAACACACACCAGTATTAATTATACAACTTCTCTTCAAAGAGGACAATAATCATTCCATGTAAAGCATTTGTAAAAGAGATTGTTCCCAACATTAAGAAAAAAATAAAAAAAAAAAGAAAAAGAAAAAGAAAAGAAAAGAAAAAAAGAAAGAGTTATAAGGGAGAGAGAAAAGAGGGAATGAATGACAGAAAGGGAGAGCGTATCTGAGAGAGTAACTGAAAGAGGGAGAGTGAGGGAGAGAGGAATAGTGAGAGAGAGGGAGGGAGAGGAGAGTGAGGGAGAGAGGAGGAGAAAGGGGAGAGAGTCATAGATGAGAGAATGAGGGAGAGCGAGGGGGAGAGAGAGGGGGAGAGAGTGGAGGAGAGAGAGGGGAGAGAGAGGGAGAGAGAGGGGGAGAGAGAGGGGAGAGAGAGGGGGAGAGAGAGGGGGAGAGAGAGGGGGAAAGAGAGGGGGAGAGAGAGGGAGAGAGAGAGAGGGAGAGAGAGAGATGAGTGGGGGGAGAGAGAGAAAGAGAGAGAGAGAGAGAGAGAGTGTGTGTGAGAGAGAGAGGGATAGTGAGAGAGAGGGAGGGAGGGAGAGGAGAGCGAGAGATGAGGAGAAAGGGGAGAGAGTGGGAGATAGATGAGAGAATGAGGGAGAGAAAAGGGGAGAGGGGGAGAGAGAGAGAGATATATAGAGAGAGAGATAGAGAGAGATAGAGATAGAGATAGAGAGAGAGAGAGAGGGAGAGAAAGGAAGAGAGAGAGCAAAAGACAGTTACCTGCTCAAAGTAAGGCTGTGCATGCTTGTTCTGGCCCATAATGAGATACTGCACAGCCAGATTCTTCTTGGTTTCATAGTCATCAGGGAAATCTTGGGCCAGTTCCTGATATATCTTGATGGACTGCTGCGATTTTCCTGCAACAAAGTATCACAGAGATCATCATAAATGAACAGGTAGACACGGAGCAAGTGAGCAGCCCTCTGACAGGTCAATCCAACCTCCTTCCAGTTTCATTTTTTTTTCACAAGACAAGAGGGAAGTGGGAACATACTGCCACTAATGTGTGTTACTCTATATCGATGCGCAAGCAAGCATGGTTAGAATAATGTGAATATTTTTACGCCGCAAATTAATTAAATATTATGCGCCAATATTTTAGCACGTTGTTAAATTAGAGGCCCTTCAGAGATTTGTGACAGTCACAAAATCAACAGCTCTCACAGAACTAGACGAGGTTCATCCTCATACTCGCACACATACATGTATCACATTTACACCTGCAATCTAATAAAAAACAGACGACGTAACCATAATTGTCCGTGTCGATATTTGCTTGCATCCTGTTTTCTTTTTTCTTTTCTTTTCCTTAACGAAAACATATGTGTATATCATAAACTTTATTTTACAAGTTATTATGTATTTCTCATTCCCGAAAGGGGTCGACAGAAATAATAAATAAACTTTAACTTGCTTTCTAAAATGGAGCCAATGTCGTACTACAGTTTTTTTCGGAGAGTGATTTATCTTGCGCTGCTTCGCAGTGCTCTACGGTCTTTGGGTACCCCTATCCTTACTATTAGCATGGAGATGTTTAGTGCTAAGTCACTGGACTTCTCAAGGCCTGGTATTGAGAAGGTTAATCTTACCAAAGAATGAGAGTCGGTCAGCGAGCCTTGAGAGAGCTGCCTTGCGGATGTCGGCTGGGCAGTCAGGAGTGTCTGCAGCATGCCTGTATGCCTTGATCGCACTGTGAGAAACAAAAACAACAACTGAGACTTAACCCTATATAGCCCGGGCTATTTTGAAATCGCATAGCCCGGGGGGGGGGGCAAAAACAGCCCCCCCCTAAGATCTCGACCGTTGATCGCGCGATCGCGACGAAAATTGGCACGTACGTCACCGATGCCGTAATCTCCACAATTCAATTGTCAATTGCACCAAAATTATTCAAATTTATTTTTAATTAATTAATTATGCTAATTAAATGCATAAAAATCATAATTTGGTTGTAAATCTTTAAATATAGCCCCAAAACTGCTAGATACTGTATCATTCCAGGCACTCTTCTTAGGCTTATTATCAAATTAGGATTTAAAAAAATGGCAATATGAAAGTTTTTCTTATGTATTTTATTGTTTTTTGAAATTTCTTATGTATTTCTTTGTTTTTTTTTGCCCCCCCCCCCCCCTGGGCTAGATAGGGTTAAGACCTTCCGTTCAAGTAAGTTCCTACGTGTACTAATACTGGGTAATCCCCTTTGAATTTCTGTGGAAAATTCATGCATTGTTGTCATTGTAACTCTACTAGCATAACTCATTTTTGTTTGTTTTTTTCAAAATGATCTACGCAGAGAATTGGACTGACATGTAACATGAATTAAGATCAAATCTGTTCTGAAGAGTTACAATGCTCTGTAAAAGATATACAATTAGAAAGTTATCAAAAACAGAAATGAAACAGAATACATACAAGTGCTACTTTAATGTGAAAGGGATGAGAACAAAAGTTAAGTTTAGAGAGTATAGTAGTGACTTCAGACCTTTTGTTCAAGTAAGTTCCTACTGTAACTAGGTAAGCTACAAATTCAAAGGGGAAAATAGTAACTGCACTGACCAACAGAATAAACGCTCCTCCTTCACAAACACATATTTATCGATGGAAAATGTAAGGATGATGGATGACCACTTAAACAATTTTGAATGAAGCTTGCCTTGGCTCTACTTAATAAAGAGCTTTCACATGTATAAACAGCATTTCATGTGTATATATACTAGTTACCTCCTTAGCAGATTGAGGGAGATCTTTTTCCACCATTTTTGGGTGAGCGGATCATGTCTTGACTAATTTTACGGATTGACTTTGATTTGTTTGATTTGATTTGATTCATTTCTTTTCTGCTTGGTTTCCTATCCATCGACTGATAATACAATAGTAGATACACCTCTAATACATGCACACACATGTGAGTGTCCTCTTACCTCAGTGACCCACTTAATCCATTTGACTCTATATAATACATATTCAAGTGTTGAATGTTTGTAACAACATAATGACAGATAACAAATAACAAACATACTTTGACGGTCAGTCTTTCACTCTCGACTTCGATGTCCAGAAAATGAATACATGCTTGAGCTAGAGAGAAAGAATTATGTGCAAAAAATATTGTGATCCACCTATTTTCCATCATTTCAAGGGGAGCGACATATCCTCTACAATCTCTCTGCATAACCTGGGTCACCTCCAACACACCCTTGGTCAAAATAATGACAAGATTTGAATTCAAGAGAGCTTGTAACAAAAATTTTGTCTACTGATTCCATGTTCAAAAACTGTAGCAGAGCGGCTACTTCTTGGCAACAGACACATTCTGTATCACGTAGCATGAGTCCACAGTTACCACAAGTACACCATGATAGATCTAAGTCTTCCAAACGATTGGTCCTGGCTTTGGCTCTCACTATTCACTGTTAAACTCAGGTGGGAACAGCTTCTGCGAATCCCTGCCTCAGCGCTTCTGTCGTTTTCCATTGAGTTGCTGTCGTACGAACCTTCGTCTTCGACTTTGCCCTTGCCCTCTCTCGTTGATTTCGGATTGGATATTTTTGGTTCAAAGCTATACGGTCTCGATCCACATTCTTTGACCATTCTTCAACAAAATATAAAACTATCAAGCACAGACCAAAATTCTAAATACCTCTATTGACATCGTAAAGTAGCGATGCTAAACTGTACCTGGCGCAGTGAAAAGAAGGCAGTCCAGGCTGACTGAGTGCGAGGAACTTGTTTCACTGATCTGTCCAATGCTCTGATGCTCCACATATCCAGCACTTCTTGGAGCTTGAGGTGGTCAGAGCTTGAGATGGTGTTTCTCCTTGTGCTGACACTTGATGCACACTGGTACTTCTCGTTTCGGATCTCACAGGAGCCGTGGCTCTTGCCCTTGATTTTATCTCTCTTGTTAACCTCTCTGACTTCTGCTCTTTCTCCTTGAGATACTGAAACCAAACCTTTCTGTCTTCGCTCTGCATCTCTCTCTCCACAAGCGCTGTCCATATCTTGACGGCATTTTACATCTGTCAAGGTGTTGTAAATTTGACGAACTAAGTGCACAAGGTCGCAAAACCTCGAATTCTTTCCACTTCTATATGCCTTGAAAGAGTTGATGTCATTCACAATTGCGTTTGCAATGAAACGTGGATCTCCATACAGTGAATTGAGATACTCAAGGGCTGCGTCAAAGTCTTCTCCAGTACCACGTATCATCTCTAGGGGCTTTCCATGAAGACATGACCTTAACAAACTGATCGTATCTCTCTTGCTATACCTGCCCTCTGTCATGTGGAGGAATTCTCTGCAAAAGATAAAGTAGTCTCCAACATCACCCGAGAACTATTTCAATATTGACGATGGATGGCCTTTCTTGAGCAGAAGATGCGTTAGCAGACACACTATGGCCTTGTGCCTCCTCAGATTCTCTGGCATCTCCTCCTTCTTTCCTTACAGAGTAGTCGGAAAAGAGGGAAAAAGCATCCCCATTTTCATATTTATACAGTCACATTACTATATAACATACATAACTCTGGTCTAAATAAAAACCATTTATTCTGATAAACTCCATGTATATCTGGTTGTAAGACTTTGCTTTAAACCCATGATGTCGCGTATCATATTTATTGACAAACCTTGCAAATAAAAACTGAATATTGATGATACAAATCATCTATGTCTTGACAATGAACCGGCTTCATTATCTTTTAGGTGAAGCTTTGAATACTTATCGATTTTATCCAAATATCTTACTTGTTACATCATGACTAAACAAACACCCCAAAATAGCAATTGCGTTACTGTAAACATCATAGACCCCATATGTACGAGTGAAGGTGGCGTGAGGCTGGCGTCACGCCGTCTTGAACGTATGTGTAGATACACAAGTGAACTGATGCCGCCGTGAAGCCGCCCTGGTTTCGGTCCACCTCTGGAGGTGGTTTGAGGTCGGCTTCAAGGCGGCGTGTAAACACAAAGCGGACTGAGGTCGGCTTTCGAGAGTCACATGATCAATGGCTTACGCAATATAATAGTCTGAATACGTCTGAATCGATCTAGCGTTATTGACCTCGGTATTGCCCACTTTCAAGTTGTATTTTCGTCAGGAATCTGAATACCGAAAAAAAATAGCTTCTCTTAAAAATACATGTAATCAAATTAGTTTGTCTGCTTTGTGATTGATTTTGCTTCAGTGGAGACCTGGAGTGCATATTTAAAAAAGATAGAAGTATAGATCTACAAAGTTTTACATACATGTATGTTTGGTAATAATTCTCCATTTTGAGCTCTCCTGTAGAGGGATGAATTGGCAAGAACACGGGCATCATGGCAACGGCCTGGCCAGCCAGCTATTTTTCTGTACACCAGAGGAGAGGGAAAACATTGGACTTGATTGCTTGGAGTCTGGGTGGTAACTGCCTTTATTCTCATAACATGTCTAACTCTATACATTGAATAACAACTAGAGGGGCAGATCATGAGGATTCGCCTGTGGATGGTATGACGTGACCTTTCTAAGAACTGCCTTACTCGAGACAGGTGCCTCATGGTGGAACTCCCATCCCGGGCTATTATGATGCTACCCTTTTTTCTTTCTTTCACCGTCCATGGTCGGGGGTCGTATCTCATGTCAAATTTGTTTGTGCTGGACTTGGCACGAGATTCCTTGTCGGTTCGCGTTTTCATTGCAGAATTGTAGTCATCGTCTCGTCGTCGGGCATTCCGAAACGCACAAAACTGAAAAGTCGCGGTCGGGAGATTTGTTTGGAGCTCACGGTTCATTAAAGCTTCGCTGGTGTTTCCTGGGTCGCTGAGTGCGCCATCGTGCGATATTGATCAGGATGCTGGGTACCGCATCAGGCCTTTGTGCGTTGAAAACGTTGTGATGTCTCTGGAGTCGACGTCCAACTCGACTCGGTGGGAGCCCCTTCTAGAAGACCGATGCTCCGTTTAACGATTCAAGTGTCTCTTCTAACATCGGTATAGGGTGCCTCTCCCTAATGACTGCCTTATTCACTCTCCTCATGTTGACACACATGCGTAGCTCGCCGCTCGACTTCGGAACGACAACCCGGGGGCCCGCCCACGTTGTCGGACCGGCTCGATAATGTATCCACTAATTCTTGGATTTTGTCGTCTACATTCTTTCTCAAATGAATGGGAATTTGCCTCGGGGGTTGGACGACTGGTTTCACCCCCGCTTCGATGTGCACATGGACCTGATAATCGACGAGCTTGCCGAAACCGTTGAAGACCGTGGGATATTCATTTGTCAAGTCCTGCTTCAAGTCTGCTGTCGTCGGAGTGCCATGGTCACCGCATTCGCATCGTGAAAGAGTGTGATCAGACCAAGTGCCAAGGCAGATGCCCGAATGAGTAGGCAGCCACCATTGCTGTCGGCAACGACGATCCGTGTTCGAACCGACTTGTTGGTGTCGGGTCAAAGCAGGTTTTCACAAAATTTGCCCCATATTGGCAGCGGCTCTTTGGACCCATAGCAGTTTGTTGCAGTTGTTACAGTTTTTATCCCGAGCTGGGCATGCTGGATCTTTTGACGCGTGACCCCAAATGCCGCAGTTACTGTTATCGCTGATCAGAGTTTTGCCGTGAACCCCTCCGCCATAAGGGCTGCGGTGGTCCAAGCAGTGGCGGTCGATGTGTTCCGCGATCATGACGAAACTGCGCAAGGCGAGGGGCAGTGTGTGAAACGTATTCGTGCGACGGGTTCCTCCCTTCCATGAGATCCACTTGTCTTGCAGCGGCTTCATTGGCCCTGGCGATGTCGAGGAGGCTAGCAAGCATGAGCGAACGTTCACGGAGCAGCTGCCGGCGGAGACCGGACAATAAACACGTATTGATAAACTGGTCCCGCACATGCTCATCTATGTTGTCAAACTGGCACAAATTCCTGTTAACCGTGCAGGCATACATTAGAGTAGCCATCATCAACATCATGTACCGGCTCCGACGTTGCTGCTGAACCATCCCTTCTCTTCGTCGTTGTGCTCAGTCTCAGTCAATTTAGCTCAATGAGCTCCTTCACATCATCAAACTTCATAGCTACAAAGAATTGTGTCCAAAACAGGAGAACAGAACTGCAGACTGATGAATATTATATTAGTAGTGAAATCGCGTAATGAAAATCATTGAATTTGAAATCAAACACAAAGTCAAAGACCATGCGAAAATATTGTTTACATGTAGAGCGCGCCAACATCAAACTCATGAAAGTCTCTCCGCAGGCTGGCCCTGTCGCCGTTTGTGTAAACGGGGGTTGTCAAGCCGATCTTTCTGCTATGTGTAAACACACTGTCGTAATTTTTTTTGAGACTGCTTGATGCCGGCGTGAGGCCACCTCGATGAAACGGGCCCATGTGTAAATGGGGTCATAAACAGCTCGCATCTTATGTGCATAAATATTGATATATATCTCAGAGTTATTTCCATTAGATTCAATGCATGTCTACTGCATAAAGAATCTGACCAAATTTGATATATAAAGCGAAAGGTCTGAAATCAGACTATTTTCAGATACTTCACTTTTCTGTAATTTGACTGTAAGAGTTGATTTAATGTTCAAATGTGTTGAAATAATTCCACCTTTTTTCAGAAATAAATCTAATTGCTCTCCCAAACTAGACAAATCCTTTGAGAATATATGCTTTTACAAAACCTCATTTTTGTTGGTTTCATACAAATTTTATATATCAAAAACTAATACTGGACACCTAGCATGAATATCTGGAAATGTTCAACAACATATTCTTGCTCAACTCCAAGTGTTTCATCTTATTGTTTATAAACTTATACAGACGATTGTAAACATATATCACAAAAAGCTTGTTTTATCATATATTATATCAGAATAAAAAGTGTATCTTGTAATTTCTGCAGTTTTAATCTGTCAAAAATACTACACTAGCCGCAAGCTGAACCCAGCTGCTTACCACTGTATTGAAAAACATGTTTTTATACATTAGAAAACTTTCACTTCCTCGATACATTTTCCATTCCAAATTTCTACATTTCTACATGTTATTTCTTCTTTTTGTTCATCTCATGCTTTACTTACTTTCCTGATGGAAAGCGACTGTAAAAACAAAGATTGACACCTCACAGAGTCATTTTATTGGAAAAAAAAACCTGGGTGAATCAGGAAACAAACATGCCTGCTGCACATATGAAATATTTCATCAAACTTAGTACAGAAATAATCTATGACAGGTCTCTCTCAATCAAAATTATATGCCATAGCGGAGTAGCAAGTTTTCCAGACATTGGATGATGAACTTTCATTGTTTGAGGTTACGGCAATACTGTACTTCAGTGTCTGCGCAGGAGGGTAGAGGCATACCAATTGACTATGCGCAATCAAATTTCTCTAGTTTCTTCTGAATTCTGCCTCTGAATCCATTCAAAGGTATCAGTGCAATATTTTTTCTACTGAGAAACAGAAGTAGTATACTTTTTCAAATTTTCATTCATTTTTTCCCTTCATGGTGAATATTTGTGGTTAAATATGTGACCAATAAAATTTTGCTCTGATGAATGTTAATTGCAGGATATTTACATGCTGTTCGTAGAAACACTAAGATGGCCTCTTCAGCAGTTTGACTTGTTTAAAGGCCATGTGGAGTATTGGTCAGGAAACGTCACTTCTCCCAAAGCTATTTGAACGTGGCCTCACCAAGTTTACATCTTTAGACTGTGTGTGGAATAACAATGCGCTTTACACATCTTTTTTAAGATATTTAAGACTTAATCTTCTTCTTGTTTCTCCTCCAGTCATCATACTGCATGCTACTCTAGTGCTGAGCATACAGTGCAAGTAAAAGGCTGTGCAGTTTAAGTTTTATGTGCTGCTAGAAACACTCCAATTCTCAGCAGTTTCACATTTTGCACCTTCTGCTTAAAGAGGTAGAGCAGTGGATGACAGTATATGGTGAAGAGTTCCACACACATTTGTAATGTGCATGATGCGCTCATGATTACAATGTATTGATTTTCTAAGACACTCAGATCATGGATGTCATGAGCTGATGTTTTAGACAATCATCATAATGACTTCATTAAGTTTGTCTCTTACATGATGTGTTAATATCTCATTGTGAGGCCGTTCCTTGATGTGAAAGGCTCTCAAAGCTCTTTAGGATTTGATGTAAAATTACAGGTAAAACTTTGGAGCCAGATTTTGGGTTAACTACTACTCCACCTTCCCTTGAAGTCATTTGCTTTGTTACTTTATGCCAATAGTTGATTGCTATGATTTGTGTTGTTAGTTTATAGATAATGTTCTGTTGATATGTAGATATGAAGCAGTTCAGGATATTTTAAACACATAGCCTGTCTGTTCTTCCAATGCAACAAAGATTAAACACATTATATGAATGTAATATACATTTTACGACTTGGCTCTTTTGTTTTTATTTAAATTGTACCGAACATTCAGTTTAGATTTTGACAATACTTGTACATATGTTGTAAATGTGTATGTGATGGGATATGAAAGGAGATGAAAGGAGCAATAGCATAATATAATGTGGATATCATTCTGTAATCGAAGTTCATATAGAAACATCTCCACTCTTTCTCTATTTTGTCAACGTTCCCTGTTCTACAGTTTTCTTTTTCACGTCTCTTTTACTCTCTTGCTCTCTCTCTCCTTTTCTCTATCTCTCTCTCTGTCTCTGTATTTCTCCCCCCCCCCCCCCCACACACACACACACACACCTGCATGCATGCACCTGACATTTTGAGTCTAGTACAACATGCATGAATGAGAAATTCAGCATGCAGTCTCAGATCTATAAACACACACTTGAAATCTGTCAACATCACCACATGCTATAAGCTGTGCCACAACATCAAAATAAACCAGACGTAAACATACAACTTAGTTTAAACCTTTTTTATTCAAGTAAATACAAGTACACAAAGTTGTGATGCATTTACTATTCTGTTTGCAAAATGGACAGTTCAAACAAATAAACAATCTGAACAGTAGCAAGTACATAGACATGCAAACCTAGCATCTGATGCTATCAACACTAAATATGAGTAAATATATTCTACTATTCTATGTAATACTGAGCTTTTGTGCACCCAAATAAATAACTAGCTACATAAACCATCAAATGAAATCAGACGTGGTAACATGATGCATTTAATGAAAAGAGAAACATGTAAAAATATAATTTAATAACTTATGAAAAAAAAAAAAAATGAAAAATTAGGATCAGACAGAAACACTGCTAGTACACAAAGAGTACAAGTCGTTCTTCAGAGACGCAATCAATAAATATCAAAGCGGGATATACAAGTACATATATCTTCCACCAAATGGACAGCAACATCAAAGAATAAGTAGAACTAAATGTACCTTGGTGACATAAAAGTCATGAAACATATATTTACAGGTTACAAAATAAAGAATTGCACTATACAATCAACCAATCTCTCCATAGACTGCTGGTTTTTACCTACATGATAATACACCATGTAATATGTAATACCCTAGTCACACTAGAGGCGGAATAAGCCGGAATCCTGTCGGAATGAAAATTCTTGGCACATTCCTGGATATTCGAAGTGCATTCTAAAAATCCTGACTGCATTCTAAGTGCATTCCAAATATTTAGGTCCATTCTTGTGTCCCGCCCGAATGTTTTGCTCATGCTCAAAACTTTCGAGGTGCATTCGAACTGGAAAAATATTGAACGGCATTCAAAGTGCAGTCCAAAAGCACTCTGATTGCATTCCACATATTCTGACATTTTAACAACATTCGTAACATTCCGATCACATTCATGAGAGAATCGAATAGCATAAAAGCACAGCTAGCTGTTGCTGCAATGTCAGTCAGCAATGGGGAGTCACTGAGGAGCATTGAGGTCATACTGCCAAGGAAGATCAATCCGAAATTCCCTCCCGAATGTGGCTTGAATTTTGAAAAATTTTCATTCCGGCTGGTTCTGCTTGATTCCTGCTAATTCTGAATAAGTGTGACGGGGGCTTAACCAGTAAGACTTTTGCCCCCTTCTTTGTATAATTCAAGCGCTGTTTTTAATTTATACATACAGTAGAGCCTGAGATCAAATGCACAGTGATTGCAATCAAATGCAATCAGCTCCATACATTTACTGCAATCTGACTGCAATCTGACTGCAATAGATTGCAATCAGCTGTGACGTTGATCTCAGGCTTAACTGTATTTATCTTCTTTTAAAGGCTTTCACGCGTCGATTCTGTGGGGGAGACGTCACTATTTAGCTGCTACGCATACTTGCGAACTTAACGCACGTGAGCGGCATGTAGCGAAATGGCTAGCCACAATCAGGGCCAAAGGTTTAGCTTCGGTAAGGATCGTGCATTCTAACCTAGTGGGTAAATGCGAAAGTGCCCGAGAAACAATACACATAGGTAAGTGTGCGTTTTGCACGGAACGCACGGCGTACGCAATATGTCAGTGCGCTAGGGATATATCCTACGTACGACGCGTGAAAGCCTTTGATATCATGCTTATCATTATCATGGTTTCCAAAATAATTTTCCAGCACTAATAAACACACAAGGCAGCCACCGGGTATTTGCCAAAACTGAAAACATAAAGAGGCATGCTACAGTTTGCACTTAAATATATTATGAACCTATACGTAACTTAGCTATCCATTGATTCTTTCAGATGCAAACAATTTCAGAACATGGATTTTTACCCCCCCCCCCCCCAAAAAAAAAAAAAAAAAAAAAAAAATTAAAAAAAAAAAAACCCAAAAAAATTAACAAAATAAATAAAACATAAAAATGATAATGGAAATATTCATAATGGTATTTGAAATTGCTCATTGCTAATTAAGTGTGGACTTCTTCAGAGTTCACTACACACTACACGGTAACCTGCCTTAGCAACCACCTGAGCAGAAAGAACACCCATGTATAAAGACCAGCTTCATTTCCATTAAGCAGTGTTTCACATTGCAACCTGGATAAAAATTAATGTGCATATAAAGACCACATACATTATGGATTCAGACAGCACTTATTGTCAACCTCGAGTTGTTTTTATATGCAGATTTTCACTGTTGCCAAATGACAGGATTGCAAATCAATATTGATGAAGAGACACAACTCTTTTGTACATGCCAAAGATGAGTTGTTAGTAGTTATCCTGACTATCAAAGGAGAATGACACACTGAGAACCATTGCATAAAAGTAAGCAAAGCAGAATATCAGATTGGTTAAAGTTATTGAAAAATCCAGACATATCATAAGATGTTGTGAGTTTTGGAAAATCATGACATATAATGACCACAAACCTTCATGAGCAACTCCATTGGTCTGAAACTACTGTATGGGACTGTTTACGTACATCATGCGTACACACGACCATTCCCACAGCATCGATTCAGAGAGCATACTTACAGGACTACAGATTGATATTTTTAGAACACATAACTTCCTTATGATATTTCCAATTTTTTTAATATTAACTCATCTCTGCCTCTAATTTGTCTGCTTTTTAATAAAGTCAACTCATCATCGGAGTTGAATTCCTTCAAAGCCAGTTTGTAGTTGCAATGTTCGCATGAGCAGAGAAATGCTGGTACACGTTCAAATGACTTGAGCTCATTCACACGACTCACAGAATCATAAAACATGAATTAGTGATGGTTGGCCAGGTCAATACGTCTGCTCATGATAGTGAGGGCTGCATATCAATGGTTTCCATAGCAAACGGTGTATAATCTCTATGGTACTTTTCCTGTCTACAACCTATTTTTACGCACTGAATCTTGGCTAGGGCTTGTCATATGACACCAGTATAGCAGCAAGCTCTGAGATGAAGTATATACCAGTGTATATCGCCATCTTATACCAAGTAGGAAAATTGTACGTACCGGTACTCTCCCATCAAATAATACATACTCCCTTACAGTACGAAAATGGGCCATCAACCTACCACAAAATCATAATTGCCTAAAATTTTGTATTGTTTGAATTTACATGAAATTATTTTTTTTTAAATAAAGTGAAGTAATGAATAAATAATAACTAATGGAAAAACCAGTCCATCTTTTATCAATTTACATTGCACATCTCATCAATAATACCATGCTATCAAACTTTCATACATGTAGTAATAACATTTAACATGTATGGAACAGAGAGTCTTAATTTCCTTGTTTTTCTTCAGCTGAACTGATCATGACCCTTCAAATATGATTAGATAGTCATGGGTCCATTCATAACTACATAATATGAATTATGACATTATCATACTCATTTTAGGGAGGAAGGGAGGAACCAAGGCGCCACTGGATAAACTACTTGCAGATACAAAATTGTTGATTGTCAAAGAAATATTGAAAGAGGAAATCTGCATCTTCATCACAAGTTTTTTTTTTACTTTACTTTTGACCTTTGATCTTAGACCTCGGACATCATAACCTAATTATGACAGGTATAAACCTTGTACATGGGAGTTCTTGAATCTGGTGTTGTCATGGCGTCACAACAGAGTCATCACAAACCATCTTTCCTCAAAAAGAGAACACAAAAAGAAATACCAATGCCGAGAAAATGAACTGTCTAGACATTGCACTAATCCCTCCAAAGAGTCACATTTTTATCAATTTTACAAACATCAACATGATTCCTCAAGCATAAAATAATTTCTAAAACTTTGTGAAACATTTCAGCAATATGACCGATTTGCTCACCAAATCAAGTCATAAATGTAATTGCCCTCCAACGCTTTTAACACAAGATGTCTCCTTTCAAAACAATACTAAATACATACCAGTATTCACATCACATAAACTTAAAAATATGTACTAGCAGCTTTATATTGCATTTAACTGAGTGTTTTGTGTTTTGAGTTGAAAGTTGAATACTTCTACGGGGTGAAAAGAAATAAAATGGATAATTCATCGTGCATGGGAACTTTTTCTTGGCAAATTAAGAATTTGTTTTGAAAAAAATAGATGAGTGGAAATTACAAACTTATACAAATAATAAGATAGCAATTGTTGTTTGAGGCATAATGACTAATCTCCTGAAATTGGCAGCATTTTGATGTAGAAATAGAGGGAAGTCAGGTTGCCTACATACAGTTGAAGAGAATTGTTTTATCTATATACCTGATGATTGTGATTTCTGATTACCCCATGAACAGATCTATTTTTTTTTAAATACAGTAGAAATTCATAGGATTTTCCCATACAGAACATGACACCAGTTGTGTGACCAGCATTGCCAATTTCAATTTGAAAATACATTTTAGTCATGGACACCCTGTTGCAGTGGGCTCCATCCTGTAAATTAATTTTAAAGATCTTGAATTTCCAATTCCACGGTCTATTCAGCAACTTGACACATTTGTAACACTCAACTTTATTTTGACATTTTGAACAACTTTCATTATTTGACGAAAAAGTAATCTTTCCAGAGTTAGAATATTTCCCCTTGCATCTATTGCATGCATAAATAATATGCACAAATTGTACCACTTTCAAATTATCAAATTATCAGTTCCTACAATATCTACTATTACCCTCTTTCACAAATAATTACAGCACGATTCATATAAGAAGCATTGACATACAGACCTGCACTACCACATAACTTCATCCAAGCATAAGCACTGGAACAGCTTTAGTCCAGACATTCTTCATGCCTACAAAAATGCATATCAAAACCCCTCTTACCAGTACTAAAAATATACATACTGTCAATATTCACATATTTATCTACAGATTATTCCATCTACTGAAGGTTTCATGGTCACTTATGAAATATTTTTAAATCATTTTTTAAATACATGTAGTTTATCAGTCAAGGAAGATATATTTTCACAAGATAAAAATAAATACAAGTCAGTCATTGAATATGATGGAATATTGGTCTTTTTTGTAGTTTGATAATCGATGGTCTAAGTCACATTCCTGGTATTAGAGTTAACCTTTCCTACAATGTATGTATGTCACATCCTGATACTATCTGACCATGGTGTGACAGACATTCCAGACCTACTGGGACAAATATCCCTACATGTACCCATGCCACATCCTTCAATATTCTCACCATGGTGTGACAGAATCCCTTGACCTACTGGGAGAAATATCCCTCGGGCAAGAAATGTTGGTGTCACCGGCTTACTGCAAGAGTTGTTCTAATTCAAGCCTCATTCATTGTAATTACACTCTTGTGCTATAATACAGATGCTGATAATATTTCAGATTCACAAACAAATATTTACACCATCACATTTTGAGGAAACAATGTCTAGAATTGTCCCCAATGCTATAATGAATCAATAATTACTACAACTTCTACAAGTACACTATCGGCCATCCTTTAGGTTCCTGAATCCACAAAATATACACATACATGTTGAGAATAATGGTTGCATCTCCATGGTAGCTATCTGCTAACATACTTAACTTGTTGATGCAAAGACAGCGTACCCAAATTTCATCTTATGCACAGTTTGTACAATGCATCAAACAAATGCAATTTGCCCAAAATATGAATATGCGTTACCTGCTTGTTAACTTACACAGTGATTGTGAGGGTACCCCTCCCCCCCCCCCCCTACTTCCCCCCTCCCCTTTACCCCCTTTCCAACTCTCCAAGCTCATTCATACTCAAATGATTGAATCTTGAAAACAAAATACTGATCATCACAGTACATATGATCACTATTGCTCCGCCATAATTCCTCAAATATACAGAAAAATGTACATGACATGGTTTGGCTATATTGCAGCTCTACAAGATTAAATCAATCATGTGAATGTACTCTGTCTTTTAAGACAGGGTGTCCCTTTTTCAGTTAAAAAATAAGGTTTTTTAAAAACGATGGAAATGGAAGAAGATAGGGTATTAGAAATTCCCTCCCAATGATAAAACTGACTTTAAGCGAAATTATAGCAATCAGAGGATTTTGAGGTTTGGGGCTGGTTGCCCAAAATCTAGAGCCCAGAGACCGGAGACCGCTATGCACAATGGTCAACATCTGTCTGTTTCATGGTGCATACTTTCAACGGAAGCAATGCCCACATCACGCGCTGACAGGAACAATACCATTATGAATGTTAACTATGCTTGCTGCATGTCAAATGTAAACAAGGATAGTTTTTCACTTTTTCTGAATGTTTGTGAAGCTATGACTTTTGAGATTTCATGCACATTATTGTAAGGATATACTGCTGATTCCTGCTGAGTTTCATGACTTTTGCAAATGGGACACCCTGTCTTTAATGAGCATTTGTGGTATAAAGTTGGAAGAATTTACATTGCATTATGTGTGCATAATATAAGGACAACTAAAGGAAAGATGAAGAAGAATATGCTACCTTAATCAACATCACAATTTCAACTCGATTTTGATTTTGCCTAGAATATACATTATTATTTTTTTTTAATGGTGTATCCCTTTGGAAGGCCTACAATACGAGTTGTGAAAATACTAAATACCATGTTAATTAAAAAAAAAACTTGCTTAAGAACTTCCTCAAAAAGTATTTTAGAACAGAGAATTGGAGTCATCTTCATGCACCATTTCTTGCCTCGTTAGTTACTAAAACTGCATGTAGCTGAATGCATTCTAGAAACTACCTAGGCTTAGTAAGGTTTTATGAATATGAAACTAGATTTTAGTGGAATTCTATTGACACTTACACATCAAATTGACTACCAGTATTGATAGGTCATCTAAAAGTACAACACAGTACTTTCTTTGAAATGACTACTTCAATACAGTAGACAGGGAGGTTTCTTGTCAACTTGTGATATGGCATGTAATGAAGATAAATAAGAATCCAGATTGCATTTAACTCTCTGCATGCCTCTTTTTAACAATTAATACACACATTTTCCATAGTGCAGCAATTTATCTGGCAAAAAATGGGTTAATTCGGACAAGAAGATGAACCTGAGATCCTACTTACATCATGATATGTACGCAGTATTTAAATTTTATAAGACTGCTAAGTTTCATATTTCACAAAGAACACCAATATGTTTCCCTGTGGTTCAAGCAAATATAGAGGTTGAATTTCATATTGTCTGCAAGAGGGGTACAATTCACTATGTAAACATGTATATTCCTGTGTGCTTTTTTAAACATAGTTTCCCTACAGAAACATGCAAAATATACACTTGAGTGTATAGTGCATATAACTCACCTGTGTTTTGCCATGGAGATAATTATCAACATATGAAAATATATATATATACATTACTTAGTAAACCTTCGGAGGTTTCACTACCAGACTGTGGTATTTCCTGATATCGATGTAGCAAATTCCTTTTCCAAAAAAAGTTTGTGTAAATGGGAGTTAAAGTAGAAATCAAACTGGAACCTTTCCACTGTAGTTGTCATGTCATGAAGCTATCTATACACTACAAAAATTTCATATTTCTAATGATATGAAACTACCGCAGCGATAGGAAGAAATTGAACACATGATTGAAAGTTAAAATTTTTTAAGTTAAAGAAAAATAAACATGCAAGTCAACAGCATTTAAAGATCTGCTGCAGCTCAAAAAGCTCCTACAAATCTTGCATTGTACCTAATGTTATTACTGGGAGTTAATCATGTTCATGTACAAACAGGGCAGAATTGGTAAACCTCTGATATGTCATTGTCTACAAAGACATATTAAGGAGGTTGACAATTTTCTCCAGAGTTGACCAATTGAGTTGATTGTTTCAATCCCCCAAAGTGTTCATGGTGTATATATATATATATATATACATATAAAACAGATTTCTTTACACATGAGTTCTCTTGGTAGTGAGCTTTCCATCAAGCTCTATTGCACGTTTCATTCCTTGCACTCCCCCTGAATGCGGATCTGCTTGTACTTGACCTTCTTGGCAGCGGCGAGGGATGCTTGGGCAAGACTGACGGTGGTGGGGTCAACCCCTGAGGGCAGTGTCACTATCAGGCCAGGCTGGTGGCTTGACGTCATGCTGCCGAGAGGGCCTAAGGGGCCCAGCGACCCAGCAGCCCGGGAACCCATGATCAGCCCCCCGCCCCCAGTGTTTATGGGCGTGACGGACTCCAGCACGATGCTCCCGTTAGCGAGGGACACGCCCAGCGGCCCGGCGAGGAGGGGCGCGGCACCCGGTGGGAGGGTTGGCGCGGCAAGGCTGCTGCCCCCGGCGATGATATTAGGGGATGGGATGGGCTTGGGAATGGCAAGAGAGGTGAGGGGGGTGTCCAGGGACATGGGGGCGTGTGCTGTCTGGCGGTGCTGGCGGAGACCCTGCGCTGTCTTGTAGCTCTTCCCACACTGACACTTGAAGTTCTTCTTTACCTGACGAGGGACAAAGAACAACCAGTTTAACTGTTTGTTTGCTACTTTTGTAACAATTAATGCACATAATTCTCATAAAGCAGCAGTTAAACTGGCACACAATGGCTTAACATGCTCCGTGTAGAAGTAGAAGAAGCTGATCTACACAAACAATGCACCATTCTGAGATACACATCACATTATCCATATCCATATTGCAATACCTGAAGAAATTTAAAAACATGAAATCCTAGATGATGCCAATGTGGTATCGTGTGATTTTTGTGCATAAATGGATATAGCCTAAATATAAATTTTGCTAGCAGTATCTTTTGGTGTTCATATCATGTGAAATCAACACTGGTGAGAGCCAGGCATGAATCCATCCACACAGTGAAAGATAAGAAATAAATAGGCTTCTACGAAGTACAGGAACTTAATAATAATGATCTTCTATAACATGCATGTTCAGAGCAAAGTCCTCATTATATGAACCAATAAAAGAAATATAAACATTAAGATTTGTGAGCAAACAAAATTTAACCACATCAATACATGTTGCACATCACATGCAGATAAATGCTGTTGATGACTAAAGCCTCTTTGATGAACAGCGTAATTTTTTGTAAGCCTATGAGGTATATACACTAGCTCTGAGACTCAGAAAGTTTGATCACATTCAGGTGCAACAGTTTATAAAGTCCACAAAGGGATAAACAAAGGGACTGCCTCCATATAAAATAATCACTTCCTGGAGCAATTTTCTACATTTGGCACAGCACAAACAATCGAACCCCACTGCAACAAACTCCAAGCTGCAGCAGCTACCTGGGCTCTCAAGGATGTTTTTATTAGGCTTTAAATTATGTGCTTCAATACAATTTAATACTGCACTGTAAATGTAAATACATGGACATTCAAAACAACTGCCATTGGCTGAGGCATGTTTTTTTTTAAAGAGTACCCCAGTACTGCAGGGTGGCTCACTGACAGGTCTATCCTGGGTATAGAAGACAAAGTGAAATAAAATAAATAACAAAATAAATAAATATGAAATTGTCTGAGGACTATATTACCCACCTTCTTCTCGTTGCGGTGGCCGTTCTTAGCGTGGTACTTCATGCCGTTGACGTTCTTGTAGCGCTTCTTGCAGCCGGGGACGGGACAGACGAAGGGCTTGTCGTCGCCGACCTGCGTGGCCATCGTCCGCAGGATCAACTCGTAGCTGAACTCGTCCGGCGTCGTCCATGAGTTGTCACTGTCAGAGTCGCTCTTGTCATGGTCATCGTCAAACTCCCACTCGCTGTTATTCACTGCTGATTAAAACAATCGTTTTAGAGTAATGGACATTCCCAATATTGTCATGGAGTTAAACATGTAAGAACACTTGCTTTGTATAGCAGATATGTTCCCAATACTGTCACAACTGAGTACTGTTAAAGCAGCATTCATAACTGCTAATTTTTTTGGAAGAGTTTATTTCAGACTACCTAAAATAAAGTTAACCTGTTCACACCCAAAAATGCCCAGCTAAACAAATATCACAGTTTTTGTTTGGTTTAAAACATAGAAAGCATTTTACACATAACCGATCCTGTGTACATAGAGAATGCCCCCCAAAACCAAAGAGCCCCTGAAATATAGAATATCATATAGGGGGAAAAAATCCTCACAGAGTATAATGCATACATGATGTAGTATAAATCATGGTTTGCTGTCTTTGCGTCATGATGTCAGGCTTGAGTAGCGGCTCCTGCAACGTGATGTTTACTTCCATCCTGCTTCCTGCCATCATTGGGGGTAGCCATCCTCCTCAACCTATGCCCCCTCCCCACAAGAAAAAAACAACACTGGGCACTTCATGCACTAGTCTATCACCGTACCTTGCACATTGATTCTTGAGATGTGTGTCTTCAAACTTTGTGGCTGAGCAAGCTTACCCACAAGTGTCTGGGCGATGGTCTTGGAGCTCTGGGAAGAGGAGCTGTGGAGACGCGCCTTCTTCTTCTCAGTCTGGTGTTTGGCCGCATCAGTCACGAACCTGCGACACGAGATGGAAGAACATTCACAACAGGGGTGAGATATGAATTCATGTTTTACTATTAGGGGGGGATACTGATAAAAACTAAGCCATGCTATGCAATACACTATGAAGAAAACCTGCAAAACAGAATAGAGAAACATGCACAGCAGGGAAAGAACATGAATTAATGTATTAATAGTGCAGTGATTTTCAAAAGCAGTATCGTCTTTTAGAAAAGAAACAGGGAAAATACATGAATATTGAATGTTTCAATACTATATTGATATATTGAAACATTGTCTTTTAGGGAAAAAATGTAGGCATGCTTCCAGTCCTAAGTTCAGTGTACTCCATCCTGTAAATGACTGAAAAAGAAGTCTTTCTCTTTTTTCTCCCTCCTTTTCCTAGTTTCATTCTCCTGTTTCTTTACATTCTAATAAAAGCCCTCAATATCTTATTTTTGTCCAACCCTCTTCTATTTTCCACTTCAGACTCTTTTCCTTCATGAATATGAATATTGAGTGTAACAGCTACTTTATGGAGTATTTACATACATGTATGTAAGTACATGTACAGTCAAATCTATGTTAGCAACCACCTATATATTTTGGTTTCCCATGACCACGTTTCTCATTCAAACCTGTTATAGAGTAAGCACCTGCTTATAAAGAACATATTACGTGTCTCCCTTGAGTACCGGTAGTTTAATGATTTTACATAAAAAACACTTCCTCATAAAGACTGTATATCTTGTCTCGCTTGAGTAATTTAAAGATTGTACATAACAACCACCTCTTTAATAAAGACTACATTTCTTGTATCCCTTGTGAGCAATTCAAAGATTGTATTTTTTGTCTCCCGTGTGTGGTATGCAGATTGTATTTCTTGCCTCCCTTCTATATGTTCCATTATGTGTGCAGCCTAGGCCATAGAGGGGGTACTCACTTTATCACGTAGCTGAGAGGTAGAGCAGATGGCTGCTGGAGCTCCTGTTTCTCAATGAATTGTGGGTCATTATCTGAAATAAACAAAGAAAGAAAGAAAATAAACATTACACTAATTAAAATGTCATGCAACTTAACATGTTTTTTAACCCATAAGTGGGTTTATAAAAGAATACTGCATAGGGCTAACAACATGTTTTTTTGAAGAAGCATGGAACCAACAAAGAATATTTAACACTTTTACATATAAAGCACTTCCAGTTCATCATAAATCTATCAAAGACCAGAAATGGCCTGGTGGTTTAATCAGTTACTCAATGGCAAGCAGCAAGATGATGAGATTCAAATAAGTCTTCACTCGAATCACTCCCTCCCCCCCCCCTCCCCCCCACAAAAAAATCAAATATTGCAATTCTTTGTAGAAATCTCATTTACTACACAAACATGTATTCTTATTAGTTTGCTCACAATCAGTAAAGAAAATGACCATATTTTGTGATGTTTTGGTCAGAAAGTAGAGCAATGAGCACTTTGAACAATGAAGGAGATATGGATATCAGCAATAGAAAATACACATCCGGTATTACTCAATCAAAATAATGTATTTTCTGATTTCTTTTTACTGTACTGACGTAATTTCTGTTTAATTATTTTGCTGATATCATAGTGTGGATACAAAAAAGTATATAACTAATCAATTAGATTTTAAAGTTGATAGTACCGAAACATTTTCACACTTACATAGTAGGAATTCTGACTACCGGTAATAGTAATGTACGATAATGTCCATTCAGTAGCATTTTCTTATCAAGCAGAGATATGTGTACTAGAATGATAACTGAATGTTATAGAAATAGCAATCCATCTCATTCATTCATGAGGCCTACATGTACAATGGATCGCATGTCTGAGAATATAAGAATTCTAGTAGCCCATCAAATCGATTTTGATCTCATTATTTTCAAGGAATGTGAAGTACCGTTACAAAGCATTATTAGTGAAATAGTATTTTAAAAAGAGTTCTGGCATGGCCCATGCATGTTGGCCTGTGTTTTTAATTTTTGGTGAAATAAGTCAATTACTGGTACATTACATTTAGATTATGATTGGAATTAGTGCAAGTGCATATGGCATTGTTTGGTTGTTTCATCATGTAACCCAATATAATATTGAAAAGTTATTTCAATTCTGGTGTGTCAATCCCGAAATATTCCAATTAGATGAATATGATGGTTTTTTATATCTTCTTTCAGAATATCACATTCTTCTGCTCTTTATTAAAGACTTGAGATGTCAAAACTAAGTAAAAACATTTTCTCACTGGCAAAAAAAATCCTTAGCCCCGTACTATAAGTGGGGCTAAGGGGGGGGGGGGGGGGGGGTCTTAGCCCCACCTATAGTATGGGGCTAAGCTTAGACCATTTTCTGTTCCCATTGGTTTTTACCAAAGTGGCTAACCCCGCAATTGCAGGGCCACGCCAAATAGTTCGGGGCTAAGAACGCCAGTAAGAACAGAAACGAAAAATAGTACCAGGCTAAGGAAATGCGGTGTCAGCTCACAAGGCCGAGACGCCGTGACCAATCAGATAATGCCTAACGGGCGAGTGACCTTTGACGCAGAGTGGTAAAGAGCACATGTGCAAGACGCACACTCATAAATATTCGTAAGCTGTCAAGAAAGTCCGCAGCTAACGATTTCAAATGAGAACAACGTGGATTTCCTTAGTCGGGTTTAAGAAATAGTAACGGGCTAAGAAATGTTAGTGTGAAAAGCTTCAAAGAGTAGTCCGGGGCTGGGATAGTACGGGGCTAAGAAAACCCAATGAGAAAAGGGTATAAATAATAACAGAAAGACAAGAGCTACTAGTACTACCACTATCATCTCACATAACATCTGATTCATTGAAATAGTCTGACAAGCGCTCACCTTTCAAGAACAACTTTAATCAGCTTTACTCATAGAGATATAATGTAGCTCTATGGCTTCACTTCAGCTTTGTTTGTTATCTACAGTTATATTCAAACTGTTCTTCAGATTGTTATTGTCATAGAGCGTATGTCTTTCCCCTTCTCGTTCGAGCTGCGTGCGTCGCAGCAGCCCACGGCCCTTGGCTAGGCCTAGGGGGCTTTTGTGTGTGGTAAACAATAAAAGTGCCTGCTTCGAAGTGAGGGCTCCCCTCATCAAAACAATGCGATCAGCGGGGCTTGCCTTTGACAATGGGCCCTAATCTTGCCCTTTAAAACCGAGATTTCACCATCAAGTTTCATTCCTAACATTGACTTACCAATGTGTGACTCTTCTATATGTTCAATCAGCTGTCGTAGTGAAGGGAAAGTAAGGCCGCAGTCGCTAAATTTACACACATTCGTGAGGAACACGGCCATTATCTTTGTTACCCATGTAACAAAGATATCTCACGAGCGAGCTCCTTGAGCTATATTTTGCTCCGCCAGTTCGCCGACGTCCCGCACCAAAAATGCTCCATGATTGCATCCACTGCGTTCAGGTGATTTGAGCCTTACCCTTTAATGAATAATAATTGATTTAAGTGCGAAACAGTAAGGTTTAAAACCAGGGAAACACCCGTGTTATCAAGCACTGGCCGACCGGCTAGTTGCCCGCTTCTCCGCAGTTTGTTGACTGTTCAGATGCGGAACTATTCCACGGCCGCAGACGGGTTGCGTTGGGACTAGCTCACGATGGAAAGGGAGGCGAGAGAACACGGCCACTTTCACCCACCGCTTCCGAGTAGAATAAGTCCAACATATTAACAATTACTGCAGGAGAGAACTGAAGTTTAACGTTACGCAAACTCTCCAGGAAACCGTAATTAGCGGGACAACCCTAAAGTATGTGGGAGTCCGATTCCGTCCTGTCGCTGTTGCAAACCAGCCGCAGTCAGACTCATTACAATGTTCAACGATATGACAGTGTACCGAACTTTATGAGCAACTCAGCTGTACAATACTGTCTTTTAATGTTCGTCCTATCTTCATCGGCACGGCCCACCGGTACCCTCCCGACGATACGGCGTATCGGCTCCCTTGAATTCCGCTTATCGCAGTACAGCACAAAAACATATCGGTAGTTTTCGGTACACACACTGACACATTCACACACACGCATACACACACGTAATGCACGCACACCATCGACGACGTGACCGGCTACATTTAGCTACCGTAGCTTTACATTGGTCAACAAAGCCATCATCTATGCAAAACAGGCACCTCGTAACATGACCTGCGGTCTCAGCAAAATTTCATTTCCCACATAACTTTCTGGTAATCAGACTTCGTTGAAAAAATTGTATGCGACACCTAACCCAGTAGTCTTGCAAGTTGTTGGAAAGGTGGTCACGGTAGAACCAGCAGAAAATGTTTGGCGTAGACTACAAAGGCAAATATGCCCAAATTCTTCTTCTTCTTCTTCCAATGAAGTACAGTCCACCTTGATGTCTTTGTATGTCTTTATTAGGCCTAATGGTGGAGTATCCTTGCTCCAAGACGCCCCCTGACGAAAAGTGAAGAAAACAAATAGATTAATAATAACTAAAGTTTTTAGACATTCGTTAACAAGCAAAGAATGTCATTTTCGGGTACAGGAGAAACATGAAAGTGTGTGATGGTTTAACGAAAATCCATCAAAGGACAAGGAAGTTGTGATCTTTCAACATTTTATTTTTGTGACGTCACGTGCGAGGTGCTCTCCCATAACTTGTGTGCTGTATTATAATGAACATTATCATTGCTCTTTTTCCATTTTTAGACGAAGGTTTATTTTTTTTCCGTAGAGGTATGTGTGCAAATACGTGTTTCTAAAGATGTATCAAATGCACAGATAAAATAATGCATATCCTATTGAGCAAATGGATATCAAACCAAAAAATAGTACACAACACAATATTATGGGAGAGCATCTCGCACGAGACGTCACAAAATCAAAACTTTAAACAATAAATTGTAACTTTCTTATCCTTTAACGGATTTTCATTAAATCTACACTAATATGTTTCTTGCATGTTTCTGATTTTACTAAATGCAACTTCATTACAGAGTGGACTATGATCTCTTTAAGTAAATATCTCATCTATATCCAAGAATATTAGGCTATAAAAATTAGTGTCACGTTACGTGTTTTCCCCTTCATTTGGGTGACTGAGGGACACAGGGCTGACGGGATAGACCCCCCCCCCCCCCCCCCACCACCCCAACTTAATGATGTTGCATAATGATTAGGCATGTAGGCATAAATGAACATCCATAAAGTTTAGGGGTACAGGTAAAAGCAGTTGGGGACAGGGGAGGGGGCCGGGGGGGCATTGGGTCTTACTGTATTGGCCAAGATTTTTTTTTTTAGGGTCACCCCTTACCACTATGGTATATCTCTTTGTTCTGGCATTTCTCACTCCTGTGAGTGAGAGTTGTCCACTTTATGGCCGATGTAGGTCTAAGCCTACTTGTTCAGTTTTCCTTGCTCTGTTTCTCTGATTTGTCTTCTATCATCACTGTGCTCATTTTTTGGACCACAATTTCCCTATAATATGTAGGAAGGGTTAGTATTTGTTTTGTTGAGGCGCCGTGAACAATCGTACATTTTTTTTTCATTTAACCCTCACATGCCGTTTTAACAGTACATTTTGGCAATTCTTGTGCGATTTTAAAGTGTATTCACTCAACTATGACATAAAAATGACTTCTTATGTTAAAAAAAACAGGTCATTTTACATCTTTGTCAAAAAATCCAGTTTTATTTTTCACAAAATAAAGGGCTTTTAAAAGTTTCAAACTCAAGAGGGATGAATATTTTTCTTAGACTGTGCTCACTCAACCAGGAGGATAGTGCGTCGAGAGATGGACCGTATAAACAATGAAACGACATAAATGCACCACTGAATGGAATTCATTCAAAATTCATATGGCAGAATCCCAAAATTACCCTTGTGACTTTTGAAAAGTGACGATTTTGCCTTTAATGTGTGCTCACTCATGCATGACTAAATCAGGGATTAATGTGATTTTCACACGGAAGTTAGTCAATAAGTTAAGGAACAATCCTGCCAAGTTCTGTTGCTCAAAATCTCTTCGATAAAAAGTTATGCTATTTTGCTTAGGAGCTGGGGCTTATTTTTTGTTGTGTTTATAAGCACTATCATCATCATGCTAGCCTATAACCGCCATCATATCTAGGCGATATTAGGTATACTCTATATGGTTTCTGATATAAGTTGGTGAATGAAAACAAACTTTTTTTTTCACACTTAAGACAATTTGACATTCCTTTTAACAACTCCATGTAATAAGATTGCTTATTTCCGGAAAATCGTTCTTCATGAATAGTTTTTTTTCATATACTCGTATGCCTATAGGCCTTTAACACAAGCCTAGGATACTATGTAGTTATCAAAATTACATTCATCAGTTCTTGGTAGGTATATAGGCCTAGATGTTTTGGTCGGCCTAACCTCGTCATTTTCTCTGCAAGTCATAATGTCATCTGCTTATTTCAGCATATTGTGGTAATAAAATGCATATTTGGCAAGACCGGCATTATGATGGATGTCATAGCCATCATTACATAATACTAAATTATGAAATACATTTCTGCCGTTACCAATTGCTAAATATTAGTCTGAAATTCAGACAGCCTTCTTTACCAAGCATGCCAAGAGTTACGTTTTCCATTAGGGCGAACATGTGGTGTAAAAAGAATGCCGAGCATCCGGAAAGGTCAATAATTTACTTGTGGTCTCGATCAAGACGTCGTCGTGATATGTTGGATATGACGCGCGAAGACCCGGGTTTCGATGAGCATACACCCGGGGGGGGGGGGGGGGGGGGGGGGGTGAAATCTTCCATGGCCGGGGTATCAGCTTGAATGAAGCAAGGTGGGACATTTTGGTTCACGAATGTGCTGGTTACACTAAAATGATGAAGATTGATATTATCATGGCAGTCGTCGATTTTGAGCCAAATAATTCACAAAGTATTGTTTTGACGTAGGTATTGATGAGGCAATTCAAAAAAAGTATATGTGGGCGTGAGTTTAAAGACATGCTCAGGCTTGCAATCAATCCCCCATTTTGAGAGTTTTACCTCACCTGAAAATTTGCAACAAGATCAAAGCCGAAAACACAGCTCTCATATATAACGGAAAATATTGATTTGTATTTATGAAAAGTTGTTTTAGGCCTAGTAAACCGATTTAAAATTCGCACATTATTTTGTGTGTGTGTGTGTGTGGGGGGGGGGGGGGTGTGTTTGTGTGTGTGTCAAGTTTATTTTTCAATTGGCATCTGAATAAATCAAGCAGAGCAGTTGAGCAGGAGCAGGAGCAGGAGAAACATTAGCCTAGGTATAGGCTGTGAGGTGCATGAACACAACCCAGTCTGTTAACAACTGTGTCTGGTAACACAGACTAGCGGCCCCAAACCCATCCTCACTGAGAGAGGAGAAGAAGCCACATGAGCTATTACGTCATTATGGCGTAGTCTGTTTTACAGACTGGGTTGTGTCCATGCGCCTCACAGCCTAG
>OZ022594.1:1155445-1398774 GCA_963669155.1 Arbacia lixula | reverse complement strand
CCCTTGCAGCATGTGGATACCCAGCTTGGATGAGACAAAAAGCCAAGGACAGAACAAGAACTAAGTCACCCACAAAGGAAAGAAAGGAGGCTAGCATTAGGGTAGTCCTCCCCTTCGTAAACACCATATCCTCCCGTCTGAAAAGAGCATTCCACAACAAGGACATTGACATTGCATTCAAGAGCTCTAATACCCTGAGAAGTAGACTAGTCCATGCTAAAGACAAAGTCCCAAGGCAAATAAGATCAGGCATTGTATATAAGATCACTTGTGCTGATTGCCATGATTGTTACATTGGGGAAACCAGCAGAACCTTGAACGAGAGACTCAAGGAACACAAAAGGGCACTGAGACTAAACAATCCATCACAATCGGCGATAGCTGAGCACTCTCACAACACAGGACACAACATTAAATGGGATGAGGCGCGCATCATTGACTTTGAAAGCAACTGGTTGAAAAGAAAAATAAAGGAAGCACTTTGGATCAGAAGGGTCAATCCAGCTCTCAACAGAGACTCGGGATATACCCTTTCACCAATCTATGGTCCAGTGATTAATAAAGACAGGCAACGGCAGCAAGACAACACTCCACTGCATTAGGCTTGAGAAAGTCCTCAGGAGAGGACGAAAGCTTGCCCTCTACAATTCAAGGTTGGTTGAAGCTCAGTCATTTAATTATTCATCATCCCCAGCCGATGAAAGTTTTTAGTATCATTCGTGAACTATTTGGCCTGGATGGCCTCCATCTAGCGAGGGAATACGAACAAACCTTGCTCACTCTCGCCAATTACCGCAACCATCTTCGGTATACACATCGTTGTCTTGACTTGGATTTAACACCTCCCAGTTTGAAACTACGTTGCCCCATCAAGAACGCGTCGTGTAAACTACTCATCAAGAACACTGAACGTAAACTTCTTCACCAGCGTATCCAGGAAATACACAACAAGATCCATGGATTAAATCAAAGCATTGAATTTCTTTCCTCATCACTTAAAAACACCATCACACAAGACCTCTACAAGGAATTGGAGATCCAGTGCAAAGCAAGACAGGAGCGTACCTTTCTGAAGACCAAGGAACGACACATCAAGAAATTACATCTTCTGGAATCAAGAACGCGGAAGTTGAAGTCGACTGCCCGCGAAACCAACACCAGGGATCAGCGACTTGTCGTGAACCTATCCTCTAAGGCACTAAGTGAAGAGCAATCCCGTGTTCTTGAAAAGGGATTGAACTTTGCTATCACTCACCCGTCCATTCCATACGATGACATTATTGCAAGTACTGAACAGGTATGTCACAAATTACCGGTAAATGAGGCTAACAACCTTCGGTCTGAGGTTGCCAGCATTTTGAAATCTGCTAAACCCCCCAGACCTAATGTCTCTAGATCCGAAAATGCAGCACTCAACAGTTTGGCAAAAGATAAAGATCTAATTATTCTTCCAGCCGACAAAGGAAGGGCTACAGTTATTTTGGACAAGTCTAACTATCAAGAGAAAGTGGAACAATTACTTTCGGACACCAATACCTACTCCAGTCTCAAGAGGGATCCCACAAGTAAGTTGAAATCCTCCTTATCAAAAACTTTGAGGGAGCTCAAGGACAAAGGTCATATCGAAGAGAAAACTTATTATCGTGTCTCTCCTTCTGTTTCGTGCCCATGCACTGTCCCTAGACTGTATGGTCTTCCCAAGATTCACAAAGTCAACGTTCCACTGCGGCCTATTGTCTCCTCTGTTGACTCAGCCACATATAATCTTGCCAAACACCTTGCTGAGATAATTCAACCAATTGTTGGTCGCACAGATAGACATATTGTGAACACAACAGATTTTGTTGAGAAGGTGACATCTTGCAAAGTTACAGCCAATGAGAAACTGGTGAGCTATGATGTCAGTTCCCTTTTCACAAGTGTTCCGGTAAAACGGGCTGTGGAAATTGTGATAGAGCATCTACAAGAAGACCAAACACTTGATGATAGAACAGGTTTAAGCCCGAATGAAATTGGTCAGCTGTTGAGTATTTGTCTTGAAAATACCTACTTCACTTACAATGGCAAGTTATATCAACAAACTCATGGAACACCTATGGGATCACCTATCTCACCGGTCGTTTGTAACTTGTATCTAGAACATCTGGAAGAAGAGATCTTTTCGAATGCCCCCCACCCCCCTAGAATCTGGTGGAGATACGTGGATGACACTTTTGTTATCATTGACAGAGACCATATTGACGAATTCACTAAGTACATCAATAGTATAGACCAACATATTGAATTCACTGTTGAGCAAGAAGTTCAAAGGTCATTGAATTTCCTAGACACAAAGGTCTCTGTCAACCACGACCTTTCAGTTTCTATCACTGTGTACAGGAAACCAACCCACACTGACTCCTATTTAAACTTCGACTCGGATCATCCACTCAACACAAAGGAGGGAGTTGCTAGATCTTTGTATTTGAGAGCTCGAAATGTAACCTCTGACAATGATGCACTACGGAGTGAATTCCACCATATTGACAAGGCCCTTGCAGCATGTGGATACCCAGCTTGGATGAGACAAAAAGCCAAGGACAGAACAAGAACTAAGTCACCCACAAAGGAAAGAAAGGAGGCTAGCATTAGGGTAGTCCTCCCCTTCGTAAACACCATATCCTCCCGTCTGAAAAGAGCATTCCACAACAAGGACATTGACATTGCATTCAAGAGCTCTAATACCCTGAGAAGTAGACTAGTCCATGCTAAAGACAAAGTCCCAAGGCAAATAAGATCAGGCATTGTATATAACATCACTTGTGCTGATTGCCATGATTGTTACATTGGGGAAACCAGCAGAACCTTGAACGAGAGACTCAAGGAACACAAAAGGGCACTGAGACTAAACAATCCATCACAATCGGCGATAGCTGAGCACTCTCACAACACAGGACACAACATTAAATGGGATGAGGCGCGCATCATTGACTTTGAAAGCAACTGGTTGAAAAGAAAAATAAAGGAAGCACTTTGGATCAGAAGGGTCAATCCAGCTCTCAACAGAGACTCGGGATATACCCTTTCACCAATCTATGGTCCAGTGATTAATAAAGACAGGCAACGGCAGCAAGACAACACTCCACTGCATTAGGCTTGAGAAAGTCCTCAGGAGAGGACGAAAGCTTGCCCTCTACAATTCAAGGTTGGTTGAAGCTCAGTCATTTAATTATTCATCATCCCCAGCCGATGAAAGTTTTTAGTATGAATAGTATAAGTCTCTTCACTTTCATGTTCAGTATGTTTTTAGCGATAAATTTCATTTCATTTCATCGAATAATTGAAAGAAAAGAATGTAAAGAAGTAACATGAAAAAAAAATCAGAAAACAAAGTAAATAACAAGGAAGAAAGTAATACAAGAAATATAAGTGAATAAAAGAGGGAGAGGAAAGAAAGACAAAAAAGAACAAAATTTCCCACATATTGTGTTTTTGATCATTATGTCTATGTTTCTGTGATGACTGTTAACTTTGCATATTGCCATTCTGTGAAATGAGTTGGAAATAAATTCAAATCAAATTCAAATCAAGAAGACATAAAGGTGTAGGAGAGAGAGGAAAGTCAACTTACTTCTGCAAGATATCATTGCTCCTCCTTTCTTCAGCTAATCTATCCAGCACCTGAGCCTTTCCCAACCTGGCTTGTGCGCTGTTTGGAAACTCCTTCAAGATGTCTTCATATTTATACAGTGCCTGGTCTGCTTTCTTCTGAAGAGGTCAAGATAATACATGGTAGTGGTGAAGACTACAAGACCCATAATCCATGCATACTATTCTGCCATATTAGGGGGATGTTTAACTAAGATGTGCGTAATTTATGCACAACCTTACGCACGACTGGTGACCTGTTCTTGGGTGCCAAAAAACAGATTCCCAATGATTGGGGTATCTCATTTAGCACAAGAACAGGTCACCAATCATGTGTGAAGTCATTCGTAGCTTATGGGCAGCTTGGTGAGCCCCCCCCCCCCCCCCCTCGATAGGAAGTAATCATCTCATAATGATAGCATTGTTGAAAGCAAACAATAATCAAGACCTTGTGATGATAGCAGAAAGCTTCTACCATGATTACGCTCTGTAATCATTACCACTTATACCTCTTACCTCTTAAAGGGCATATACTGTACTGGGAAGGCAAAAGAGCCTTCAAAAGGTAATTGTTAGCAATCTTCTTGCCAATGGTCTTAAATTCATGTATTATCAATTTTAGAAGCTTGCTAAAAGTTATTTGCCCTCAAATGATGTGCATTTGGAGCAATGAGTGATTAAATCACAAATCCTCAAAATGTTCGGCCCGAACATTTTGAGGATTTAATCATCAATCATCAATTACTCCAAATGGGGATCATTTGAGGGAAAATAACTTTCAGCAAGCTTCTAAAATGGACAATACATGAATTTAGAACCATTGGCAAGATGAATGTTCACGGTCAGCTTTTGAAGCCTTTTTTGCCTTCCAAGTACAGTATATGCCCTTTAAGGAAATGGACATAGCTGAAGTACAAAATGTGGCTTGAGAGCTTTCTATTTCAGTTTAATTCCATTCTATAGACCTCCTATATACCAACTTGTCACATAAAGAAATTGCCCAAAACTAGTATCTCCATGCTGTTCACACAATCTTAAAGATGATAACAGCCCAGAATCACAGAAGTTAGGGCTGTGATATTAGCAAATCTACCAACATATGGCGCTAGATCTCTGTGCAGCTCTATGTTAAGATGCAGTATTCAATTCATGTGACAAACTATTCTGTCCTTTTTATTCCCAGAGTTGATGCTTTGCATTACACCCAATGCCTATTTTTTTTCACCACAGGGGCTAAACTAACCCAACATATGGTGCTAGATCTCTGTGCATCTCTATGTTAGGATGCAGTATTCAATTCATGTGACAAACTATCCTCTCCTTTTTATTCCCAGAGTTGATGCTTTGCATTACACCCAATGCCTATTTTTTTCATCACAGGGGCTAAACTAACCCAACATATGGTGCTAGATCTCTGTGCAGCTGTATGTTAGGATGCAGTATTCAATTCATGTGACAAACTATTCTGTTCTGTCGCAGAGTTGCTGCTTTGCATGACACCCAATTCCTATTTTTTTTTCATCACAGGGGCTAAATTGACCCAAGCCCCCCCCCCCCCTTCCTCCCCCTCGTACAATTTTTGTCACTGTTTCCTTTGTTTACCCTTTTGATCAGTGTTTCTGCTTCTTGGATCAATGTCTCAAGGCCATCGTCCACCGCTTCCACCTCAGGCTCCGGATCGGCTTCAACGGGAGGATCTGTGGACGAAATAACAAAATACACATTTAGTCCTCGTACGCAGTGGCCCCATTCTTCGCATCAGTAATCCCTGTACATCCTACTAAAGGGCATATACTGTACTGGGAAAGTAAAAATGCCTTCAAAATGTAATTGTTAGCAATCTTCTAGTCAATGGTCTTAAATTCATATATTGTCTATTTTAGAAGCTTGCTGAAGGATATTTGCCCTCAAATGATCTACATTTTTAGTAATGAGTGATTAAATCACAAATCCTCAAAAGGTTCGGCCCGAACATTTTGAGGATTTAATCATTATTCATTAATTACTCCATATGTGGATCATTTGAGGGCAAATAACTTTAATCAAGATTCTAAAATAGACAATACATGAATTTAAGACCATTGACTAGAAGATTGCTAACAATTACCTTTTGAAGGCTTTTTTGCCTTCCCAGTACAGTATATGCCCTTTAAAGCAGTGCAGTGAAATTTACTGTGTAATGTGTGTTTACTATATTTATAGTGTTCATATACTGGGACAATAAACTGTTATCGGAATGTATTTACAGTTTTCTCCCTAGTAACAGATTGTTTAAACAATGTGAATAAAATGTGCATACACAACGGAAATGGTCTATTCCTGTACATCCTATTAAAGCAGTGCGGTGTAATTCACTGTGCAATGTTTGTTTACAATCAGTGTTCATATGCTAGCACAGTTATCAGAAAAGTAGAGAAGGTGGCAGAGAACCAGAACATGACTGTCAACAACAAGGAAATTAGAAATTAAAAAAAGTATGACATGGCCTAGTATTGCATAAGTGGACATTCTAAAGAACAATCAAACAATTCCATACTCAAATTGGACTTTCTATAAACCTAATTAGTCCATATATAGAGGTGGCTGACTTTGGCTTGATATCTTTATGTGCTTCTCTCACATTTTGGCATAAATAATACAAACCAATCCTATAGAGTCTAAAAAGTTTGCTTGGTACAGTATGGGAAAAGGTGTGTAGTAAACTAATGGGTTTTTCAAAGGCTCAGTAATGTAAGGGTTAATACCTGCTGGAGGCTGGGGTGGGGTGTCCGCCTCGTCACCGGTAGGTGCAGGACTGTCCACGGCTTCTACGGTCTCTTCCGCTGCAGCTGGAGCCTCCGCTTCATCGGAGGAAGCAGGAGGTTGGGGTTCGGCAGGGGGACTTGGAGGAGATGCCTCTTCCTCAGCGGGTGCTACAGGAGGGTCCTGTTCTTCTGTAACGGCAGGTTCGTCTTCTGGCTCAGCAGGGGGAGGTTGTTCAGCATCTGCCTCTTCCACAGCCTGTTCTTCTACCACATCCTGGCTGGACTCTGTCCCTTGTTCTGTTTCCTCCTGATCCTCTTTGTCACTCTCAAGCTCTGGAACTGCTCCAGCACTTTCAGAGGACACCTGGCCTTCTTCTTGAATGTCTGCATTAATCTCGTTCTGCACGGCTGCTTGACGGTCTCCATCCAGTATGGAAGGAGGTCCTTCTTCTGCAACTTCTTCCACTGGCGGAAGGGTTTCCTCCTCTACCACTTTCTCAACTTCAGCAGGCCGCTCTTCCTCCACTTTCTCATCACTCTCTGGAGTTTCCTGAGGTTCATCTTCAACAGGCACTTCATTCTCTAGAGGTTCAGGAGCTGTCTCTGGTACTTCAGGAGTTTCCTGAAGGGCACCTTCAACAGGTGCATCAATCTCTGGAGTTTCAGGAACTGTCTCGGTTTCCTCAGTACTTTCTTGGGGTTCCTCTTCTACAGGCACATCACCCTCTAAAGTTTCAGGAATTGTCTCGTCTTCCTCAGGAATTTCTTCTGCTTGTTCTTCAACAGGTGCTTCAGGGACTGCATTGGCTTCCTCAGGAGTTTCCTGGGGTTCTTCTACAACAACTGCTTCAGGAACTGTCTCTGCTTCCTCAAGGGTTTCCTTTGGTTCCTCTTCAACAGGCGCTTCGGGGACTGTCTCTATTTCCTCAGGAGTTTCTTCACGTTCTTCTTCAACAGGGGTTGCAGGAACTATCTCTGCCTCCTCAGGAATTTCCTCGAGTTCCTCTTCAACAGACGCATCACTCTCTGGAGTTTCAGGAACTGTCTCAGCTTCCTCAGTACTTTCTTGGGGTTCCTCTTCTACAGGGGCATCACCCTCTGAAGTTTCAGGAATTGTCTCGGCTTCCTCAGGAATTTCTTCTGCTTGTTCTTCAACAGGTGCTTCAGGGACTGCATTGGCTTCCTCAGGAGTTTCCTGGGGTTCTTCTACAACAACTGCTTCAGGATCTGTCTCTGCTTCCTCAAAAGTTTCTTCTGGTTCCTGTTCAACAGGAGCTTCAGGGACTGTCTCTATTTCCTCAGGAGTTTCTTTAGGTTCTTCGACAGGGGTTTCAGGAACTATCTCTGCTTCCTCAGGAATTTCCTCGGGTTGCTCTTCAACAGACACATTATTTTCTTGAGTTTCACGAACTTTCTCAGCTTCCTCAGGAATTTCTTTGGGTTCTTCTTCAACAGGTATTTCAAAAACTGTCTCTACTTCCTCAGAAGTTTCTTCAGGTTCTTCCTCAACAGGGGTTTCAGGAACTGTCTCGGCCTCCTCGGGAATTTCCTTGGGTTCCTCTTCAACAGGCACATCACTCTCTTGAATTTCAGGAACTGTTTTGACTTCCTCAGGAGTTTCTTCAGGTTCTTCTTCAACAGGTGCTTCAGGAATTGTCTTTACTTCCTCAAAAGTTTCCTGGGGTTCTTCAACGACCGCATCACCCTCTGGAGTCTCAGTAACTGTCACGGCTTCCTCAGGAATTTCTTGGGGTGCTTCTTCAATGGGCTCATCAATCTCTGGACTTTCAGGAACTATATCAGGTTCTTCCTGTCCTGCTGTTTCCTCTGGGATAACCGGTTCTGTGCTCTCATCAGATGATTTTCCTGTAGAGTAGCAAAACAAAATAAAAGAAGGTTCTGTATTACTTCATAAAAAGTTCCAGAAAAGTTGGTATCCATGTAGACTGAAATTGAAAGTTGAATACAAGAAGGCAATCCAGACTTGGTATTTATCATCACATCATTTTTACGAGCAATCTGTACTCTCAGTAAAACAACCAAGTTCAAATTTGGGAGTTCTGTTAAAATGAGATTTCGCAAAATTAATCAAAAGAACAGAACGATTTACACACAGAAAGAGAGAAGTTGGGAAGGGAAAGGCATAGAGAGGAAATATAGAGATGAGATATGGAGATACAGAGAAAAGAGGAATAGAGGTACACAAGATAGGGACAGGGAAATACTAAAATACATCATGAAGAAAATAGAGAGAAAGGTGGAGAACATAGAGGTGTAGGGATGGGGGCGGATAAAGAAAGAGAGAAATAAATAAAGAAATGGACATACAAGGTCTCAGATAATAACACAATATAATCTTGTTTTAACTCAAATGCATCACATCATTGTAATGTGTTTCTCATCTCCCTTAATCACGAAAACAAATCTGATTTAAAATGAGTTATAATTCCTTTTTAAGAGTGGACAAGCAGACATTTCTCCACGTCACAAGACCTACTCAAGATGGAGCATCAATCACCCCCATAGCTGTGTTCACATTGGAGTGACCTGGGCCCTGTTGCATAAAACTTACTATTGATGGTAACTTTGCTTCCAATGGCAGCTTCTATGGAAACCTTGAATTTGATTGGCTGTCGAACGATATTACCATGGTTATTACCATTGATGACAGTTACCATGAATGGTAAGTTTTTTTTGCAATGAGGCCCAGGTTTGAAAGTACTCTCTGGAAATTAATGTAGGTTTTTCTTTGCCTGGAACAAAGCAAGAACCATTTCCATTTCCATTGCTATAAATCCATCCATTACTACTATATGTTATAAGTAGAGTCTTATTTTGCTACTTCAAGGATTACAGTAAGAGGTAGTGGTGGTTAAGTTTACGGGCCATAATAATAATAGTCAAACTGTACTGCTGTCATCATTTGGTTCAGATTTTTATTTAATTTCAACATCTTACCATTTTGTGACGATTTCTTCCTAGAACCCATAATTTATAGCAAGTAAGATAGGACACAACGTCATGGCAGAACGGGACTTCTTTAATAACTATTCTTTATACAGGGAAACCCCGTTATAACGAGGGGGACGGGACCCACACTTTTTCCTCGCTATAGCCGATTGCTCGCTATATCAGTACATGATCAAAACATACAGAAACAAATATATAGGAAAAATCTATAGGACTATACAAACAATAACATATTTACCGCTAGGACTGTAATATAAATGGCTTTGCAAGCATTCTAAACTGAATTCATGACCTAAAAATTCACTAAAATATCTAACAGCACAGTTGAAAATGTAAATAAATGACACTTCCAACACCTCCGTTTACCGACAAATGAAGCAGCGGGGAGGCCCAGTTACCCGGCCGCGCCTGCCGTCATGTCTGCGTGTTAGCAATGAATGATCATTGAACACTATCTGCATGCATGTGCGGCCGCGGTCGTACACGCGCGGTGTCACACGTGTTTAGAGGCTTCTGCCATGTAAGTGCGTGAGCGGGACTGTGTTGATTGTTGCGCGCGGGGGCGTGCAGTACCTAGAGCCGTATAGAGATACGGCTCTGGCAGTACCGCACGCATGTAATGTGGACATATGCATGTGTGGTTGTGTGTGTGTGTGTGGATTATTGAACGGTGTGTGTGTGATCAGCGTTTAACGGCGCGAAGAAAATTGCCTGTGCTGTTGTTGCATTTCCCTCGCTGGGCGGCGTGGCTGAAGGGAGTTCTCGTAATAAAGGAGTCAATTTCCTTTCGTTTTCTTTATTCTTGGGCTGGGAATTTGCCTCGCTATAGCAGAAATTTCGCTATAGCCGATCTCGTTATATAAAAACAGAATGCACAGAGGTCTATGGAAGAGAAATCGGGACCCAAGAAATGTCCTCGTAATAGCAGGGTTCTCGCTATACCCGTGCTCATTATAACGGGGTTTCCCTGTACATGTAAATCGCAAATTGTCGAAATGTTCGGGCCGAACATTTTGAGGATTTAATCATTAATCACTCATTACTCCATATGTGGATCAATTGGGGGCAAATAACTTTCAGCGAGCTTCTGAAATAGACAATACATGAATTTAAGACCATTGGCAAGAAGATTGCTAACAATTACATTTTGAAGGCTTTTTTGCGTTCCCAGTACAGTATATGCCCTTTAACCTGGGGCCACATTCATGAAACCTTACTAGCCCAGTTAGTTACTTCAAATGCATATCACTCAACGTACTTTAGCGGCTAATCAGAGGAGTCACTCTATCAATCTCCTCTTTTATAAATCCGTCACACTAAACGTCACACTGTTTAGGCGAGCTAGTGAAGAAATCCAGGACTAGTCTACTCCAAACAGACCTCTTTATTGAATAGTTTGGATTAAAAATGCCAAAAAGTCTGGTAGCCAGGCTAATCATTGTCATGGCGAAACTGAAAAAAAAGAGGGAAAATTTCTGAAAACAAAAAAAATCTATCAAACTTTGAAGTATATTCTAATTAGGTTTCAATAGAAAACGGAGACATGAGTGAAATATTTTTTGTGTATGTGGTAGAGTTATGAAGTCATGGGATTAACTATATTGTCATGTAAACTTTCATGGCACTTTTCTGACACAACTTGACTGTACAAGGAGTCTGAATTGAGAGACTAGACCTAAATGACTTTGTTGATATCTGGCTGTCACATTTTTGATGAAAGGTCGAGTTCTGTGTTCAGTATATCAGCACATATTGTACAGTCCATCCCAGCCCTCTAAGGTACATGTAGAGTGTATACATAGTTACAGGCATGTCCTGTCTAGGGTTTAATCTGCTCAGTGCCATAGCCAAGAAACCTCCTTGTTATTGATAAGGGGATGTCAGTGCTTGGCGCTGAGAGAGGGTCTAAAGACAATCAGAGAAAAAGCTGTAGAGAATTTTTCAACAGGGGCTACTTTTCAAGTTTGATGTCATGAAACAAACACATTGACAAATGTTTTGCAGCATACCTCATACAAAAAAATATTTTTCACAGGGGGTGTTTTTTAGTTTGTGGATGTTCCTTTTTGCATAGCAGGGGTTAAATCAGCCTGACCCCCTGTGCGATTTTTCACTAGCCAGATTAATTGTAGTGCTAAACTTGTGGTTGAAACATAGTGAGATTACACTATCATACGCACTCTACATGGTCCTAGTATCATACACATTGGGGATCCTACTATCAATTGATTCACTCATTAACTAGTTGAGAAGTCAGAATCAAAAGTTCCTTTCCACGCTACCTGTATCTTAAAGCGGCCAGCCACTGGTAATTCATGTATTCGCGAGCAATTTGCCCCCCGGCCCAGGCACGCAGCAGGCTAGCAAGCTAGGCTAGATGTTCAGTGCGATGCCTCGGCTAGCTCGGTGAACAGTCCAGCATGCACGCATTTAGTGATAGCGCTAGCGCAGGCTGTGAATACTTATTTTCCAAACGTGTAGCCTCTGACTTCGGCCTTCGCATCACTTTCAGATGTTTTCAGACAGATTCGGAGATTGCTGGACTAGTCCGACGAACACGCATGACATACAAGGTTTGTGTACTTCATGCGTGTTCGTCGGACTAGTCCGACGAACACACATGACTGGGGCTTACAGAATCGCGCATGTTACAGCATCTCCCAGTTGCCTGTGCCTTTAATGTCTCTCTTTACAATCCCTTTCTCACCCACACACATACACACAGGGATACACATATACATGCACACACATTGATACAAAAATGCAGGTGTGTAGATGTGCACATTGCGGATCCTACTACCAGTTGATTGACTCATTTAACTAATGGAGATGTCCAGATCAAGAGTTCCTATCCATGATACCTATATCATACATAGCGTACATGTATGTTATGTATCCTACTAGCAGTTGATTGACTCATTTAACTAATGGAGAAGTCCAGATCAAGAGTTCCTTTCCATGATACCTATATCCCACATAGCGTACTGTATCCTACTAGCAGTTGATTCACTCATTAACTAATTGAGAAGTCGAGATGAAGAGTTCCTGTCCAGCAGCTTGATAGATAACACATGTCCAGATGCATGGGAACAATGACAGATCCATCGGTCTATGTTGTAGGAGTTTGACCATAGGACCAAGTCATCGGCTAGAGGTTTGGGAATGTTATTGCATAGTAACATGCGCTATGCTGATGCATAATCGGCTGTACAATTACCGTCTGGGTTTCTTTAAATATTAAGAATTCCATAAAGTTATCTGTATCTGTCATTTGTTATAAATATATCTGTCTGATTAATTACACTTTTTAGATATTTGTTTCATATTCATGCGCTAGGTTGATGCAAATGCACATAATTCAACAAGCAGTGCTACAACTTAGTATGGCGTATTATCAATCTGCTAGACAATTAGCACATGGGCTCTTTTATTCTTTCTAAATCGTAACTGTCATTGGTCTCTGTCTGATTAATTTCCGTCTTTGCTGTGATCTAGGGGCTAATTGGAAAGAGAAAATCATCTTTGTTTTTACCTGGCATCATACAAATGTCAAACACACTATCAAACCATATCAGGGGATATTTTCAAGATGTCATGAAACAAACTGCTTGTCCACTCCTCCCATACATTCATCAAATCAGCTTGAGAAGAAGTTGAAAGTGATTAGTCTACTACAGCCAGACCTGTTTATTATAGAGTTTGAATTATAAATGCTCAAAAGCCTAGTAGCTAAGCTGTGAGTAAGGAGGCATGGGTGAATTGAAATGACAGGGTCTTCCTCAGACAGAGCTCTGGGTGTTGACATATTCTGACAATGATGCAAAGAGAAAGAGTGGAAGATAGAGAGGGAGGGAGGGAGAGAGGGAGAGAGGGAGAGAGGGAGAAAGATAGAGAGAGAGAGAGAGAAAGAGAGAGATAGAGTGATAGAGAAGGAGAGAGGGAGAGAGTGAGAGAGATAGAGAGAGCAAGAAACAGACAGAGACATAAGCAGAACTAAAAGAGAGAAGCAGAGAGGAAGGTAGAGAGAAGGAGAACCAAACAGAGAAAGAGGAGCAAAGATAGAAAGGAGGATGAGGGAGCCAGAGAATAAGAGAGAGAATGAGAGAGAAGAGAATGAGAGACAAACAGATATATAGACACAGATACAGAGAGAGACTGGGAGAAATGAGAAAAATGAGACAGAGAGAGGGGGGCATAAACAGTGAATAGGGGAGGGAGAGAGAGAGATAGAGAGAGAGAGAGAGAGAGAGAGAGAGAGAGAGAGAGAGAGAGAGAGAGAGATAAAGAGACAGAGAGACAGAGAGGGGGGCAGAAACAAGGAATAGGGGAGAAAGAGAGAGAGAGAGAGAGAGAGAGAGAGAGGGGAGAAAGATAGAGAAAGAGAAGCAGAAAGAGGGAGGCATGAAGAGGGAAAAGGAGAGAGAGGGGCAGAAAGAGAAGCAGACAGGGTAAAAATTTAGGATAGAAAGAGAAGCAGAAGGGGGGAAAAGGAGAGAGAGAGAGAGAAAGAAAGATATATTGACAGACAAAAAGAGAGGGAGGATATAAGAAAGAGGGAAGGGGAACAGATGGGAGAGAAGAAACCAGAAATAGAAGGCGCGGAAGGACAGGGTGCAAACTTGCTAGGACCAAAGCCAAATCAATTATGCCACATGGGTCCTGGGGGAAAGGTGATAACTTCCTCTCCCATTTAGCTTGTGACTAAGGAAGGATGCAGACCGACCATTGGTAACGCAGCACACTTCGGCTGAACCTATCCACGTACAAATGTGGGCGGGGCCGCTTCTTTAACTCTTTAGCCCTAATTCACAAAGGAGTTGTAAATTTAGACCACAGTTTAAGCAAATCTTGTGCCGTAAAAGGAGATGAGTATGCTTGATTCAGCGTGTATATTCAAGAAGGTCCAATATGGAACGCACACGTTCTGCATTTGGTGCTAACATCTCCCTATCGCATATAGCTCTCCGAATCTGAACGTGTGTGGCGCTCAATTTTTTTTACCTTTAATTCTTTGGATATGAACTTCCAGTCCACGAACATTCTATAGCCATCGTCTTGCTTGTGTCTTTTCATTCTTTCATTAGTCCATCCACAATAGATGTTGAGGTAGGCAAAAACATCGCCGTGAGTGATTGGTGGTACTTTTTTCAAGTCCTTCACCCACATAACAACCCTTCCATTTGGGTCACGAACAGTATTAATATTACGAGGTTTGCGAGGGTCGAAATTACAGATACTATGCGTTATTGCGTGAATTAAATACCATAAATTTCGGCGTACAAGACGCAACGGTAGATAAGACGCACCCCGACTTTGAGCACGCAATTTGAAAAAAAAAAAAAAAAATGAAAATACCTGAATGGGATCGCAGCACCGCAGTCTGGATTCCCATTCATAAAAATCTGAACATGTGTTAAGATGTTTTTGTGCTAGTAGTACCTGTGCGCGTGGCAGACTGCGGGGTCCAACTCAACATATGAGACAAACAATCATTTCTCCATACGCTTCATCGCGCAAGCCTCGGGAAGGCTATTCACTTCTAAGATAATCCCTGTTCAGAGCACTCCCTTACTCGCGCTAGAAAATCGCTAGTTCACTGCGTGGATCTGTAAAGAAACTCCGCTGCGATATGCGTAGACATGAATGTCAATTTTGCAATCCATCGTTCGACGCCAATGTTGATATTCTAGCGCAAAGCTGCTGCGGCCGCACTCATTGGTGTGCGTGTATTTGCGTACCGGTACATGCTGCACGCGGGCTGGGGTAGCATAGCTAGCATCACGCACCACGCACGAGGCGAAACACGTGTGTCTACGCCCTCAACGTTCGATAATCTAACCGTAGCCAGACGGCATCTACTGAAACTATTTATTTTCCAGTTTGCGATGTATACAGATTCTATCTGCAATAATAACTTCTCTTTTTTTCTTCCTCTTTTCCAGGGTCTCAAAGCAAGGCAAACACGGGATATTAAGTTCAAGTTTAATCGAAATAAAAATGACTAGAGAGATATATTTAAAATGATCGTCTGTTTCTTCTTTCTTGATTATATTATTATAACGGGAAAAGTGAGAGAAATGAGAAGCGGGAAAGAGGTATGAACAGAGAGATCTTGAATATATGTTTCAAATTAAACAGAAATTAATGAAGAGAGAAATGAGAAGCAGGAAAGAGGTGTGAAAAGAAAGATCTTAGTATTCTTTTTTTTTTATATTGTGTGGTCTTGAAAAAGACCATTTGGGTAGATAAAGGGTTTGAAACCCTTCTTGGTATTCTTTCTTGATTGTGTGTGGTCTTGAAAAAGACCGTTTGGGTAGAGAAAAGGTTTAAAACCCTTCGAACTCCTCATCGCCACTCTCTAGAAACACCTGACGTAGCTTGTCGTCCAGGTCGGGATACATCAGGTCGTCGTCATTGTCGCCGTCTTCTTCCTCTTCAACATCCATGCCGAGCTCGTCCTCCCAAAGCACATCGTCCTGGCTACCGTCGAGTGCATTGGAGATGCAGCATTTCAAGAATGCCCTCTCGATGATCGCCGACGGCATCTCCTTCCAGGCCTCGTCGATCCACCGGCAGATTGTTGGCAAGTCCACCTTCTTGATTCGCCCCCCCTTGGTAGTCTCCTTCTCTCCGTTCAGCATCCACTCCGTCCAGCGATGCCGGAGACGGTCCTTGAAAGGCTTGTTTACCGCCACGTCTAATGGCTGGAGGATGGACGTCATGCCGCCTGGAATGATGGCCAAGTCAGTATTCTGCCGTCGGAGGAGTTGCTTCGTCGCCTCTGCATTGTGGCACCTGAAGGCGTCGAGTACCAGCAGGCTCCGCCTCCGTGAAAGTCCGCCGACCCGCCGACCCCAAACAAGCCGCAGCCAGTCCTCCGTCAGACGCTGGTCCATCCACCCCTTCTCCTGTGCCCGTACGATGACGCCAGCTGGAAATTCGCCCTTGGGTAGCGTCTTTCTCTTGAAGATGATATAGGGAGGCAGCTTCCCCCCGTCGGCAGTGCAGGCCAGCATGACGGTAAACCTGTCCTTCTCGTGACCGGTGCTTGTGATGCTCACGGACTTGACACCCTTCTCGCTGATTGTGGAAGAATGAGGGATATCGAACGTCAGGGGGGTCTGGTCGGCGTTCCCGATCCTCGACAGGGGGTAGTCATACTGTTCTCGCCGCCTGATGATGAACTGCTGGAACTGTCGCGTCTTCTCGTCGATGTCATCGGGCAGCCGCTGTGCGATGTGGGTCCGGCGTCTGATCGACAGGTCCTTCCTCTTCATGAAGCGGTAGGCCCATGAAGTCGATGCCATGAAGCCGGTGATCTTCATCTCCTTTGCATATACCCTTGCCTTCAAGCGGAGAGCCAACGTTGAAATCGCATGGCCCTGCATCCGAAGTTCCTTGACCCACTGGAAGAGCCTCTCTTCCAAGTCAGGCCAGTGTGGTATACCACCCCGGAGCGCCTTCTTCTTCGCAGGCATGGCCTTCAGTACCTCGGTGGATTTGCGCCAACGCCGGACATTCGTCTCGTTGAGGTCATACTTTTTACCAGCTGCCCGGTTACCAAACTCCTCGGCGTACCTGCAAACGGCAAGCTTGAATGCTGCGGTGTACGAGGCCCTCATGATCTTGATCTTGAACTTGAATCTTGAACTTGAATCTTGAATCTTGAACTTGAATCTTGAACTTGAATCTTGATCTTGAATCTTGAACTCGGTGACTTGGATGACTACGATGGTGAGAGCTTGGTAGAACGCGGTTGAATCTCTGCAACGGATAGTACAACTGATGCCAGGACAGGAGTTCGCCCTGTTTATATATTCTCCAGGCCGGGCGGCAAAATTTCTTATAGATAATCTATCAAAGAGTGTACCGCTAAATCTTTAATTGGACCCGGCAGGTGCGTTAATCATTCTTTTGTTCGCTGTATCCTGGTCGTTCAGTGCGAGTGACGCTATTGTCAACCATGCGTCTAAAAATAAATGACTCCTGAAAAGGGTCGGGTACATGATACACTGCTTTGTTTATTTATTTTTCTGTATGCAACATCAACTTTTATTTATCTATAACGCTATGTTAAATCCGAAAGTGAGGGTCCCACGTATCACAGTCAAGGAATCAGTTGTTTAATTAATTCATAAAGCATAAGAAAAAGGAATATATAAACATGCTTTGCTTCAAAAATTTTGTTGGAATGGGCCAAGCACGGATTGACAGGATTATTTTACTAATACATGCACACAAACAAACACACGAAAATACATGCACATTTTCAGTGTGATTACACGTAACTTTAATGCCATAATCGTTGTCATGATACATGTGTGTGTCTGTGTGTGTGTGTGGCTGTGTGTGTGCGTGTGTGTGCGTGTGTGTGTCTGTTTATGTTATCATTTATTTCAACATGTGTTTTTGCAGTTATTAATCGAACCTTGCACCTCCACAATCACATCATGGGAAAAAGAAAAACACATTAAATACGGGTAAGTTTGTAAACACTCATTAATTCCAATGTTTTTCATAAATTAATAAGCTGATCACAATCATGCCTGGTCCCAACAGCGACGAAGGTAACTTGTAATCCTGTTATCTGTATGAAGAGAAAGATGGGAAAAGTTAGTTTATACACAGCATGAACATGAATTAAAAATACAAAAGTGCTCACAATTGATTGCTTATGGACACATTTGTGACAGATACTTATCTTGGCCAATCATGATCCAGATTAAATCTGGACAATCGGCATTGATGTACATGTGTACACGTATTGTTACGGACTTCACAATGCCTGCTTGATGGGAAGCAAGCATCAGACCGCCGTGAGTTAAGCCGCCGCGAGTTAAGCCGCCGCGAGTTAAGCCACCAGCCGGAGGCTAGGCCGCCGCGTGCGCCGCAGATCAAAGAAACAATGGCGGCCCCCATCTAACGGAGCTTGCCAGTGGGAGCCGTAGATTTCTCGTTAGCGGTATCTTTTGAGATGTCTCAGACAAATACTACTACTAGTGCTTTCTCAGTACCGGTAATTACGCTGTTGTTGTGATTGAGATCGAATTACCGGTAGGTCAATTGTGTCTTATCAAAGCCGTCTATTTTGTTGTTGAATGTTGTCAGACATTACAGTGTCCCATACATGTGAAAACGTGTTGGGTCTGCTGGTTATTCACTGGTTTTAAAGACCCGACTTTTGCTAACGCTGCAGATAAGACGCACCTGGACTTTGGCGTGATTTTCAAGGATAAAAACATGCGTCTTATACGCCGAAATTTACGGTACGTACCAAACTCTTACCGGAAGTGTATGTCCCAAGAGCAATCGATCAGATATCGGTATCGCAAAGTGATGTCGCTTAATATCGGCTATGGGCGATAGGGAGAATTCACGCTAGTTGCTATGGGTTAGACTACATTTAAAACACAGTTTAATCAATCAATTCAAATAAACCATTGTTTAAACCAGAGTATTGTGAATTTAGCACCCTACACAAAAAAGATGCATATTAATTATTGGATCTTTTGGAGGTGTATGCACTAAACTTAAGGACTAAAATGCCTGTTTTGTGAATTTGGGACTTTATTTGCCACTGGTGTGTATTTTTCACTTGTAATACAAAATAACTATCAGCATTTTAAATTTAACAACCTGGAAAATTTGGGGAAATTTCATCAGGAATCAGGGAGATGTCTATCAAAGGGCATACAACCTTAATGACTACAATCTTACAATAATCAGGGAGATTGGGTGATGTGATGAAATCCAATGCCGTAATATTAGTCTATTTTCAGTGAGTCTCCTGCGAAATCAGGAGGTGCGTCTTCATTAGCCCGATCAGACGAAATAGCGAGCTATTTTGCTGATCTGGGGAACTAGCCTGAAGTTGCAATCGCGTCTTCATTAGCTTGAATTTCGGGATACGTAAGCTCGAAACTCGGGATGCATAAATTATCCCGATGTTCGCACATGCGTAGTGTGCGATGGGAATAGGCCACGACCACGTGGCTTCGGTTGTGAGCTCGCATTCACGCACATATCAAAACCTAATGTAAACAATGCCTCGTGCGCGCTGGTGCGTGCAGGGGTCGGAAAATTTTCGAGCTAATGAAGACGCTCCTAGCTAGCTCGAGCTTTTTCGCGAACTAGCTCGAGCTAGCTCCATCTAGCCCAAGATTTCTTGGGAAATTTTCTTGACCAAAAATCTCGCTATTTTGCCTGATCTGGCTAATGAAGACGCAAATTATATAGCTAGCTATTTCGTGATCTGGCTAGCTAACCCGATCAGAACAAGCTCACTATTTCGCCCACATCGGGCAAATGAAGACGCCTCTAGGGAGACTTGGCAGCTCTGCGTACTACATGTATCTATCAAATCAATCTATACAGGTGAGGTAGCCATTATCCTGCGAGCCAGGCTGGTTCCTGAACTACTTTTCACATGACTCGGCTGCGCAATCTTACCTCATTTCCCACCAGAAGTAGGGGGACGGGGTGGGGGGGGGGGGAGATTATTGCTTGTAGGATCTCAAAACAATCACCAAATGTGGGCTTTCAGACCGAATATATTGACAAAATTAGACAGACAGTTGAAATCGTATGTACATTAAGTACCACTCTCATTACCGTGGGCACAGTAGTGTACAAAGTAACAGCTTTTTTATTTCATGGTACGTAGAGGTTTCACAACAATGTGGAGGTCACCATCTTTTGGTGAGAGTTTGTGAAATGTACACAGAAATGTAAATAAAAATGATAATTCATCTTACCTGGTTCTTTGATTTCTGCCACAGTAGGTTGTGCATCGGAAGCCTCATTCTCTCCTGAATTTGCGATAATAAAAATGAGAAATTGAGCAAAATGACCTGACAGAACTGTCATAAATCTTTATGCCTGTATCATTGATACAATTTGGTGCAACTATTACAAACAGCAGTTTGTCTGGCTCAGAAAGATTAATGCATTTTTTTAAATGAGTGCTAATCATTTTCCTTCTTCACTCTACAATTTAAGCCTTTTGTCCTTTACTTATGGCGATACCCCTCTACTCTGTCTCTTTCCTTCACCCTAACTCTCCTCTCTTCCTTAAAGATTGTCCGTCCCATTTGCAAGCTTAAAATTTGAAATCGTCTATCACCATCGTAAATTGAAGAAAGTGTGATTCAAGACCATTTCTAAGAATATAGCATGTTGAAGCTTTCTGTATATGTAGAAATTTCAGCCGTTAAATTTCAAACCGACTTTTTTCGTACTACGAAATTAGCTCGAAACTCGGTATGCGCAAGCTCGAAACTCGGGATGCATAAATTATCCCGATGTTCGCCCATGCGCAGTGTGTGATGGGACTAGGCCACGACCACATGGCTTTGGTTGTGAGCTCGCATTCACGCACGTGTAAAAACCTATTATGTAAACAATGCCTCGTGGGCGCTGATGCATGCCGGGATCAAGAAATTTTCAGGCTAATGAAGACGCTCCGAACTTGCTCGTGCAAGTTCGCGAACTAGCTCGAGCTAGCTCTATCTAGCCCAAGATTTCTTGGGAAACTTTCCCGACCAAATAGCGAGCTATTTTGCCTGATCTGGCTAATGAAGACGCAAATAGCTAGCTATTTCGTGATCTGGCTTGCTAACCCCATCAGAAAAGGCTCGCTATTTCGCCCACATCGGGCTAATGAAGACACCCCTATAATTACTACTCATAATCACCCCACTACTACCCATTTCCTTTAAAGGGATAGTTCATCCTAAAATCTGGTTGGTTTCAATAAAAGCAGAAATATGTAAGAAACATATAAGATAAGGTTTGACGAAAATCTGTCAAAGGATATGAATAATCATTTGAAATTTCAATTTTGTGCTGTCATGTCGAGGTACTCTCCCATACGCTGTTTGCTATATGATTCCATAAATTGCTTTTTTTCTCTTTTTTTTTCAATGGAATATTTTTTAATTGTAGAGGTATGTGTGTAAAAATGTGTTTCTAATAATGTAACAAATGCACAAGTGAAAGGATGCATAATATCTTTTTGAGAAAATGCACATATTAAAAAAAAAATGTACACAACATATGGGAGAGCACCTCGCATGTGACATCACAAAATAACAAAAATACAAGAAAATAACTTTCTTATCCTTTGATAGATTTTCATCAGACCTTCACTGATATGTTTCTCTCATGTTTCTGCTTTGATTAAAACCAACTTAATTTCAGGGTGAACTATCCCTTTAAAATTTCCCTTCTACATTAAACTGTCCACCATTCTCATTCTCACCTCCTCCTTCTTCCCAACATCATCATCATCATGGTATCCCCATCTCTTACCTATAGTCTTATCTATCTTGATAACCCCTGTCATGAGAGCTGCAGCTAGACACGCTACAATCAGAAGCACTGCAATCACAGCCTTTTGCCACGCAGGGGTCTCTGTGGCTGCCTTGTGTCTTGCTATCCCATTCCTTGACAGTTTTGCAGTATCTGTAAGGGAGAAAAGGGAAAGTCACAAGTTAGTGTACCACTTTAACTATCTCAGTCCCACAAGTGATAAACTGTGTTGTAAATGACATGGCACCAGGGGAAAATTAATTCAAACTTTTCGGGGGCTACTTTTTGAGCACATTGGCCGATTTGGCTACAATTTTACATTGTGGCTGTGGGAATTTTGGGGGCTCTTTTAACATTTCTCCAGGGCTCTTTTAAGCATTTCGGGGGTGAATTTTTGTGTATTTTTTCCCCTGCTTGCTACTTTTAATATTAGGTACTGAAGGTTTCAGGGGGATGCTAAGCAAAGTACTGGGTACTGCATGCAGCATTTTACCGAATAAACTTCACTGTACAACTAAACAAGGTTTGGAATGACCCGTTCAAAATCTAGCAATCAATCTACATGTAATTCTGCTCACAGATAGAACTTTCCAGTTCTAATATCATGAGGGAAGTTTTGCACAGTATTTTCTTCCATTTTCTGTGTTATTTACACAATTGTATTTATGTGACCCGCAAAAGGGTTTCACTACATTTCAAACACATTAAACCATGGCCTACACTACAGCTCAAAGGAATTGGCATAGGGAAAGGGAAAGGGAAGAAAGGGAAGGAGCCACAGTTTTGAACCGCGGTATATTTTGTCCAGTTCAGCATGAAACACGATGCACTAGCCTAAAGAGCATCGTGTTTCATGCTGAACTGGACAAAATATATCACAGTTCAAAACTAAGGCTCCTTCCCTTTCCCTTTACCCATGCCAATTCCTTTGAGCTGTAGTGTAGGTGGGAACCTGTCAGTCTAGACTGGTTCAATTACGGTGACACGTGACCTGGGGTTGAAAACCACTCTGTTTATGACTGAGGGTCAAAGGTCAGGTATGGGCTGATCATATAAATAGATGCCATTTCTCTGAAGTGAACCTGCAGTCAGTGATTGGGTCAGGTTACTTCAGAGCAGGGAACCCATGTATGTACCTGAAATCGGGCTTCCAAGCTGCTGGACACTCATAACAAAACATAGTTCTGCAGTTATAATAATCAATATATTCCTTATAAAATTGCTTGAAATCATACATAAAGCAAGCTGTACTGTACATGAAAATACAATGGAATAAATACTTCAAAAAGTTTCAAAACAGAGAAGAATACATGAAAAAAAGCTTAAAGGTCCCCTGTCATCAAAATGTATGTCAACTTATGTTGATGCAACATAATATGTACATAACAAGTTCACTAACTGTTCAATGGAAATATGTGTCCTATATTTAGGTGGTCTGCCATGCCATGGCAGATCACCTCTTGTTTTTGTCCGAATTTTCTTTCTTTATTATTATTATTATTATTATTATTATTATTATTATTATTATTATTTATTTTTATTCCTATTTTTTGTGACATGGATATCTCAACAATGCATGGACCATGTTTCATGAAATGTTCATCATGTATAGGTATATATGTGAACATGTTACAGGAACATTTTCAAGGTCATTACGTAATCGTGACGTCATGCACGAGCAATTTAATGAAAATCTATTATCTCGTGTAGCTCTAAAACCGTTCATCTCTGTGTAATGAAATTTGGCATGTATATAATTAATGACAAGACAATTAATTTCAATGAAAAAAAACGCGCGCGTACGCGTACGTTAGTGCATTAACGCGCGCGTAAAATAAAAAAATGCTCCAAATCAACTAGAAATTGTTTTGCATATGTTGGAGGCCATTTCTAGCATTTTTCAAATTTCCGCGCGTACGCGCGCGCGCGCGCGTTTTTCCGTGCGTTTAGCAAACGCAACGTCGGAAAACCGTTTTTTCACTGGATTCATGTTTCTGACACTGCAAACAACACATCCTGAAATTTTCAGCCATTTCTATGCAATAATAAGGTCGTGCGGGTGCTTCAAAGTTCAAAGTCCGCGCGTGCGTCAATACGTTTTTGTGTGCAAAAACATGACCACCTTCAATCGGCCATAGCTCCTCAGAATGGCTGGTGACCCCCAATTTTTTTTTCATATTTTGAAAAAGTGGGAACTGTAGATGCTATTTCACGTATCATTTGGTCGTTAAATACATCGTAACGTCATCATATTGCCATATGAATAAAAAAAATCAATTTTCATGTATGACGTCATAAACTTTTTTACCTGTTCTTGCGTATCTCAGTAATCTTTGGTCAATTTTGTTCCAAATTTCAGTATGTGATAGCTGAGACATTGCTCTATGAGAAATTAGCCCTAATATTTCGATAGGATTCCATCTTCATGGTATAAATTTGATTATAGACATTAATGTCAAAATCGATCGTATGTACGTGTTATGTCAATGGAAGGGGTATTTATTAAATGACATGACGATCTTCTAGGAGCTGTATCTCGCTTATGCTTAATTCTGTTACTCTGAAATTTTAGTATGTTGTAGCTGAGTCTACTAGCTTTCGGGGACGTCATCTTTATTTTTTAATCAGATGTCGCGATCATGGCAAAATTTCATCTTGAATATCAATTTCTTAATCATTCTAGCCCCTGCTGGGCATTACGTGTTAAGTGAATGGGAAGATGTGTGGCTCAATTGGTAAGGCGCCGCGTTTTAAGATCTCGAGGCCCCCGGTTCGATTCCTGGAGTGGGTAGGGTAAATTTTTGCTTTCCTTTTACAATGTTTTTTTTGCCATCTTCTTCTGTTCTATCCCTTACTTTGTCATTCTCTTTGAGATTTTCTTTCCCATTTGTTTTCTCTCGCCCCTTTATCTTACGTGGCTATTAATTACATGTTAGCACAATGTACATGTAACCATTTAGGCATGTCTCTGAAATGTACGTTAGTAGACATTGTAGGTGCGCTCTGAGCTTTCTTGAGCGGAGTCTCTGATTGCTTATGAATAGATGGTGTCACGATTGAAGGTCCATATCACCGTGCATTTTCTAGACCATGTCAGTGCATGAATTTGCCAATGCAGACCACCTTATACTTGTCCACAAGTATGTCTCGTTATTATTATTATTTATTTTTATTCCTATTTTTTGTGACATGGATATCTCAACAATGCATGGACCATGTTTCATAAAATGTTCATCATGTATAGGTATATATGTGAACATGTTACAGGAACATTTTCAAGGTCATTACGTAATCGTGACGTCATGCACGAGCAATTTAATAAAAATCTATTATCTCATGTAGCTCTAAAACCGTTCATCTCTGTGTAATGAAATTTGGCATGTATATAATTAATGACAAGACAATTAATTTCAGTGAAAAAAAACGCGCGCGTACGCGTACGTTAGTGCATTAACGCGCGCGTAAAATAAAAAAATGCTCCAAATCAACTAGAAATTGTTTTGCATATGTTTGAGGCCATTTCTAGCATTTTTCAAATTTCCGCTCGTACGCGCGCGCGCGCGCGTTTTTCCGTGCGTTTAGCAAACGCAACGTCGGAAAACCGTTTTTTCACTGGATTCATGTTTCTGACACTGCAAACAACACATCCTGAAATTTTGAGCCATTTCCATGCAATAATAAGGTCGTGCTGGTGCGTCAAAGTTCAAAGTCCGCGCGTGCGTCAATACGTTTTTGTGTGCAAATATTGCAAAAAACATGACCACCTTCAATCGGCCATAGCTCTTCAGAATGGCTGGTGACCCCCAATTTTTTTTTAATATTTGGAAAGAGTATGAAATGTAGATGTCATTCCATGTGTCATTTTACCGGTAAATACATGGTGACGTCATCATATTGCCATATGAATCGAAAAAATGAATTTTCAATTATGACGTCATAAATTTTTTTTACCCGCATTTGCATATCTCAGTAATCCTTGATCAATTTTCTCCCAAATTTCACTCTGATGTAGCCGAGACCTTCTTCTATAGATAACTTTTATTCATTCGTCATTTAGATGACGTCTTCATGGTGTAAATTTCATTATACGCATTAGTGTCGTAATCGGGCGCATGTACGTGTTATGTCAATGGAAGGGGTATTTATGAAATGACATGACGACCTTCTAGGAGCTGTATCTCGCTGACGTTTGAATCTGTTAATCTGAAATTTTAGTGTGTAGTAGCTGAGTCTACGAGCTTTCCGAGACGTCTTCTCCATTTTTTAATCAGATGTCGGGATCATGGTGAAATTTCAGCTTGAATATCGATTTCTTAATCATTCTAGCACCTGCTGGGCATTACGTGTTAAGCGAATGGGAAGATGTGTGGCTCAATGGGTAAGGCGCCGTTTTAAGATCTCGAGGCCCCCTGGCGTGGGTAGGGTCAACTTTTGCATTTCTTTTGCAATGTTTATTTTGCCATCTTCTTCTGTTCTATCCCTCACTTCGTCATTCTCTTTGAGATTTTCTTACCAATTCTTTTTCTCTCGCCCCATTCTCTTACATGACTATTAATCACGTTAGCATAAACATGTAACCATTTAGGAAAGTCTCTGAAATGTTAGTATAATAGGTGCCCTATGAGCTTTCTTGAGCGGTGTCTCACATTGCTTATGAATAGATGGTGTCACGATTGAAGGTCTATAGTTCACCGTGCATTTACCATACCATGTCTGTGCACAAATTTGCCAATGCAGACCACCTTATACTTGTCCACAAGTATGTCTCGTTTAAAATAATTTTTCTTTATTTTTTCTCAGCACTGATAAGCCCCGCCTCTAAGATATCCTCCAACTCAAGATTCCCCCTGTGACATCATCAAAGGTAGAAATTAGCAGGATAATAAGTAGAATTTATGCATAAACTAAACACTGCAATGACTACCTCCACCTGCCCACAAGATCATCACATGTCTTCACACAGTACCCTCTAACAAGCTTTCATGTGGGAAGAATCGGTTCCTTATGTCAGAAATGTGCTAGCTCTGTGATGCTGATAAAAGGACTTGCAGGTAGTCATTGCAATGTTTAGTTTGTGCATAAAATATGTCTATTATCCTGTTTAATTTATACCTTTGATGATGTCACAGGGGGAATCTTGAGTTGGAGAATATTTTGGAGGCGGGGCTTATCAGTGCTAAGAAAAAACATAGAAAAATTCTTTTAAAATATAGGACACATATTTCCATTGAACAGTTAGTGATTCTGTTATATACATATTAAGTGGCATCAACAGAAGTCAACAAACATTTTGATGACAGGGGCCCTTTAAAACAGAAATAAAAGCATCATGGAGTCTGAGGTCCAAGTTCCTTCATGCATGCTTAACTATATGTTTCAAAACTGGTGATAACTGTCCATTACCGCTTAAAGGGAATATACTGTACTGGGAAGACAAAAAGCTTTCAAAAATGTGATCGTGACTAATCTTCTTGCCGTTGGTCTTAAATTCATGTATTGTCCATTTTGGAAACTTATTTCTCCAAATGTGGATCATTTGAGGTCAAATAACTTTCAGCAAGTTTCTAAAATGGACAATACATGAATTTAAGACCAACGGCAAGAAGATTGGTCATGATCACATTTTTGAAGGCTTTTTGTCTTCCCAGTACAGTATATTCCCTTTAACACACGCTCCCATACCATATAGGTGCAGTGCATGCTCTGACTGAGCACATTCTAGCAATTTCGAGAAAAGTGGGAATGCTGTACAAGCCGTTCCTTTAAAACTGCCAACGGATGACGTTTTGGTATCTAACACATAATTTGGAAGCCTGCAGGGCTGCGTCCCATCTGGTACAGTAATCACTGTCCAGGTGTCGTTTTCAATAGCCCCGGTCACACTACCGCAACAACTACCCCTCGTTGGACACTGACAAACTACTGAAGTAGTTTTTAAAGGGATAGTCCACCCTGAAGTAAGCTTGGTTTTAATCGTAGCAGAAAAATGATAGCAGCATATTAGTGAAGTTTGACCAAAATCTGTCAAATGATAGGAAAGTTATGACTTGTGTAAAGTTTTTTTTGTGATGTCACTTGCGAGCTGCTCTCCCATATCAATTTTTTTTAAAAACTGATGCTGAAATCGACTGAGAATGGGACCAGTAATCATATGTATCCTGTATTCTTGACCACTTCTAGTCAATACCTTCATCCTCTTATTACCATGGGCTCAGTCACTGTGATGTCAATCAATGTTCTCTTCATGCTTAGAAGACGATTTAAAAAAAGTAAGAATACTGCCAAGTAGAGGTCAGAGAAATTACAGTAAATAATCTGAATATCCCTAGTAATATATGTCCTCAGGAAGTATGTGCCTTATGGTCAGGTCATCTCAAAGTTCTAAAGGAAGCAAAATACCGTTCAGCAGTAAGACCGTGGTTAGTTGTGCAAAGTGTGACCGCGACGACTCGTGAGAAATGTGACCTCATTTAGAAGTCGAATTACTTATTGGAAGGCGACAAAATGGACTAATGAGACCCTGGTATGGATTTTGAAAACAGGTGCACAGATGCCGTTGTACTGCTGGTGTGTGGGTGGTGGTGGCATGGTCTTCAGATGAGCGCCCACATTTTATTATTGAATAAAACTTGTTTCGGACATGGGTTAGGAGTGGAGATGACTACCAGATCCATAATCAATGGGGTGAAATTCTGTCATGACCATACAGTGTAGATCTCAGTCTGGTTTGAGTTCAGGTTACCAGGAAAGAATCACCTCAAAATGATTGAAAATCAATGGCTCGCATTCATAAAAGTAGTTAAATCTTGGGAGCGCAAAATGCTCTCACTGAATCATTGATTTTCATCACAGAACCACAACAGATTTCCATCAATCCTTGTCATTATTCTGTGGACAAACTCAATATACCATAGTGATTCCGAGGACAAAATCACTTATACTGTTTCATGTTGTTTTATTTAGTGTCCCATAAAGTTAGTCCAGGTATAGTACACGTTTTAAGTTAAACCACGATTGTGAATTTGGCCATCCATAGAAATTCAACAATCCCAGTGATGATGGCAGGATGGTTCGAAATGGTTTCATGATTACAGCCTGTAATCATTCAAACCTTCACCCCTTTGAATTTATGTATACCCCCTAAATAAAGATCCTAATAGAATAAGGATAGAGCACAGGACAAAAATATACAGTAGGTCTGTGATGTACGTACATTGTTCAAATAGAGGCCGTGTTTATCAACTTTTCAGAAATTTAAACGCGTTTCCAAAGGCCATTACGAACGCGTGTTCAAACGCGTTTCCACATGCGTTTAAAAAACGGTGCGTTTATCAACTCGATCGCCCAAGTCGAAAACCGGCCTTGTCACCGAAAACACGTGGTTTAAACATGTTTCAAAACAGCTTTGCGTTAAACGCGTTTAAAATTTAAACGCGTTTAGGATCGTACAAATTTGCGTGTTTCAAAACAGCTTTCCAAACCCCCTAATCAAAACACCTTTGCGTTTATCAACTCATTTAAACGCGTTTAAAAAAATTTAAACGCGTTTGGAAACCTTAATTCTACCCAAAAAAGAGTTGATAAACACGCCCAAAGACACACCTCCGAATCATCATGTTGTACCCTGATTCTCAGCATTGATCCTCCAGAAAAAAATAAACACACCCGAGGATGGAAATATGCCAATTCTGTCATCAGTCCCTCCCCCCTCCCCCCTCCCCTTTCCCCCTTCAATGTGACTTTACCACCTAGTCATCCCTTGCTTACTCATGCTTGCTGCATCATATTCCTCTTCTGCCTCAGGAAGACTACTTTCACACAGGTGAAAAGGTTTGTTTAGAGCCATGATCACAACAACCAAATGACATGAATTGCATTATTTTCTTCTAAGAGTAAATATGATCGTACTTTCTCAGTATTCAAACATTAACACTCCTATGTCAATTACAATGTAGTTGTTTCCCTATGAGACTTACAGTACATACAACCCTTCTACATGTATCTCCGGCTGCATCCGTGGACACCAGAATATTTTTTTATCTGTACGCATTTTGTTGATGAAGCACAGATGAACATTTTGAGAGAAAGGTCACCCTCCTCCACCCCTCCTCAATTCATCGGTGGTCATCCGGTGATTCAGCCCAGCCTTTTAGCTCGGCTGAATGGTCTGTACAACTCCAAAGAGTTGTATCTGCTCCTCAAGAAGCTGTGCACACACGATTAAAAAGGAGGCAGCAGAACGAGCACTTCTGCGCGTATGAAAGCAGCCACAATGACTTTGCCAGCAGGGACAGAGGGGAGCTGCCATTCTTTCAGTGTTCATTACACCTACTTCTCGCTGAATGACTCTCCTTTTGTTTGATGAGCACTGTGAGAAACAGACAGAAGAAGGAAATCACAGGCCACAGAGTGAAAGCAACATTAACCGTCTTAATAGACTTTAAAGACAGCCAGTCCCTTTTTCACATCACCACAAAACCATCAAAACATTGGCAAACATATAGAGAAGTGTTAGCAAGCTGTATATTCATAATTTGAAACTGATACGTAGTGTAAAATTCAAATAATGCATGTAAACAACGTCTGATTAGTAGTCTTTACCTCAGGTTCTTAGCAGTTTGTGTTGAAATATCTGCTTTATTGATTAATCTGTTCATTAAATAATAAAAACGCATTATGAAAAAAATTGTTCGATAGATGGATTTATTTCCAAAGTTTGGCAATTACTCATAAAATTAGGATTTCACACATGCATAATAACCACATAGATACTGTAACAAAGACTAATACTTTTTTCGTAGAACGAAAACGGTCGGTTTGAAATTTAATGGCTGAAATTTTTACATACACAGAAAGCTTCCACATGCTATATTCTTAGAAATGGTCTTGAATCACACTTTCTTCAATTTACGATCGTGATAGCCGATATCAATTTTTAAGCTTGCAAAAGGGACGGACAATCTTTAACCACCTTAATAGACCTTAACCTGGTGTCACCTGGGTATTGCCATAGACAGCTCAGCTAGAATTACCAACTTCCCATTAGGGGCATCTTCATTAGCTCAATGTGGCCAAATAGCAAGCTATTTCATGATCGGAATAGCAAGTCAGATCGCAAAATAGCTAGCTATTTGCGTCTTCATTAGCCACATCAGGCGAAATTGCTAGCTATTTGGTTTGAGAAATTTTCTCAAGAAATCTTGGGCTAGATGGCCAAATAGCGAGCTAATACTTGAACGAGATTGCATTTTGCAGCGCATCTTCATAAGCCTGACGTTTTCTTGATCCCATCATGCATCAGTGTGCGCTCCTGAGCATGTGGAACAGCTGAGGCATTGTTTACATACGCTCTTTGTATGCATGAAGGCAAGCTCACAGCCAGAGTTCATAACCAGAGCCATGCGGTCATCGCTCATTTCCGCTGCAAAATCCGCATGCGCAAACATCGAGCTAATTTTTGCAGCCCGAGTTTCGAGCTAAGACACGATTGCAACTTCAGACTTCTTTCCTGGATCAGCAAACTACATGTAGCTCGCAATCTTGTCAGATCGGGGTAATGCAGAGGCATCTATTGATTCTACTCTGGCTGGTCTCCGAAAAAACCTTACCCTGGCGCTAGTGCAACAATTGGGTTGCTTCATGTACACATAAAACTCTTCAGGAATTAGTAGAGCTGACAGCTGATGACAGTTTCATATCATGGTTAGAAACTTGACGCCAAGAATATCAACCATTTCCTGGTGATTATGCTGCTCATACTACATGTTCAAACAATGTACAATGTAGTATGCTTCAAGCCTCCAAGTATATTGTACATTGTGGGGTGTACATGTATGTGTTTTAATTCTTATTTCTACATTGCTGGCAGAGAGCACATCATGTTTTGAATTGTAAAGTGCTTAGAGATTCATATCAAGCATTACATAAATTGAAATATTATTTATTATGTTAATATCAATACAATGGGGAGTTAGCTCTACTCCCTCCACCTCCCCCTCCTCCTCCCCCACTCCCTCCACCCCCCCCCCCCTCCTCGCCCCACTCCCCTACCCCCCCCCCCTCTCATTATCCACAATAGCCCCCCCCCCCCCCATTGCCCAAAACAGCCCTCAAAACAAAGTACTCATTTCATGGCATCAGGCGTCAATGTTTTCAGTAGCGCCAAATCATAAATACTACTCTTGTCCAACATTATCCAACTCTCAGTGGCATAGTCCATGAATGTGTACACTACACTGCACCTCAGCAACATTTGTAAGAATACCAGTAACAGTTGGAGATTAACACTCTCCGGTGTAAACACACCCTATCCTTGCTGCCCACAATCACCTGCTCAGCCATTGTGTGTTCAGACTGAAAATACACAGAGGAAGGAAGTCAATGACAAGATAAATAGGAACAGGGGATTTGTTGAAGAGAATGTGTGTGGACATTCTGTCACCGCAGGACCACTGATTGTTCCGCAAACAGGAAATCTAAGTGTTGCGAGGAAGATAGCCCGTGAAATTGGACCAGAAAGACACATCAAGTACACATCCAGTTTCACAAGCTGCTTGGGTTGCTTGGGTAAAATGTGTACACGTGGAACCCTGACATTCTTTCCAAAATTTGTCTCACATCATCTTGAAACTGAGGAAGTCATGGTGCAATAATACAAGCGTGGACTTCATGTGTTCCTTGTTAGGAAAAAACACAGGGGGGGGGGGGGCACAGCTTGCCTTCTTTCACAATGTCTCAAATGTACAAGCAGAGGTTAAACTGAGGGGTAGTATAAAATGACAGGCCATAATCAAAGCAGAACTCATTTTCCATATTCACCTGGTATGATTCTGTGATGATTTTGATTATTTTATCCTTTTTAGAGGATTCTTTACTGGTATGCTTAAATCAAACTAGAATGCCTGGCAACAAAGGTAGAAATCAAAAAATCTGAAAATGATACCGTTTAATTTAAAGTTGAACAAAGTTCAGACCTGGCGATGATGCCAGAATTGTTATGCTACTCCATACCTTTATCTTTAAAGGGCATATACTGTACTGGGAAGGCAAAAAAGCCTTCAAAATCTAATTGTTAGCAAGCTTCTTGCCAATGGTCTTAAATTCATGTATTGTCTATTTTAGAAGCTTGCTGAAAGTTATTTGCCCTCAAATGATCATATGGAGTAATTAATGATTAATGATTAAATCCTCAAAATGTTCGGGCTGAACATTTTGAGGATTTGTGATTTAATCACTCATTACTCCAAATGTAGATCATTTGAGTGCAAATAACTTTCAGCAAGCTTCTAAAATAGACAATACATGAATTTAAGACCATTGGCAAGAAGCTTGCTAACAATTACATTTTGAAGGCTTTTTTGCCTTCCCAGTGCAGTATATGCCCTTTAAATGGATAGCCCACCCTGAAATTAAGTTTGTTTTAATAAAAGGAGAAACATGAAAGAAACATATAGGTGAAGGTTTGATGAACATCCATCAAGAGATGAGAAGATTGGGGTTTGTGACGTCACGTGCGAGTTACTCTCCAATATGTTAGGTACTAATTTTTCTAAAATTGTTAATTTTCTCAAAGGATAATTTTTACCTCTGTGAAAAAAAATAGTCCTTCATCAGAAACAGAAAACAAGCAATCTATGAAATCATACAGCATACAACATATGGGAGAGCACCTTGCACGTAAGGTCACAAAATCAAAACTTTAAAAGATCATAACTTTCTTATCCTTGAATAGATTTTCATCAACCCTTCACTTTTCCTCCATGTGTCTGCTTTTAATTCCAGGGTGAACTATCCCTTTAAAAGGGCCTATTAAATCTATCTAGCTAAAAGTAGGTAGATAAACTGGTCTGGGGGAGGGCTCTGGGCGTAGCTGGGTGTCACCTTGTAAAAACAATCAATACTGCTGAGTGAATGTCTAGACAGTTACAGGGATTGATTTTTCTGACTAAGTCCGCTTTCCTTTAATCACAATAACCACAACTTGCTGAGGACAACTTTCAAGGATGGTCAGTTCTACCCCTTCCCCTCCCACCCCCACCCCTCCTCCTCTCCCTCCCCAGCCCTGTCCATGAATTAGCTGTTTCAATGCCACATGCTACTTTTATCACAAATAATGTACACAAATCCCATAGAGTAGCAGTTGATCTCGCATACAAAGGGTTAATACCTCCCCATCATGTATTGACTGGCTTCCAAGCTGATCAGCATTTCTCAACCAAAATATTCAAGAAAGGGGTCTGATTGCAGTAGACTGATACAGTAACTCACAAGGTCTTGATATGATTATTTTCCATTGTTTCAATGTAATCATTCAGTAACCAAGAGAAAAGTACACCCCCCATACACACACACACACAGACACACACACACACACACACACACACACACACCTATTCTCTCCTGAGGTTGAAACCTCTTTAGCTCCTAGACTTCACATAAGCCACACGATTCAGTAATGTAGCAGGCCTTGACATGATTACTTTCAATTGTTTTAACGTAATCGTCCAATAACCAAATGAAAAAGTATAACCCCCCCCCCCCCCTGAAATTGAAACATCTTTAGCTTCTTGACTTCACAATAGCCACATGCTACGGTAGCTTACAAGGTCTTGATATAATTATTTCCCCATTGTTTCAATAAAAATTGTACAGTAAGCAAGAGAAAAGTACACCTCTCCCCCCCCTCTCTCCCCCCCCCCCCCCTCTCTCTCTCTCTCTCTCTCTCTCTCTCTCTCATTCTCTCTCTCTCCCCCTCTGACATGCGCCACATGAATGATACAGCACAAACACAGCGTTATAATTATTTTTCTATCTTGTCTGAGTGAAAGGGAAACAATTAGATGATGCCGGAAGCCAACAACACATTCCCAGGGATGGTTACCTTGGGTGTCATGACAATAGTTTGAATGGGGTTCTTAGAACCTGCCTAAGAATACATCCTCCTATAATAGACCCTGGAGCTTCTTAGATAATAGTTGGTTAGATAATAGTATGTCTGGGGGATGGGAGGGGGATGGCTAGGGATTAAGATTAACACAGGCTTCCCTTCAACTATTAGGCCCGTTCACACACAAGGGAAAAAGCGTGATTTAAAAATCGATTTTCTAATCGCGATCAGAATTTCGATTTTTTTTCCAGTGTGGACAGAAAAATCGCACTAATTACCGCGATCCTAATCGCGATCCAACTCGCACTATTAGTGCGATTTTTCAGAATAATCGTGATTATTTTGCCAAGCGTCTCTTTGAATCGCGCGCGCGCGAAACTCTATTGGGACAGCGGGGTCAGTCTTCGGTCATGCAATCACAATTTGGCCACTGATCGTTCTTTCCTTGCTGGGAAGTGCGATTTTTCCCTGTGTATGAACGGTCGAAAAAAAAAATCGAAATTTGGATCGCGATTGTAATTTCGATTTCCGGTGTGTGTGAACGGGCCTATTGTCAGGCCCTGTGCTGATGATTATGGGGGTATGAGATTAGAAGAGCAATGTTGGAGGTAGCATCGGTTCTGACATGGCTCTGGCCTTCTGGGCTGTGAATTCTGCATGAAAGCATGGCAGCATCTCTCTTCTACATGTACCTCCATTAAGAAAGTAATGTAACCCAGTCTACATTGTATACAAAATAATGTAGCACTTTTTCTATCTCTCACTCTCTCTTTCTCTCTTACCGTAGATGTCTCTGGCTCAGTCTCGACAGTTATTTCTCTCTTCCTCTTTCTCTCCCCCCTTCCCCCCCCCCCCCCATTTCTCTCTTCTCCCTCCCTCCCCTTCTCCTTCCCTCCCTCCTCCCCCCCTCCCCCCTTCTCCTCTCTCTCTCTCTTTCCCTTTGCTTTGCTTCTTTTTTGTGTCTATGACTCTGACATCAAAATTGCACAATCAACACACACATGTTCATGCCTCAATATGTCCGCATATCCGATCCTTCTAAAGGAACAGAACGTATCCAAATGTTAGATTATTTAAGTATCTAGAATGTATACTTAGTTTAGAAAGCGTCCCTCGAACACACCCTCTCCCCCACCCCTACCAATATACTGTATACGCCATATATTCAGCAAGTCTATTTTTTTTGCGAATCATGACTTCTAGACAATTTCACGAGTGGCTAAATTCGCGAAATAGCAACCGACTCGCGAAATTCGCAAAAATAAAATCCCCACGAATGTATGGCGTATACAGCACACAAATGCAATGGGATGAAAGTATGAATATGTACAATGAATGTGTGTAGTACCCACCCGGCTATTTATTCAACTCTATGTCGTAGATGTTCAATACATACGTACATAGTACAGTATCTCAAGTACTTTGAAGAGGGCAAATACCGAATTGACACACTGATTTCCTATTTGCTCTCCCCTGTCAGATTGCGCATCAGACATTGTGGCGACGTAATGTACAATGAAATTAGCCTCGCTACCAGACTGTTGGGGACATCTCTAATCCATCCTCTATACACTACAGCTCAAAGGAACTGGCATAGGGAAAGGGAAAGGGAAGAAGGGAAAGAACCTGTAGTTTTAAACCACGGTTCATTTTGTCCAGTTCAGTATGAGACATGATTGTTTTTAGGCTAAAGCATCATGTTTCATGCTGAACTGGACAAAATATACCGCAGTTTAAAACTGCGGCTCCTTCCCTTTCTTCCCTTTCCCCTTCCCTATGCCAACTCCTTTGAGCTGGAGTGTATGTCACATGAATATGGCCCCTGGTCCCTTAAAATCTAGGAAATTAAACAGGGGCCCTATTCACAAAAACACTGAAAAGGGTGTCTGGATCCCTTTAGAAAAAATGTATTAGTGTGGGGCCCTGGCGGCATGATTAGATAGACAGGTAGTTTACTTTAGATTTGTATTCATCTCTATCTCTATCTCTATCTCTAGCCTATTTCTCTCCACTGCTGAAGGAAAGCCTCCTCATCATTTTCCCATTTTGATCTATCTTGTGCTGTTCGTTTCCATGTCATACTACCATACTCTCTAATATCGTCAATCCACCTCTTATTTTGCCTGCTCTTCTTCTGGTGTTAGCCCTGGGGGTCCAGATGGTTAGTTTATAAGTCCATCTATCATTCATGTATTCATAATAATGTCAATTGGTCTGAAAGCAAGACTTCATTGTTCAATGTGTGTATAGGTGTGTGATGAGCAGGAAGGAAAACACTCTCTGTATCTGGGCTGCTATACATGTAAGCCAGGTACTCAAGCGTTTCCTTGAGAACTGATTTTATCATCCATTCATGTCTGCCTCCTTTTTGTCACAATAAAGGTGCATCTTCATTAGCCCGATCAGAAGAAATAGCAAGCTATTTATCTGATCTGGGGAACTAGCCTGAAGTTGCAATCGCATCTTCATTAGCTTGAAACTCGGGATACGTAAGCTCGAGCTCGGGTTGCATAAATTATCCCGAGTTTCGCACATACCAGCAGTGTGCGACAAGAATAGGCCATGACTGCATGGCTTCGGTTGTGAGCTCGCATTCACGCACGTGTAAAAACCTATTACGTAAACAATGCCTCATGGGCGCTGATGCATGCCGGGATCGAGAATTTTTCAGGCTAATGAAGACGCTCCGAACTAGCTCGAGCTATTTCGCGAACTAGCTCGAGCTAGCTCCATCTAGCCCAAGATTTCTTGGGAAATTTTCTCGACCAAATAGCTCGCTATTTTGCCTGATCTGGCTAATGAAGACGCAAATAGCTAGCTATTTTGTGATCTGACTAGCTAACCCGATCAGAACAAGCTCGCTATTTTGCCCAGCTCGAGCTAATGAAGACGCCCCTTCTGTATCTGGGCTGCTGGTATGTAAGCCAGGTACTCAAGCGTTACCTTGAGAACTGATTTTATCATCCATTCACGTCTGCCTCCTTTTTGTCACAATAAAAGTCAAAGTGCAGCTGTGGCTCTGAGCAGAAATTAAATGTACACTCCAGCTCAAAGGAATTGGCATGGGTAAAGGGAAAGGGAAGGAAGGGAGGGAGCCGCAGTTTTAAACCGTGGTATATTTTGTCCAGTTCAGCATGAAACATGATGCTTCAGCCTAAAAAGCATCATGTTTCACGCTGAACCTGGACAAAATATACCAAGGTTCAAAACTGCGGCTCCTTCCCTTTCCCTTTACCCATGCCAATTCCTTTGAGCTGTAGTGTAGGCTACATCACGTATTGCTAGTGTGCAGGTACATGGTAACGTCACTTGATCATTTACTAGGGACTAGCAAGTCCTGCCATACTGTTGAGGTCCTCCATCTGACTTCTGACCGAGGTGGGATTTCACAGGCAAATTCAGAATCATCCATATGCTTGCTACAGTCAACTGTTCTAACTATATTACTCAGGATATAGTATACAAATATACCAAGCTGTGAGATTGTATAGTGGAAATTATAGATCTGAGGAGGGAGTGGCATAGAACTATTTTTTCCGAGGGGCGAAGCCCCCGATAAAAAAATAGTAACTTATGCCAGTCCCTCCGAAGATGGATAATTTTCACTATACTTTCGAACTCAATGCTTGGTATATTTGTTTTATATCCCTTTTGTAAAACAATAACAGAACAAAAATACTAATAAATACTATTTAGAAAATTGTAAAACTTTCGGTAACACCATGTGGTTGTATGTCGCCTTTTTTTTTTCTCTGTCTCGATATCGTTTCATCCCAGGTAAATGCGCAACACGCCGCGCACTGCATTCACTGCGCGCTAATTTACGCTTGCTCAGGTAGAGAGCATGCGCAGTAGTCCCAAGGACGAAAATAGTAAATAGAGCATGCGCAGTCCTCCCCAGGAAAAAATAGTGAAAACTATCCGGAGCTCTTCGAGCATCGATTGACCAATCACGTTCCTAGAATACTCATGAATATTCATATAATAGTCAAATATACCATGCACTGAGAAGTTCCAGTGAAATTATGGATTCCAAGGTGCCAGGAATAGTACTATTTTTTTCGGGGCTGCACCCCTCAAAAAAATAGTACTATTCCTGCCACCGAGGAATCCATAATTTCACCTGGTACTTCGAAATAGTGCATGGTATATTTGATTTATATCCTACAATTATTAAAACAGAGAAAACGAGATGTCAACTTATGATTTTCCTTGTCACACAAGCAAACGATGCAAATAACAACGAAAAAGGATGTTGTTTATGTTTGCATGCACAGCTGATCGACGACCTTTCACCACAGCGGCTGCGCAAGCTCAGTACAAAAATTAAGCGATCGATCGACGTATATCGAAAAATAGCAACAAATAGCAAATAGCAAAATATCCAGTTTTATGAAATAATGACGTCAGAATATTGGTATAGTGAAAAATAGTTCAAGGTCTGACGTCACGCAATATCAAAGTTGAAATATATTATGTCACATGATGCTGTTTGAACCAATCACTATACAGGATTCAAGCTATGTAGGATATGATACCTCTATAGTTGAAATTTAGTTCAGTTTGATCAGTGAATTACAAATACGCATGATAAGTTAAAATGTAGACCGTCGCAATCAGGTCCTGGTTTTGTTAGATCACAAATTAGTAATCCTGGGTTAAGTAAGCCTAAGGAGTCTCATTAGACCCTTAATAAACAAGATGGAGGACTGCCAAAAAAAGTATCAAAACGCTGTTTCTAGAAAGATCGGATAAAATCCCATGATGGCACGTAGGCCTGCACATGAGTGACATCACCGGACAACTGCAACGTGCACCAATGACAACGAGCATGTGTCATACGCCCCGAACTCCTCGCGTGGAAAGTCACCCGTACCCGCTCACCCGCAGAACAACAGTCAACACATCATCATCATCATCTCTTTACTTTTTACTTTACCAGCTCAGACGTGCCGAAAATTGCTAAACTCTACAACGTACCTCCACTTCCCCCATTAGCTGCAGCAGCGGACTTTCGTTTCCGAACATCTTGCCCCTTTCCCTTGGCCATCTTGTCAATGTGGAGAAACTCCGTGGAAGTTTGACACGGCACAAAACACGGTAGGCTGACCTGGGCGTGTAACGTTGGCTAATGTAATAACGCCACCGATATCTGCGCTGCATGCACTGATTAAAATCGCGACTCTGAATCTGGCCTGCGTGCGATTTTGCACACATGTACGCTGACTTTCCGTGATTACGTGGACATGTGTGCACCTGTTACCACAAACTACCAGTAGTGGGTTGACCCCGGGGGATAGACCCTGGAATTTGGGGAGAGGGGACCGTGGAAATCGAGAGTGGGGAAAGTGGTGGGGAAAGTGGTGTCGTACGGGATTTATGGAGGATGATTTTCTCCATAAATGCTGTTTATGTTTCAATCAACTAAGCGGTTAGACCATAGATCTACCCACGGGATATACCTGTTGATAGAGCTAATAAATAATGTTTCACATAAGGGGAGAACTGACAATTATATTCGAGAGGGAGATATAAGATTAAGAGGATGACTTGATAATGGAAGAGGGGAATCTGCCAAACATAGTTTATCCGAATACAGAATCGAGTGCAATCTTTCTTTCACCCTCGACCTCTTACCCGGCACCAACACATTCACCATATTCTCGATCTCTATAGCCCCGCCCCCCCCCCCTCTCTCTCTCTCTCTCTCTCTCTCCTCTCTCTCTCGATTCACCACTCCCCACCCCCCGACCCCCCCCTCCCACTCCCCACCCCTTATTAATTAGCCAGCACACACCTTCACCCCATTATTGATCCCTATAGCCCCCCCCCCCCCTCTCTCTCTCCTAACACGAATCACCACGCAAGTCGGGTAGGAAGGTATGTGTGTGTGTGTGGGGGGGGGGGGGGAGGGGGGGGAGGGGGGGGGGGAGGGGGGCCTGTTTTTCTTCAACTTCATATAATTTGCGTCATCATATTTTACACCATGATGCTCATTACCATTATCATCATGTTCAGAACGATTATCATTAACCTCAACGTCACCTTCACCATCACCATCATCCTATCTATGAAGAGAATAATAATCATTAACATCATCTTCAACTTCATCATCTCAACAGAATGATTATCATAAACGCCATCTTCATCTGCAACTTCACCATGATCACCATCATAATCTCTATGACCGCGGAATAATTATGAGAAACACCATCTTCATCTTCAACTTTACCATCATCACCATCCCCCTCATTTCCATGACGACAGACCCTCTTCCCTCTTCCCGGTCATGTTTCTCATCGACACCCCCGTGGAGACACTCGGGCTTGTCAGTTTCGAGACTCAATTCAGGTTGTTGTTTGTCGCCCTCTCTCGATGGTGCATTAAAGGTGGGGATCTCATTTTCCAGGCAAAATAAAATGTCATTACTGCATAAAATATTAACTTTTAATCTGGGACGCAGCGCAAAGACATCATGAAAAACCTTGTCGTGTACGTTTAATTGTATCATTTTAGACCACGAGTTTCATATTAACAGCACCAAATCAGTTTTGTAAACCGGTCTTCCTGTAGAACTGATTTCTTGTAATAAACCATTATTGAATTGAAATTAGTTGAACAGGCTCAGCTCCCATTTGAAGTTGAACCCTGCCCGTGCCAGACAAATTGCTGCTCTATGGAATGTGGACCACTTATGATACGTGTATTATTTGTGAAAGAATGCACATGTGGCTCACCGAGAATTGAAGATAAATTTGAAATAATCCGTTTAATCTTGAAGTATTTACACAAAAATATATTTATTATCATTGTGACTGAGTCGTTTGATTTGTGATGTTCACATTGACTTATCGTCGGTGGGCTGTTAAAACCTCGTATCTCAAAAAAACAAAATGTTCAGGAGAGCGAAAAAAACATTCTTATTTGTCATGTTTGTACAAATTATATATGTGCAAAGGCGATGCTATGTTAACTAATTAAAGACTATGTTTGATTATCAATTCAGTATGGAATGGTTGAAATGCACGAAGAATAATTTGGATGGCGGGAATTTGAGTTACGAGTTTTGCGCACTAAAGTCCTAAATTGAGATACGAGGTTTTCTCATTTCAAATTGAGTTACGAGGTTTTCCAACTTGATCTAAAATGAGATACGCGGTTTTCACACGGTGTCGCACAGTGTATCCCATGCTTATATTATACAAATATACCAAGCTGTGAGAATGTATAGTGGAAATTATCTATCTGAGGAGGGACTGGCATAGTACTATTTTTTCCGAGGGGCGAAGCCCCCGAGGAAAAAATAGTAACTTGTGCCATCTCCTCCGAAGATAGATAATTTCCACTATACTTCCGAACTCCATGCTTGGTATATTTGATATAGTCATATTATTTTGTAGCCTGCGAGCATCAATTGACCAATCACGGTCCCAGAATACTCATGAATATTCATAGAAGGGATATAATGTGTAATATGCGCACTTGCGCGCACATACATTCTCAAACACACACATACCCATTCACCAATACGCACACACAGACACACATACACATACACTTTTTTATATTTTGTTTTTTATATTTCTCACAGTGCACCATATGTTAAAGAGTTAAATTCATTTAAATCAATTAGATAATTAGGTATCAGTAAACACGTGCATATTTGCTGTAAGCTGCATTCGGATGAAGTAAATACCTACACACAATGAAATAATTAGGTATCAATAAACACGTGCATGATGTGATGGCCCTGATAAGGATTTTTTTTTTTTTTTTACAGTGCACCATGTGTTAAAGAGTTAAATTTATTTAAATCAATAAAATAATTATGTATCAGTAAACACGTGTATAATTTGCTGTAAGCTGCATTTGGATGATGTAAATACCTACACACAATGAGATAATTGGGTCTCAATAAACACGTGCATGATGTGGTGGCCCTGATAAGGGCTGTCGTATTCCGTATGTTTGCAAGAACAAATCTACGAAGACTTTGATGTCTTTTTCGGCAGGAGCACCGCCTGGATGTTAGGGAGCACGCCGCCTTGTGCAATGGTCACCCCCAAAAGAAGCTTTTGAGTTCTTCGTCGTTCCTTACGGCGAGTTGCAGATGGCGAGGGATGATTCTTGACACCATTGCACGCATGATCGAATTGCGACAGAACATAACACCACCTTCTGACTTGCGACTTGTAGGTTCTTCGTTTCAAGTAAATGTCGTGTAAATTACAGTGCACCATATGTTAACGAGTTAAATTCATCAGGTATCAGTAAACACGTGCATATTTGCTGTAAACTGTATATATTTGGATGATGTAAATACCTACAAAAAAAAGAGACAAAACACGATACCTGGGCAAATGCGCTTTGTTTCTTTCACTCACACACACACACACACACACACACACACACACACACACACACATCCACGCACAAGTACACATACGTACGTGCACAAGCCGGCCAAAAGACGCAACAAATACATACAACCTATGCATGTGACACACGTAAACGTACATAAAAACTGTAATGTTGTGATCTATGCGCGCACACACACACATGCGCACACACGTACACACATACACGTGCACACGCAGGCCAAAAGACGCAAAAAATACATACAAACCCATGCATGTGACACACGTAAACGTATCACACAAACACTAACACACATTAACGCACATTTTGTGATCTACGCGCACACACAAACACACTTATGCATGCACACATTTACACATACCCATTCACATTATATACGAGAACACACACATACATGTGTACACGCCGGCAAAAAATGCAAAAGACGCAAACAATACATACAAACCCTTGCATGCATGTGACACACATAAACGCGCACAAATGCGACCACACATTAACACTCAACAGTCAAACACATTAAAACATGCATGCACCAAGTGAGTTTTGAAACGTGCAAGCTTACAAACACATAAATAATCTAAATTATGCAGAAAAATTATGTATAATATGCACAATAAAACATCGCAGAACGACAGTTTTTTTTTTTTAAATTCAGTATTCATTATTCCTGTAGAGGGGGGGGGGGGGGGGGGGTGCTTGATCCACGCGGTGTAGGGCATACAGAAGTGTGCCGCTCTAATAGATAACTATTTTAAGAAAAAAAAAATCCCTAAACAAAGGGTATCAAAGTGAAAATCCTTCGACATATGACCCACTTTTGCAATTTTTGCTGTAGTTCTATACGAAATGTTTGAGCCCATTTTGTCATTCAAGCACACAAAACATCGTTTTCTTGACACTTAACCCTCCCCCCCCCCCCCCTTTAAAAATAGGTACCCTTTTCCGCAAAAATGATAGGTACGGCTTTGGTGGCTTCACCGGCACATCCCCGTGGGAAGCAACTGTGAGTAACGCCCCCCCCCCCCCTCCCGGGTTCCAGATAAAGTTGTAAATTGTATTTCCGAACACTTCATACTTTGACGTGATTGCCGTCAAGTTTACTCCACATCAAATCTCAATTTCAAGTTGTATTTATGATGACTATATTGGCTTAGATTAAATTATGAAAGTAAAAAACTTCACAAGCATTTTGCCTTTTTAACACAGGAAAAAATATCAGGACTATCTAACGTTATGCACTGCAACCTCACCTACTGACTCGGCCTGGCCTATGAGCGTAGCGTAGGCCACAGGCCACGGCTTGTAAAGCAAGCTACATTTAGCTACAGTCTATCGAAGAGAGTTAAGCAAAATGTTTGTTTCTTCATGCTGAGTGATTATCAAAATGTCGTTAGAGATATTACTCACAGTAACTGAGCATCTCATTTTAATTAGCGGTGACAATTTCATGCAAAACGAAATCAATAGATCTAATCGATCCCGGCCATGACTACATTAAGCGTAAGTAAGCGATCGATGTGCGCAGCTAGCCGTGCGGGCGCCCGCGCGCTGCAAATTCTAGTTGCGCGCGCGCTTGTGCACTGCATTTAGGCGCGCAGCAGCTCTTAGCTGCGCGCATAATAATATGTATCTTGAGTTACGAGGTTTTATCATATCATTATTTGAAGAGGCAAGAGATACGAGGTTTTCAAAAAGATGAATTTTGACATTTTGTTTTCAGATTTTCAACTCCAGTGTTTATTAGGAGATGTATTACATCTTAAACTTGACATTCTTCAAAAAATTGAATTTTACCAAAATTTGAGATACGAGGTTTTATCAGCCTACCGACGTTATTCATAATTAATCAATTTTTTTCCCCAAAGGGATCCAGTTTACAAACTCTGCTTCTTTGGACACCTCCACAGTCTCAGTTTATTGTATAATTTCAGCATATGCTTTTTTAAAAATTTGTTTATGTAAATGAGATGTGGAAACAATAGATTATATTTAAAAAATACAACAATGTTGTTAGTGTTAGGGGCAGCAAGCACTTAACTAAATATTTGACCAACACAAAGGATGAACTGTTTAGATCAATGTAAATTAATTTTATCATATTGAATTTTTGTTTTCCAGGGAAAGTTCTTACACAGCATCTTCTTCTATAAATTGAAGGCTTATTTTGATATTAATACAATTGTATATTTATACTTGCAAAGCGAAACACAAACATGATAAATGCTTGCTCAATAAAGTGAAGAAATATGATATCAAACAATAAAATACGTATTATTTTTTAATTAGTTCTTTCATTCATGTACTGTTTACTAAAATATACCATGTAATGATATTAGACATGAAAATTATAGTTATGAATGATAACAAAAAAATCATCGACAAATCATGATACTTATTGAAAAATGGCATCTTGATCACAAATTGAATGCATGCATTTTGTTATAAACAAGTTAAGATTTTGAAAAATGTAAGTAAAAGAAATGCATAAACAAACTAACCATTAATTGTAACAACAATAGTGTACCATCGCTCTACTACCAATCAAAACCAAGGTTTCCATTGAAGTTACAATTGGTATCAGAGATACCATCAATGCTAAGTTTTATGCAACAGGCCTCTGGACTGCAACGGTTGTCGCTGGTTGTTTTCAAGTCATCTCACTCAATCAGCCAGTCGTTTAAGGCTTCGTTAAAGGGCATATACTGTACTGGGAAGGCAAAAAGCCTTCAAAATGTAATTGTTAGCAATCTTCTTGCCAATGGTCTTAAATTCATGTATTCTCTATTTAAGAAGCTTGCTGAAAGTTATTTGCCCTCATTATGATGTACATTTGGAGTAATGAGTGATTAAATCACAAATTTAATCATTAATCATTAATTACGCCATATGTGGATCATCTGAGGGCAAATAACTTTCAGCAAGCTTCTCAAATAGACAATACATGAATTTAAGACCATTGCCAAGAATATTGCTAACAATTACATTTTGAAGGCTTTTTTTGCCTTCCCAGTACAGTATATGCCCTTTAATTATGACTGACGCCATTTCAATCAGTAGCATCTATGACATCGGAAGCGATGGAAGAAGAAGTCGGATTTTCGGCATCCCTATTTGATCGATGTTCTCCACGAAATTTGCGCCATATTTCCCGGCAGCCAATCGGGAAAGCGACGACCACGATGGCTACTATGTCTATCAGACCAGCAGTGGTAAATCCGAGCTCCGAACTTTGTGATGTGCTGTAAAACCAACCTGTATAATAGGAGAATACGAATTACAATAGCCCTACACAACAATAGTAAAAATTACATTTCCACAAATATAGTTAAAAAATCTTCCCAAGCTATATAAAACATACGGGCGATAGCATATTTAATCACCAATGAAAACAATTTCTACACCGCTTGTCAGGAAAACTCGTCCTTTAGTGGACCGCGCAGCCACATTTGGATTTTGGTTGCAGATCAGGTCCACTTCCGATCTAGCGTTCTAGTGGATGAGACTGCAAAAGAAATCTGGATGTCGCTGCGCATTGCATTATGGGGCGAGTTTCAACTGATATGCAGTATGGGGAATTTGTATAACTATTTCATTATCTTTTTAACACTATACGCCATTCGTGCATGATTTGCACCAATAATACACCAGAAATCCCATAGAGCAGCAGTTTGTCTGGCGCACCAAGGGTAAATCGATGATGAACGGCTGCCCTATCAGAATGGACTTTGGCACCCCAAGTAGTCATCAGATAGTCCAACAAAATTTTCAAGACAGAATTCTCTGGCTATCCATGAAGCTTCAAACGCAGCGTATGAATCTCACGTTCACCCCCCCCCCCCCCCCCCCCCACCCGAAAGACCGAAGACGAACGATTTTAAGACGATTGTGCAGTCGTAAGGGCCTAGGACTTGAACTATGACGTCACCTTCTTGTAAAATCCATTAACCGCGTCCTGCGACTCAGCCAGTCGCAGAGTCGTACGACTGATCGACTCGTATCGCCGTCCCGGATCGCCGTTCGCTTAGGCAACCCAGTCAGTAAACAGCTATGTCTGGTAACACAGACTATGCCCTTATTCCATCCTCCTCCTCAGAAGAGCCATGACGTAATTATGACGTAGTCCAGTCATAGCTGTTAACAGACTGGGTGGGTCTGTGCACCTCACAACCTGCCAGGGGGGTGTTTCACCAAGCTGTTCGTAAGTTACAAACGACTTTACGAGCGACTGGTGATCCATTTTTGTGCCAAATGCGATACCACACTTTGTTCATTGAGAATCTGATTTAGCACAAGAAGTGATCACCAGTCGTTCGTAAAGTCGTTCATAACTTACGAACAGCTTGGTGAAACACCTCCCAGGGCTATATCACAGTCTGCGATGGCCTTTAGACATACCGATAAGCACTCCACCGATCATTGCTCCGATCCCATAGGCGAGGAAGTGCAACGATAGCGTCAGTACCACGAGGTCTTCGGGCAGCCTGTTCTTTGGGAGGCACGCGATGATGATGATCAGGCATCCACTCGCCAGACCATTCCCGCCCGCCAGGAGACTCAAGACCATGAAGGAGGAAGCGGCTTGGTTGAGGAGGAACACGACGGTGGAGAGCAGATGACACAGACAAAACAGCCACAACTCGTCTACCAGTCTCTTCCTCGTAACGAATCCCGTGACGAAACGACCAGCCAGGTTACAAGCACCGCCAATGGTCGCGAGGTAGACGGCGCGGTCCAAGGGGATGCCCTTCACAAGGGCGTTAGGAACCACGAACACGATCCAGGCGTTGAAGGTGAGGCCGCTCAAGAGAACAGCGAAGATGATGGGGAGTTCGAAGGGACATCGGCGGGTTAGCTCCAGGACACTCAGCGTCGCCACGGTCTTTTGCGGAGTGCTGCTCACTTCCCTTTTATGTGGCGCTCTTGGTTCTAGCACACCGTCACAACCCGACTGTCCCGATAATCGAGTCTCTTGTGGTCCCGGCGTGAGGGAAACTGGAAGCTCAGATTCTTCCAATATTTCATGTTCCATTCTGAGACCGTGAGTGTTATCGTCCTTCAAAAAAAAAAAGATCATTTACGTTCAATATGCCATTTTCGAAATGTAAATTTTCTCCCTAACTTCAGAGTGACAAGTTACGACATTACAGCGATTCAGTTTACTGGGTGGGGCAGCCTTTGCTACTTGGACAAAACTCGCACAAGGTTTGTGGTTACCATTAGTAATGGATTTTTTGAAAGACGTGCAAATAATATACATACATGACGAAAACGGTCTATTGGAACAACTTACGATGTTTTGTGGGTACATTTTCGTGACAAAGTAGCCCTTCTTACGAAGGTCTTCATCCCCTAACTCTTACAAAGGTTTTCCAAGTGCAAATTTGTCCGTCGGTATGCGTGTAATCCAAAAGGTTGTAAGGCAATACAGTTAGTCGTTAATGTGACTTCTATTAGCCGTGTCATCATGAGGTAATGATCAAAGAATTCAGCGGGTCTGTGATAGTTATATAACTTCATGAATGTACAGGATCTTGTTCGACTTGGTTAACTGTTCCATGATCAATATTAACAGACATTCAACTGACCTCCTGGGTCCTGTTGTATAAAACTTACCATTGATGGTAACTTTGCTCCCAATTGCCAATGGCAACTTCTATGGAAATCTGGAATTTGATTGGCTGTCAAGCGATGTTACTATGGTAGTTACAATTGATGTCAAATTTACCATTAATGGTAAGTTTTAAGCAACGGGACCCCGCACTTACCAATAGCGGTGAAGTCTCGTCGTCACCAACTCGGATCATTTCAAGTGGTCTCAGGAGGGCGCCATGTGCTATACCGTTAAGACTGAGACCTCCGAGAAGGAGAAGCGCGCCTCTCCACCCGAAGGCGTTTCGTAAGACATCGGTAACAATCGGAAGGGTGATCATTCCGAGTCCTCCCCCAGTCAGCACGACGCTGCAGGCTATCTCGTAGTGGTCTGGGAAGTACTCTAAGAGGCTCGCATGACCAGGGAAATACACGAAACCAAAGCCTAGACCTGTAAATGTTAGATCGTAAAATGTAAAAACACCCGTGTAAGTTCGCACCCGACTATGTTCGCGCCGGCATAGTTGTGGGTCGAATTCAGCTAGCACGTCACTAAAAATAAAGGAGGTAGCTATATAGCTCTCCGGAAAGGAGTCTATACGACCCCCCTGATAGCAGTCTGACGTCTTAAAGACGTCGTGTATATGCCATGAACTCGCCAACACGTCGTACGTCGTAACGACGACCATATTATGACGTCATAATGACCTCTATAAATGACCAGAAAATGTTACATTTTTGCCTGACCATATTATGACTGTGTAACGACGTCATAATTACATCTTTAAATGACCAAACAAATCCCACTTTTGCACGACCATATCATGACTATGTTACAACGTCGTAATGACGTCATAAAATGACCTAACAAATGCCACTTTTCAACAACCATATACCGACTATCTTATGACGTCATGTTGACGTCTTTAAATGACCAAACAAATCTCTTAACGTACGACCAGAATCTGACTATAATACGACGTCAAAATAACGTCTTTAAATGATCAAAATTTTCATTGTATGACCAGAATCTGACTTTCATTCGATCGACAAATTAAAGACGTATCCCAGTTTCTGCATGACCATATCATGACCATATAACGACATCATAATTACGTCTTTAAATGAACCAAAATCGTACTTCTTTGCACGACTTTATTATGACTACGTTACGACAAAATGGCGTCTTTAAATAAATCATGTACTGTACGACCAGAATCTGACTTAAATACGACGTCATATTGATGTCTACAAATGATCCAAAGATCTCACTTTTTGCACGACCACATTTTGACTATTTTACGACGCCATGTTGACGTCTTAAGATGAACAAAGAAATCTCTTATTGTACGACCAGAATCTGACTCAAATGCAACGTCACAATTACGTCTTTAAATGAACTAGAATCTTCCTTCTTTGCACGATTTTATTATGACTACGTTACAACATTGAAATGACGTCTTTTCTTATCGTAAGACCAGAATCTGACTATACGTAAAAATTACGTCTTTAAATGACCCCAAATCTTACTCTTTTTTGCCCAAGAATATTATGACTCTCTTATTGTATGACCAGAATCTGACTTTCATGCGACATCATAATGACGTTTAACAGTGACCAGAAACATCTCACTTTTTGCAATTAACCATATCATGACTAAATTACGACGTTATAAATGACCAAATAAATCTTTTACTAAACGACCAGAATATTACTTGAATATGACGTCAAAATGACGTCTTTGAATGACTAAACAAATCATAGGTATTGTATGTACGAGCAGGATCTGACTAAATATATTGTCATAATGACGTCTTTTATTAAATGACCAAATATCTTATTATATGAGCAGAATCTGACTCGTATACGATATCATGATGACGTCTATGACCAAAAACATCCCACTTTTAATATGCACGATCATATATTATGACTAAATTATGATGTAAAAATGATGATGTAAAAATGATATCTATAAATGATCAGACAAATCTCTTATTGTATGACCAGAATCTGACTTTCATACGACATCATAATGAAGTCGAACAGTAACCAGAGACAGTAACAGTAACCCTCTCTTTCCATGAATATTATGACTAAGTTATGACGTCATAATGACGTCTACAAATGACAAAAAAAAATCCAATTTGTTGAACGACCATAACATGACCATGGTACGACGTCATAATGACGTCTTTGAATGATAAAAAAAATCAGGCATTGAACGAGCAGAATATAAATACGACATCTAAAAATGACAGCAAAATCTCACTTATTAGCACGACCATATCATGATTATTAAGACGTGATGACGTTTTATAAAAAATTATCCTAAAATCATACATTAATTTTTCACCACTGTATATGTTACGAAAATGACCTTAATCTGTCATCTGTCATAAAATTTACGCCTTTTTTTTTATTGTTTACACCCTGAAGTGGCTCAGAATTGCACGACAGCAGCTGCGATGGTGAAGATTTAAGTTTATGCGCATGCGACAGCTTCCATAAAAATTTGTGTACATTTTTTAACAGCAAGGATGGCAGCCTTGGCGGAACATACTTGTTAGAAAGATATGTGAAGAGGAAATATGTAACATTGCTCAAAACTTTCGGACATTTTTATAGTGAAGGTATACATTCAATACAGTTAGTCATTCATATGTGATAAATGTGTTTCACATGAGTAATTCATTCATATGCACAGGTCGATTACACAGTAGTCTGAATGAATGCGAGCCCCCAGGGTGCTCCCGCTTTGCAGGAGTAGTCCCGGGGGTTACCTAACATCTAAAAGTAAATTTGCTCTAACTAGGATAATGAATGCTTTTGATGTGTTTTGCTAATTATAATTTGTTGTGTTTTATTCAAATTCCAGTTAACGGCCAGCCATCGGATGCTGTCATCCATTACACAGCTATTGCAACATGTGCAAAGGAGGAATCCTTGACAAGTGGGACATTATGACATCTTCCTGAGTTCTTTAAGGATTCCAACCAAGAGCGTCAAGATGCGTTCATAGCAGCACCATTCTAAGCATCATTCTAAGGCAGCCTACATGTAGTCATACGTTGCCAAGGATCTGACAAGCCCAAAAGAGAGTGTAGCTACATTCCCACATTCTATGTAAGTATTGGAAAAGAAATTTATGAATGGAAATGAATGGATTTTTCTTCTTAAAATCTTCCACTAATGCATAATTTATACTTTTCTTAGGGAATTTATATTTAATTGGACACGGGTACTACTGAGGTTATGCGCGCTTATTGAAAAGCCATTGAAACCTGTGTTGTAGCTGAGATAAAAGAACAAACGTTAGGTTTTGCAAATTTTGCGCCACAAAATTGGTTTTAAATCACATATTAACCTCGCTGAACCATACCTTACCCATACTATGACCCTAATCTAGTCCAAATCCTAACCTTTATCGAATTCTGTGGAATTTAAGCTGCTAATTCATGAACAAAACCATAAAAAAATGAGGAAAATTGCTGTCAGATGAAGTATAGAATACCCCTTTTCTCTTCTGAAATAAAATTCTCATGTGGCGAGCAGGATATGTGTTTTGCTAAAGTTAAAACTAATGAAAGAAAATCAATTGTTGCATTTTAATTGCGAGCTAGGTTACCTTTTTCATGCATGACTTAACATTTTCAAAGTTTGTACTCATTACTTAAACATTTCAATCTTCTTCTTACAGTGATTTTTTTCTCTTTAATGGTCAATGTCTTTCCTTTTTTTTCTTTTTTTCTTTATAGTTGCTGTTTTCATTGCAGTAGAGTTTTTTTCTTTCTTATATTTCCACCCCCCCCCCTTCGCTTTTCTGATGCAGATACCGAACGCAGAGTGGGGGAGGAGTTGAAGTGTGTACAGCCACATTTCACAGCATCTTTGCACTGGAGAGAAAAGGGACCAACATCAGTAAGTCTGTTAGGTCAAACAGCAGCAACCCATACTGGAAAAGAGAAGTGGACATTATAACCGAAGATGTGAAAGAGAAGATAAAAGCTCACATAAAAACAATGTGAAACGATGTAGCAAATCACATTATGGATGGGACCATGGTGGTCCCCAGTGTAAAAAACTTGCAGTATAAACAGGCGTCTGCTCCAGAAAGTGATTGTGAGCCACACATGAATTTACTGCACCACCCATTAAATCACTATCAGTCTACACGTTCCACTGTTGTGCACCATGCGTCCAGCAGAGCTATCTGACAAAAAGTGATATTCTGCTCTATTGGGCTGCCTTTGCAACAGTTATGGTACCTCTAATGAATATTATGACATCATGGATCTGCACCCATTGATTTGTCAATGTTGTAGTCTTTATTGCTTGTCAATCTGCACTCTACATCTACATTCAACTGAAGTAAATGATATCGATGAACATAAATATAACATTTCACGTCTTTGAATTGCTGTATTCAGTATACCCATGTACAGGTTCAATAATGTTACTAAATGTTGCTAAATTATAAAGATCGATAAGATATGAAAATTTATGTAAAATACATGCTGTGGAGAATTCTTCTAAATTGCATTTTTATGACTTATACAGATTACTCTTCTTCCCGAGAAATACATTTTATCAATAAACAGACATATATGTGTGTAATTAAAAAACACTAATTTTCTCCAACAAATAGGAATGGATTTAGCGCCTTTCTATGTTTACACCAATATTACGATGTCAATAAGATTTATTTCAATTACCAATAAATACTAACTTCTTGTATGACCATAGTATAATGTAATATTTACGTCATTATCTAAATGTCATCATCATCACAATACTTCATGCAAATATCTCGCTGAAATATTTGTTTGAAAGTAATTTTGACATCTCATTAAGCATTGCATGAACCCAATTTTACAGGGCAGGCGTAGATCTCCGTCGTACAGTTCCAGTATTAATTTTGCCATGGTCCAACCTCTTCCTCATCGTCCATTACCTATTATGCATTACACAGGTCACTATTCTTGAACAAGGTTGTTGGGTTTAGCTCATACAGTAACGGCATGTCGCTCTGATGAAACATACAGCTGAATCCGATGGTGTAAATTTGTGCATTTATTTGGTCGGGGTCTCCGTGTGAGTTTGAATAAGCATGTTTAGTGTGTAAATTTAAATGATCCCCACCCCCTGCACAACAAAATAAGAGTTTCGTGCCAACGACTATCGGATATTGAAACGCTAATATCGTTACATCAGCATGGTATGACATCTTTCAGGAGTACTCTTCATTCGGTATATTATTTTTTGTACACTAACAATATTCACACAGTGTTAAATTGAATTACTCCACAAAGTCATAGACTGGTAAGAAATTAATTTTCGTGAAAATAAGGATTCTTCCCATTTCATCTACGCGTTTGATATATCATTAGACACATAATTTGACACACATATCGCTATGAAAAGAATGTATTCCTTCAACAAAAAACATAAAAAGGTCAAGTCATAGAAATAGTAGTGCACAACATTTTGAAGAACACCTCGAACGTGACACCACAAAATCAAAACTTTTTCTCCTTAGACTGATTTTCGTCAAACCTTTACTTCAATGTTTCTTTCATGAGTCTCCTTTTATTAAAACCAAAATTATTTCAGGGTAAACTATCTCTTTGATGGCAGTAAGTGATGTACTTCATCAAGTACCAAACGCGTTTACAGGTTGAAGAGGTTTGAACCGAACGTATTGTCTCCTATCACCTCTTTTTGCATATCTTCTGCAGACATTTAATGGATGTGCAGTGTGGTGTGAATCGCGTGACTGAATTCTGGAACCGGAGATACACACTTTTCAGAAGGGCTACTGAAAATAGATGCGGGTGAGTTTGAACAATAGCAAAATGGATACTGTAACTACACGTGGTGGAAGATTCTCGCATGAACTTACACTGAGCGTACAATGGGTTTGGCCCACGCTCTGTCAGATTTCGATCTTGCAAAACATTTTTTTCTGTGAAATATTTGCATGGGATAATGTAAGCCCCTTGATGTATATTCATAGGGTGCAGCTTGTCACCAAATAAGGCTCGAGGAATGAACGCAGATATCACGTGATGAGGTGCGTTATTGTATTCATTTCACTCATCATATTCAGCTGTTCAGTGGGAGTCTATAATAGGCTGTGCTACGTACGTGGCATGCATGTTTTATCGAAGTTAGGTCTCCAACGATGGTATACCTGTTACAAAGCAGACGGACTATGCAGTCTCCATACTCACCAAGTGCTGTTCCTTTTATTGCCTTGTAACCTAGTGTAAAGTTTATGTCTTTTAATAATACTAGCCGAATCAAGTGCTATATTTAGCTGCAAACTTGGTATTGAAAAAACTTACGTTGTTGATAGCAAAGGCACACCCCCCCCCCTTACCCTGCTTATACACCCCTTCCCCCCCTTTTTTACGTCGTGTGACTGACAATAAGCCTTTTTTCTCACTCTCTCTCTTTCTCTATCCCTCCCCCGAACCCTCTCCCTCCCTCTCTTTCTCTACCCCCCCCCCCCATCTCTCGCTCTCTCTCTCTTTCTCTACGTCTCGTTCACTGCTATGCACACTATATTTCTTTTGTAAATTAACATGGACTATAATATCGTGCAAGATCGTCGATTGGAAACCTAGTGAGACAGAAGAGAAAGTTGAAGAAAAAAAGAACATTGGTTCGCAGTATATACATGTAGCGTGTTTAGGAGAGTGTAACTATGTCAGTGTCCTGCTTACTATTTCAGAAACTGGACCAAAAGTTGTACTTGTGAATCGCGAAATATCTTACCGAATATGAATATGCCTGGAGAAGCTTACTCTACATGATGATATTTACTCTACGTCTGACTGTATCACTACCTCTATATATGTTTGTATGTCTCTATCTCCCCCCCCCCCCCCTCTCTCTCTCTCTCTGCCATACACATACACATATACACAGGATGACAGCATAGTAACATGGTTTAAAATCACCGATTGTGAAATCGGAATGTCAAGGGGGAAGTAAGCCGCCAGTCAGGTCCTTTTCAAAATCAATGATTCAAACTCAGTGACTGACTGGCGGGGTTTGTATCTACAAACTGGGTTCTTTTTTCTTGTATGGAGAAATGAATGAAGGCGCGTTTGTTGAGACGGTCCCTAGTATGATGAACTTTTATCCCGCAGACCGTGGTATCTGTTGTGTTTCATACAATGATAACCATATAAGGTGTCTTTGTGTTGCTGGTATGTAGCTTGCCAGAAATCAAGATATCAAGATATTGTGTTAGAACCTCTTATCCAGTGGTGGACGGGAATATTCTTGCTGACAAACAAGCCGCGCCTGTTTTGTAAGGGCGTGGTGTGCCAAAAACAAAAAAGAGTTGTATTGTAGGCATTTGCTTAACTCTCGAGAAATGTCGCATCGCGTCGCGTTAAATTTGGCCGAAATTAGCCGATATATTTCGTACGGCGCCTTCAAAGAGATGTAATTTCTTAGTACAGTAAATGCATTAACAATGAAGTTGGACAAGTGAAGATCTAGATCTAGGTCTAGAATAGACTCTCATATACAATATAGCTGTCCCATACGGCACACCGCGCACATTACACGCGTGTGCAGGCCCGGATATCAGTGTAGTGCAGTTCGCGTTTACAATGTATTTTAAATGTATATTGGCGCAAATTGCTGGCGAGTGCTGGTGATTATTTGGGGGTTGAACAAATGGGATTAAATTTGTGCTACAGCAATCGATATAAATGTTATAGTAATCGATGTAAATTCAGTTTGTTGAATCGATCACTGATATATAATTCTTGCGCTATCTACGGGCTGCTAATTTGCTATGAAGAAATGGCACTACTTTTGTTTTTCAGTGGATGAAATCTACTTGTTTGAAAACATCCTTCACCATTATGTACATTCAAAGTTCATAAGAAGGCAGAAAGGAGGTATGTAAAGACATGCACATTGTCATTGAAGTTGGTGAAAATGTTTATGATTAAGTATGTTTGATAAGCACCAGTCTTTCCGTACATTAAATAAACACAACAAAAAAGTGAGTCCCCCCTAAGCAACACAATTAAGCCGTTTAAATCCTTTCATAATCAGCCCGTCGTCAGACAGCAGAAAACACGCGTATTTTATTTTCAGCTCGGTAGTCGTGACCTTTGGAGATATCGCAGTTTGGAAAGGACACCTTTTCCGCTGTTCGAGAGGTCAAGTGAAGTTCACGAGTACCGAGCAATAAAATACGCGTGTTTTCTGCCTGCCGACTGGCTGATTATGAAAGGATTAATACAGCTTAATTGTAGCACGTTAAGTGCATATTAGTCATGAGTCACTAGATTTCTGGATGTATAAGTAATCACGAGTAATTAATCTGTTCATTTACGCCTCTTTCGTACAGTTTTTACGGAGTAATTTGGAGAAAATTGGACAATAAACCCAAAGACCAATTAAAAGCAGAGATGCCCCAGTTATTCAGTAAACATGTCATTCATTAAACATGATTATTTTCTGATAGCTTAGTAATGTCATAATTTCTGTGTCGGTATTGTATTACATTTTATATTATTGTTGAAATGAAAAGGCTTTCATAATTGATAGAAAAAGTAATGATTACGGTTCTTCTTCGATAAGGTGTATATTTGAATATATATTGAACATATATTGAATTTGAACACACACACATATATATTGAGATATATTTTCCCATTCCTATTGTCCTGTTTGATTTGTCCTTGGTTTAATAATCAATCGACACGATCTACGGAGATTTAAACATAAATACAAAACTCAGAGACATCAAGATGAAAACAACCGTAACCTTGACATCAGTTACAAAAGGTCCAAAGCATTGTCGAATTAAACTCCTTGAAAACGGCTTGGAGAGACTTTTGAGTTACCAACACCCATTTGTATTATCATATGCATCACTCCCCCTCTGTACAATAACACAGATTTTGTAACCATCGGTTGCGTCATCTCCTCTTGCTTTATGGGACGTTCTCACTATCACGATTGGCGCCACGATTTAGTCGTGGTTTTAATCGTGAAGTAATCGTGGTGATCCTATCAGATATTATCAGATCTTGAGGCCAGTCGTGGCAATCGCGCTAAAAAAAACCGACGATCAACAACGATTAATTGGCAATCGTGATCATTGCATCAGATCGTATTGGACCGTAACAAAGCGCGACAAATCGGGATTAAACCTCGGACAAGACAAACACCACGCTCTGTTGAGATGTGCTGCGATCTGTATAAGTTTAAGTCCTTGATCAGTCGGCCTGTATATACCCGTCGGAATTGAATCGTAGTAGCTCAAATCTTGATCACTCTCGACCCTTAACGTGAAAGTACATCGCAACCACAACCGCATTCTTTCGCAACAGAGCGAATCGTTTCGTGATGAAAGTATTGGAAGGTATATCCGAACGTATCTCCACGTACCCGATCGTCCCAAATCGGGGACCCCGATCGAGATGATCGTGTCACATCGAAACCCGATCGTGGAGTCAATCGGGACAATCCTATTGGAAGGTATATGATCGTATCTGAACGGGAGACCAGATCTTGTCACCTGAAATTGACCGATCGTGACCATATCGCAACCAAGCGTACCAAATCGTATCAAAACATATCAACTCGCATCACCTCGTATCCAAACCTGACATTTCAGAGAAGTTCCACGATCAGCTGCGAATTGCCAATCGTGGCGTTCGTAACGGATCGCACGACAGTGGGAACCTAACATTACATGTCGGTCCCAAACAGAATGTACCAAATTTCCCAGAATCTGTACAGTTCCTTTAGAACTTATTCATTCATTTACCTATTCATTGAGCCATCCTATATCAACATAATCAATAGGACTGGAACAGGTGCTTCCAGTTTTTCCAAATTTCTCAGAATCTGTACAATACTGTTAGAACTTATTCATTCATTTACCTATTCTTTGAGTCATCCTATATCAACATAATCAATAGGATTGGAACAGATGCTTCCCAGGTTTCCAAATCTCCCAGAATCTGTATAGTACCTTTAGAACTTATTCATTTATTTACCTTTTGAGTCATCCTTCAGCAACAGAGTAGGATTTGAACAAATGCTGACTGAATTATGTGCACATAGAGAGACACAAACACGCACACACACACACACATGCACATACACACTCACGCGCACACACACTTTTCCCCACAATAGCATTTACTGAGTTCCATTCAAGTGATATATATCCTGTTAGAGACCAACCTGGAGCAACCGACTTTTACCAAAGTTTGTAATTTTTCATACATAGAAGGATATTAGCTAATGGACCGATGTATTCAATGATAAAACAGGTGTCAAATAAAGGAAAAATAGGTGGCTCAAAAAACTTTCCAAACCTTTTATGAGGATTTTATATCATAGTGGGATAACAAATGGTTCTAAATTAAAGATGTAATACTAATAACTAAAATACTTAAACTAATAATTTCGTTAATTTGTGATTTTAATACTATTCATTTGCTACAACCTACCCGAGAGAGCGAGTGAGAAAATAAAGTGCCACCCAGCATGTGAGTAAGCTGAAATGATGAACCCCAAGGAGCCGAAGAAACACCCAGACATGACAAGCTTTCTCATGGGAACGCGTTGCAGCAACCAAGGGCAGATGACGGCTGTGTTACCATGGTGACAGGGCGGAACGAATCGTAGTTGATGATAATAATAATAATAATAATGACGAAAAGAAAGGTTTAGGTTAATACAGAACCTAATGCTTTGTTTTTTTTCATTTCATATCATTAATTTTCCACAACATAAATGTAAACATGCATGTCAAGTATACATCGTTCACATAACTAACAGCATGAGGACGGACGGAACAGAAGTAAACAAAAGCTTGAAAAAAATGTCCCGTAGCATATTTGAGAACATCATACGACATTATCTATACAAATCAATACAATATCTAAATAAAAATATGGAATATGAAGCATGAAAGAGTTTCATATGTAAGCGCTTTCCAATATCATTACTCCGGTCATCCGATGAATGTTATTCGTTGTGACAACAGTCCAATCCCAATTGCTAGGGATTAAGGGATCATTTAATTATCATTGCAACAAGTAAAAGGCGCACTCATTCCATTCATTACTGGGTGTAACCTTGAATTCATTGTGAAAGATGAAAATTGCTTATTCCTGTTTTTACATCATGAATAAAAAAAAGTTGAAATAAATTGAAATTGAATGGAAGTTGAATTGAAAATGAACCGAAATTGTATTGAAATTGAATTGGAATTGAAATTGAAATTGAAATTGAATTGAATTGGAATTGAAATTTGATTGAGATTGATTTTGAAAGAATTGAATTCAAATTGAATCGATTTGACATTGAACCGAATTGAAATTAGAGGAACTCACCAAGTGCGAACGTTAGACCGTATGACAACCCCAATGCAGTGCCTACTATCGTTGTAGAGGTATCCAGGCTGCGGGTAATGTCATCCATCAAGATTCCGAAGGACTTTAAGATGCCGTGCTCGAGATACGTGACGGTGAACATACCCGCGAGAATGAACCAACGGAAATTGGACAGACGAGCCATGATATTCATTTAAATCATTGTCTGTTTTATTGAACCAGGGTGTTCCTTTCAGTCTTGAAGACTGCCCTTCCTTCCATAGAGACCCGGGGTAACAAAAACACAGATCTGGTATATATCTTGAAGACGGGTTCTGAGAAGATATATATTATGGTGTTTAGGAATATTGCAATAATGAATTACAGTGAGTTGATTTCTAATTGCAGTTAACATAGCTAGACTCCATTTTAAAAAGCCGGAATGGGGATGTTATTACCTTCTCGGCTTACTTGCCGGCGCTGGTGGGTTAGGGAAATTGTTGTGCGAGTGCAGAGTGGCATAAAATCCTTTTTTTTTTTTCTGAAAATGAAGGTGATAGGCCTAAGTCAACCGAGTAATTGTCACGTGTAATTTTGTCATGGTCGGTGTATGAAGTTTGGTGTTGCTGCGCCAATGAGTAACAATAGTGTGTGCGAGAATGTGTTATTTTTGGTATCGGTACCCGACATTTCAACATATTTGGTGGGTGATGTGTGGACACAGGTAAATCGCTTTGCACTTACACTGACCGCATTGTAGCCTCCGTTTCCATAAACAACCTCAAGCAGTGTCAAGGGCAGGTAATTTATCGATAACTTAAACTAAGTATTAGAGGTACTATTGTAGCTCATTTAAAATATTTTGGGGGATTAGCTGCCCTCCTGAGAAGCAACTTCAAGGGCAGGTAATCTACAAATTGGTTAAACTGTAATTAGTAGACTAGTGGTATACTGTTCCAGCGTATATTTTCTAATTCAAAATAATTTTCGGAATTTACTAAAGTAAATTCTGCCTGTCCGGGGAGGATTCGTGCTAAGGCGATAAATCTCCTAGTTAGTTGTGATATCTCGTCCAGATACAGGCAGGAAATTACATGTACTTAGGGGGTTGCCCCTAAAATGGGGCGTGATAATAAGTGACAATCAATGAGGTTTCACCCACCTTGAGAATCAGCTCATGAGCTGAACAGTCGATTTGAAATCTGCACGTATCGTGGCAGATGGCTCCACAGCACAACAGAACTCAGGAGAACCTCCGTTTGATGTGGCGGTCGACTCGTGAGTGTTCTGATCACTGAACTAGAAGGTTCTTTCTAGTTCAGTGGTTCTGATCTGTGGTACAGCGGGTTCTTCAAAATCCGGTCTTCAGTCTGTAAGGCGTCAGTGATCATGCAGTTTGCGGGGCCATAAAAGCCTCACAATACGAACATGTTTTTGTTATGCGGATAAAATTTAAAAGGGACCCTTTGAAATTTTGTCCGTGTGACACAAAAGCATGTTCATAGTGTCAATCCGGGACGGGCGTTTCCAAAAGGTGGCACCCCTATTTCTGACACCCCTAATCTGACATTCTTTTTTCCCATTCACTTTGTACACAAGTTTTTCCCCCTTTCCCGCCTTTTTTTTTCCTCATGAGACGGTGTCTGTGGATGGTTCTTTTGATTGTTAATGTTCACTAGCTATTTATCGATCTTCGTTTTCAAGATTAATGTTCATTAGCTATTTGTGTACATACGTGCGTGTGCACGGGATCATGATCGTGTGCGCAAAATACACATGGTGAGTCACATTTGTAATCTCATTGAAGTGTTAACAAACGGGCGCATTATGTTCTCTCGGCTATCTTTAAAATTCTTTTTCGTTCTTTTTTGATAAAGTACACAAACACTCGCGACTAGTTTGCATAATGTTCCGAAGATCCGGCTACGGCTACCAGCTTTTATTGTGAAACATATGTGGTTATGTTTCTGTTTTTGACGACGGAATGTTTTTTTTTTTCATACAAAACCCATTATGTTTGAACTGCACGGGTAAAAAAATGCATTTTTTTCATTAATCCATCACTAATGTGTTTCTTTCATGTGTCTGCTTTTATTTAAACAAACTGAATTGCAGGGTGAAAAAATTCCTGTAAGGTCCTATCCGAGGGACAGTGTTTTCCCCAGAAAAGAGGGAGGCTCGAAAAAGTCCAGCCACGTAGACGCTGACGCCATTATGATCCATTGAGATTGAAGGCAAACAATAGCTAGGCAACGGTGTAAAGCTCTGTAAAGAGACGTTATAGGGTCCCTGCAATCAAAATGCACGTTGACTTATGTTGATGCAACCTTATATGTATATCACAAAATCAGTAACGGCTAAATGGAAATATGTGTCCTTTATTTTAAAATAATTTTTCTATATTTTTTCTCAGCACTGATAAGCCCCGCCTCCAAAAATATCCTCCAACTCAAGATTCTTGTTGTGACATCATCACAGGTATAAATTAGCAAGATAATAGACATAATTTATGCACAGACTAAACATTGCAATGACTACCTGCAAGTGTTTATAATGTCATCGCATGTTTATACAATGTATTTTCCCCCATGGCATAGCTAGCACATTTCTGACATAAGGAAACGATTATTCCCACATGAAAGGTTGTTAGGTTGTATTGTGTGAAGACATGTGATGCTCTTGTGGGCAGGTGGGGGTAGCCATTGCAATGTGAAATTGTGCATAATTCTGTCTATTATCCTGCTTATTTTTAACTTTGATGACGTCACAACAAGAATCTTGAGTTGGAGGAAATTTTTGGAGGCGGGGCTTATCAGTGCTGAGAAAAATATAGAAAAATTTATTTTAAAATATAGGAAACATAATTCCATTGAACAGTTAGTGATTTTGTTAAATACATGTTAAGTTGCATCAACAGACGTCAACATACATTTTGATTACAGGGGACCTTTATGTAACTGATGAATGTCATTCTATCAAAAGAGCCCCAAATCATAATCTTGACCTTTGTGTGACTGTTGCTGAGGCGTTTAAATAAGACAGAAGTCTCGACAGGAATTTGATGGTTGGTCGGTCTTTTATTTCGTGTAGAATTCCGTGAAAACTGAAATAAACAGAGATGAACAAAGGAAACATAATAAGTACATGTACAAAAATATTAAGCCAACATCAATACATCTTGTCAATCACAATACATGATTAAGGTAAATTAAACACCACAACATTTCAACATACATATCAAACTTAGACACTACGGAGTTGAACATCTCAGATAGGGAAAGGCAGTATGTGTCACTGACACCCTTTTCACTTGTGTACATTTTACACTGTGTACACTATACATTGTGTACATTATACATGGTGTACATTATACATGCATACAGCTAATAGTGTACATTCACTTTCACAAATAAACCTATCAGATTTGACTTAATCCTACAATATGATTTCAACATAAAATAATCAATAGTTTTACTAACCTCTTTGCCTCCTTATGTTAGAAAATGCTTCATCTTGGGCCTTGGATGTAATAGATGGAAGCAAATTTGTCCCCAACAACAGTCCATGACTTGCTGCCATGTCAGGCAATGTCTTGTGCAAGTACTGGCCACAAGAGTGTGCTATTTACTCAAAACCAAAATAACAGCAACAATAACAAAGTTTTTAAACTGTGATTCAACTTTCACTACATGGCTCACTTTAAATTAGCAATATGCTAATTTACCCAATTAACGCGTTGAATACAAGTAATGGAACCTCATTTAAAAACGTATCAGACACCTAAATGCAACCACATCTTATCCAAAGTATGAAGTCGTATTCCATGGAATACAACAGAATACAAGCATATTAACCTGAACACACCTAGATTTGATCAATGGAAATTCAACACACAACTTTCAATACTTTAGCCCGAGTGACTTTGCAGAAAAATAGCTCAATTACTCTTTCTACCGATTATCCTTTCTACTTGAAAATTCACGACCATCCTTGCTAATCAGCAAAAAGAATAATACTGAAACCTAGTTTAGTACATGATCACTCGTACATATACATTTGCTGAACAGAACACCTGTTCACAGCTTAGTTTCACAAGACTGAAAACTTAATGGGCTTCAGGCTCTGAGGAGAGCACCATAATGCCTGCACAGCTAGCAAATGCTGTATTGCAACATAATACTTCATACTGTACTTCCTCTTATGATTACTTCGTGCAACCACCATTACACCTTACAATGGGGATCAGAAACATGGTACCGATGCTATACATACATGTACATGCGTACTCTCCCTTATTGCCTAATTCCTACACCATACATCAGGACGAAACTGAGTATCATCCACCATTTGATATAAAAACAAGCACAATTAAGCACTACATGTACAGGATTCATTGCATGTTTTAGCTTCCTTTCATGCATAATTATGTTCACATGAAGTATGTTTCTTATCGATTACTTCACATGTAAACAAAGAGATTCTCTTATACTTGATAGATAATCTGTGGTATGTGAAATGTAACCATAAGTGGGCCATGGCACATAAGAATCTTCCATGTAGTCTGCGTTTCAGACCTCAAAGATTTAAGAAAAGTATAATTCAACAAACCTTTGTTGACTATTCTTTGCGTTTCCAGTAATACACTGTACTGCGTGGTACATTCTCACTGATTCAGTATCCGGGTTCAGTATATGACAATATTTAAATGGAGAAGTCTCTGGTAGAAATAAAATTACTCCACTTTCAAAGGAATAACAAACTGCTTTTCTTCAATTCACACATGACTCTAACACATGTAGTAAATCAATTCAAAAATCAATTTCAGTTGAGCTTTTTTGCATCATTTCTAGAATTACTCTCACATTCAATTAACATGCGTTGTACTTAATTTTAATGCCGTACAATGCAAATATATATATCGTTACTGTATTATCTTTCAGTGGTTAGAGATGATAATTTCCTTTAAATGATATTTCTACAATTACATTTCTTCAGCAATTACCAAAGTAAATACCAAACATGTGTATTCCAAATTCCTTCAAATAATTAGTCTTGTCTGAGACTTTCATACAAAGGGAAACATACATGAAGTCTTAAAGTTCAGACTCTGAAATACCCGAATTTTATGATCGAATGATAGTCTTAACATACAGGGCCCATTCGGCCCAATTTGTAAGCCGCACACAGCCAAGTTAGTCTTTACATTCAGAATTATACATTCAGGCGCACAAATTTTTTTTCTTCATGTTCAGACCCTGCAATATATGAGGCGCAAACGAAAATTATTCTTCATATTCAGACGCTGCAATATCTGAAGCGCACACGAAAATTATTCTTTGTGTTCAGACCCTACAATGTATGAAGCGCACAGAAAAATTATTCTTCATATTTAGACGCTGCAATATATGAAGCACACACGAAAATTATTCTTCACATTCAGACGCTGCAATATATGAAGCACACACGAAAATTATTCTTCATATTCAGACGCTGCAATATCTGAAGCACACAAGAAAATTATTCTTCATATTCAGACGCTGCAATATATGAAGCGCACACGAAAATTATTCTTTGTGTTCAGACCCTACAATGTATGAAGCACACACGAAAATTATTCTTCGTATTCAGACCCTACAATGTATGAAGCGCACACGAAAATTATTCTTTGTGTTCAGACGCTACAATATATGAAGCGCACACGAAAATTATTCTTTGTGTTCAGACCCTACAATGTATGAAGCGCACACGAAAATTATTCTTCGTATTCAGACCCTACAATGTATGAAGCGCACAAGAAAATTATTCTTCGTATTCAGACCCTACAATGTATGAAGCGCACAAGAAAGTTATTCTTTGTGTTCAGACCCTACAATGTATGAAGCACACACGAAAATTATTCTTCATATTTAGACCCTACAATGTATGAAGCACACAAGAAAATTATTCTTCGTATTCAGACCCTGCAATATCTGAAGCGCACACAAAAATTATTCTTCGTGTTCAGACCCTGCAATATATTACACGTACAAGAAAATTATTCTTCGTATTCAGACCCTGCAATGTATGAAGCACACACGAAAATTATTCTTCATATTTAGACCCTGCAATGTATGAAGCGCACACGAAAATTATTCTTCATATTCAGACCCTACAATGTATGAAGCACACAAGAAAATTATTCTTCATATTCAGACCCTACAATGTATAAAGCACACAAGAAAATTATTCTTCATATTTAGACCCTGCAATGTATGAAGCGCACACGCAAATTATTCTTCATATTCAGACCCTACAATGTATGAAGCACACAAGAAAATTATTCTTCATATTCAGACCCTACAATGTATGAAGCACAGAAGAAAATTATTCTTTGTATTCAGACCCTGCAATATATGAAGCGCACGCGAAAACTATTCTTCATGTTCAGACCCTGCAATATATGAAGCGCACAAGAAAATTATTCTTCATATTTAGACGCTGCAATATCTGAAGCGCACACAAAAATTATTCTTCGTGTTCAGACCCTGCAATATATGACACGTACAAGAAAATTATTCTTCGTATTCAGACCCTGCAATATATGAAGCGCACACGAAAATTATTCTTCGTATTTAGACCCTGCAATATATGAAGCGCACACAAAAATTATTCTTGGATTCAGTCCAGTCAAGTGTTCTATCTATTGTTCAGACCTGACTTTGAAAGTTTGTAATCGTTCATGGTTCATGGCTCCTTGGCCGGGAATTCTCCTTGATCTTCCGTGGATAGTAATAAGACTAATTTGTGAATGGGGCGATCCAAATAACTCAAAGACACCATACGCTTTCCTGACGCATTTAGATTTCGATCACCCACTGCTACTTTGACTTTGCGAACGCGATTGTCTTCTGATTTGTACGCTTCCACGACTCTTCCCAGAGGCCATGTGTTCCTGGGAGCTACGCATCCTTGATGATCACAACATCACCAGCTTTCATATCGCGCTGGGTGCGAGTCCATTTCTGTCTCGATTGCAGCTGGTGTAGGAACTCCTTCCTCCAACGGCACCAAAACTCATTGGCGAGATGCTGAACCCTAGCTCCTCCAGCGTTTATGCAGGTAAACGGCTTCACGGGGAAACTTCCCAGGTGGGGGCAGGATTACCTTCGACTTCTGCGTCAACAAATGGTTCGGAGTGAGTGGTTCCGGGTGGCTCGGCTCGTTGAGGAATTGTACTGCTAGCGGACGACTGTTGATGATAGCAGCAGTTTCACAGAACAGAGTTCGTAACGAGTCGTCGTCGAGTTGCTGACCGTTTCGATACAACAGTACATCGAGTATAGTACGTACTGAGCGGATCTGGCGTTCCCACACACCCCCCATGTGACTTGAGGATGGGAAATTAAAGGCGAATTCAAAGTAATCACAGTCCTGACTAAGCAAACAGTCTTTCACCGTATTATGGTCTATCTCTCTCCACGCTTTTGTGAGTTCAGTTTCAGCACCAATGAAGTTTGTTCCTCTGTCTGATCTCAGCTGCCGAATAGGACCACGAATGGAAATGAAGCGGCGTAGGCCATTTATGAAGGCATCAGTGCTCATTGAAGCCACCGTTTCTAGGTGAACTGCGCGTGAGGTCATGCAAGTGAAGATGAAGCCCCATCTTTTCATCTCCTTCGATCCTGCCTTCTTTGATAGTCCATGGCCCAAAACAATCTACTCCACAGTAAGTGAACGGTGGGCTAGGCGCGAGTCGATCCTGGGGTAGATCTGCCATCTTTTGTGTTTGGGCTGGACTTGTGAGTTTACGGCACGTCACACATTTGGAGATAATCTTGGAGACAAAATGGCTGCAGCCCAGGATCCAGTAACCTTTAGCTCGGATGCAGTTTATCGTCATTCCTCTCCCTTGATGAGCAAGTTCTGCATGGCATTGGGCAGCTAGGAGCTCTGTGAGATGAGACTGAGGAAGGATGGCGGGATGTTTTACTTCAAATGGTCCCTCTGCTCTTGTTAGTCTTCCTCCAACTCTGAGGATTCCTTCTGCGTCCACAAAGGGGTCCAACTGATGTAGGCGACTCTTGGTTTTGCAGTAACGCCTTCTCCCGCGGGCCATGACTCCTTCTATATGTCCTAAAATCTCTATCTCATCCTTGATTACAGCTCTCTGAACATGTCTGACGATTTCCTTCTCGGCAAGGGCGGATAACTCAGTAGACATAGGCTGAACGATGGCACCTTCTTTCTTACTTCTTCCTTTCTGGCAGCGCAACTGAAGGTAGCGCTTGAAACGAAGACAGTTGGCCACTGCTCGTTTTGCCTGCTGCCAAGTAGAGAATCGATTGAGTCTAGCTCCCAAGGTCAAATTCCTCTGAATTCTTGGTCGTAGCATGGGACTGCTTCACCTCAGGATCGTTCAGAGGAATTGTGCCATCGTTGTCTTCCTTGAAGGGAAGGGGTGTCTCGTAGTGTCCATCGTCTGTGACACGGTACTGATCCTCCATCAGACTCAAAAACTTCACATCATTCTGCGAGTAAGGCCGTTGTGCCCGTTCAGGAGCGACGTCTGCTTCTAGAAGCTTGGTGATCTGATGAGGTGCTATCTCCTCTTTAACTCTGGTTTGGCATGAGTACACCACTTCTGCAGGATAACCATCCATCTGTACTTCATCCGGTAGGACCCTCACCATTGCTCGATGACTCAAACCGATAGGGTCATTATCCTTGCGATCATCCATTGTCGTGCCTACGATACTCCAGCCAAGGTCAGTCTGCATTGCAAAGGGCCCTCCATGAACTGGAGGGGGAATGACGGCTCGAGGAGTGAGGGCGCTTGGACAGTCGTATCCTATGAGCAATGCTATCTCGCAGTCCAAGATTGGTGACAGAAGCGGAGCTATTTGTTCCAAGTGCGGCAAGTTCTTCGCGACTTCAGGTGTTGGGATGTGGCTCCTGTTGGTTGGCATAATGTCACGAGTGTATGTTGTGGGCAGGGCGATTTCCTTGACACTGTTCAAAGCTCTCACTCTGAAACCTTTTACCCTTTCGCTCGCCACCTTCTCCGCAGCTGTTGTCATTGTTGACAAAAGTAAGTTGACCTCAGTTCCGGTGATCCCCATTTCCTCCTTTGTCTGGCGTAAGACGAACGTCGTATCTGAGTATCCAGCATCGCATATAACAGTCGTTCCTTGGGTGTCGATGCATGAGATAGCCATACTGGTACGATCGTTGAGGTTTTCGATGCATGGGGTTTATCTCTGTTTCTTGACGCATGCGACAAGTGTGGTTCTTCTAGTTCTCGCTGAGTGTCAACCCTTCTTGATGACCTCTTGTCCTTCCAGTTATCATCATGAAGAATGGTGGGATGCCTTTTCTTGCATGAAGAACAAGTATTCCTATTCCGACAGACCTTGGATCTGTGGCCTGGCTTGAGGCATCCAAAGCACAAGTTACCGTTGCGGATGAAGTCTCTCTTCTCTTCCATTGACCGTGCCGCAAAGGAAGAGCAGTCTTCCAGGCGGTGCTGCGCTTCGCAGAACTGGCAGACTGTCTCTCTCGTTCGTCCGTCCCCGTTCTGCACGCCGGTTGAGAGAGACCTTGCATTCGACGGTGGCCTCTTCTCCTTTGATGGCGTCATCTAAGCGCATGCTACTTCCGCTTCACTGACAACAAAATCGACGAAGACCGTGAACGGAGGGAAGGCGCCGGTATCCCGTGACCATTGAACGACTATCCTTCCCCATCAGGTAGTGAGCCAGTCTGGCAATTTCAGCAGTAGTCGCCTGTTCTCTCTTTCATCATCCAGATGTTTCAGGTGGTGAACAAATTGGGATGCGGCGTTGCATTGTTGGAGGAAATCACTGTATTTACGAAGTCCCTCCGCATCCTTCGAGCCTATCTTTGGCCAGGCGTCCAGTTTGTCTCTGAATGCGTTAGACAAAACAAACGTATTCCCGTAACGCTTGTCCAGTTGCCGCTTCGCAAGGGTGTAGGCGTGGTCATTGCTTAGAAGTGAGTAGCCCTGCACTAAGTTCAATGGCTGCCCCTTCAAATACTTGAGCAAGTAGTAGAACTTGTCTTCTGGTGGAATCCCCTTCTTCTCAATTAGCATGTCATATGCCCTTTTCCATGCTGGGTATCGAAGAGGGTCTCCGTCGAACACCGGTGGCTCAGGTGAGGGCAGCCTATTGAGGCGGAGCTGATCCAATAGGCAATCTATGAGTAGCTAGCTTATCCCGATCTTGGTTTGGTTGTGGTGCTGGCACCCGTTGTTCAAAGGCTTGTCGCTGCCTCGATGATCCAAGATCTTCCTCCGGCGCTTGCTCAACACCACAGTCTCTCTCGTTTAGCATATTATCAGCTTGTAGGCAGTTGTTCTGTTCGTCACTGACCTTGAGCTGTGGCTGCTGATCAAGCCATTGTTGGCATCGGTGTTTCGAAGAGGAACCAGCTGTTGAGAGTTTAATGCTTCCTTGAAGCGATCTCACCCTTCCGTATGTCTCCTTCATAAGGAGCGAGTGCCCGGGGGGGTCACTCTCCACATGGCCTGCTACCCACCCGTGTCCGACAACCTCAGAAATGCACCCTAAATGGCGTAACTACATTACCTAAATTTGCAACCCTAAATGGCGTAACGGGGGCGTAACCCATGAGAAAAGCCACCCTAAGTGGCGTGAACAGGGAAATCCCCTAATTTGATACCCTAAATGGCGTGAACATTGAAATCGATTAATTTGATACCATACTGATGACTGATGTTAAATTGATGTTAAATACAACAGGTATAAATTCCATTTTTTGAAGTTATTGAAAGTAAGGCCAACATGATTACTCTCAAGGACACCTCTCTTAGCCACTTTGAATAGGCAATAGCCATCTTTTAGCCTAAATTATTGAATGCAAGTGCAAAATGCTGCTTGCCTTGCTGACTGATGCATCACTTACCATTCGTTATAGTCGCTTCAAACAGGCCCGAAACAGTTGTATTAGCAATATAATATAGCATAGCATCCTATCCGACCTGTGGGCGTGTGGTATAGGTAACGCGTGCTGCCTAGTATAGAGCCGGGTGTAAGAGACTAGCTAGGACTGTACGGGGGTAACTCTCATAAGTGCTGCGCTGGCCGGCGTGTGCGAGGATTATTTTGTATTCCCTATCACGCCTTTCATGGTGTTTATGGCTTAGGTCTGCTCCCGGGTCTCCCCCAAATTCGCCCAAATTTGCAACCCTAAATGGCGTAGATCTACTTAAATTTGCACCCCTAAACGGCGTAATCTTCATAACCAAATTAGCAACCCTAAACGGCGTGAAGAGTGAGAAAAGGCTACCCTAAACGGCGATTTACCAGCGAATGGTGCTGAAATGCAACCCTTTTTGCCAAAGACGTCGACGAAGCCGGAGTGCCTGAAACGGGACCCTTTTCGACGCTTTTTCTGGACGCGGGTGCGTAGCAGGCTATGTGGAGAGTGACCCCCCCCCCCCCCCCCCCCCCGGGAGCGAGTGTTCCTCCTCTATGGCTTCGAGCCTTGCCTCGCTTTCAGTGTCGGTCGGTGCCGCATCTGCAAGGGCTGCCTGCGCCGTGATGGCCGTGTCCATGGTAGATTGGAGGTCATCTCGTTTGGATTTTATTGCATCGATTTCAGCATGATCATCTGTCAAGATATGTCTCAGTTTGTCAGATGTCCTTCGCCAAGCTGTGACAGCCTTTCTCCAATCTTTCTCCTTCAAGCCCAACTGCCATTGGACGCCCTTTTCTGTGGGATGCCGTAGACGCGGAGTTGCCCTGGTACCTTGCTCTGACGAATGATCGCCTCCTTCTGTTGCCATGTCGAATGTCGATAGCAGGAGTTTTCACTGTGACTGTTGCTGAGGCGTTTAAATAAGACAGAAGTCTCGACAGGAATTTGATGGTTGGTCGGTCTTTTATTTCTTGTAGAATTCCGTGAAAACTGAAATAAACAGAGATGAACAAAGGAAACATAATAAGTACATGTACAAAAATATTAAGCCAACATCAATACATCTTGTCAATCACAATACATGATTAAGGTAAATTAAACACCACAACATTTCAACATACATATCAAACTTAGACACTACGGAGTTGAACATCTCAGATAGAGAAAGGCAGTATGTGTCACCGACACCCTTTTCACTTGTGTGCATTTTACACTGTGTACACTATACATTGTGTACATTATACATGGTGTAAATTATACATGCCTACAGCTAATAGTGTATATTCACTTTCACATCAGATTTGACTTAATCCTACAATATAATTTCAACATTAAATAATCAATAGTTTTACTAACCTCTTTGCCTCCTTATGTTAGAAAATGCTTCATCTTGGGCCTTGGATGTAATAGATGGAAGCAAATTTGTCCCCAACAACAGTCCATGACTTGCTGCCATGTCAGGCAATGTCTTGTGCAAGTACTGGCCACAAGAGGGCGCTATTTACTCAAAACCAAAATAACAGCAACAATAACAAAGTTTTTAAACTGTGATTCAACTTTCACTACACTTTGAAAGAATGATTTGATTACCTCCCTTAAATGTTTCTAGAGTGACATTCTTTATGCTGAACACAACATCACATTCTCATACATACACACTCTTACACTTCCCGAAACACAGAATAATAAAATGCAAAATGATATGGTGTGAACACAGTATAATCTCGCAATGCGCATGCGCAGCATTGATTCATCACAATACAATGTATATAAACGGAGAGCGTGATATAACGTAGAGTGGGATTGCTTGTTCCATCGTCCATCCCTCGTGTTACAGACAGTTTCAGATGTTACGTAATATTTATCTGGAATGTTAAGAAAAGTTCATCTAACGAGATTTCATACTCGAAAGTGAAGAGTCTTTTCAATACAAAAGAGAATATGAGACAATAAAATTGAGGGCCTACGTAAACTGTAAAAACTGACAGCTATACATGACTCTTGATATTTAGCTGGAGTGTTTAATAACTTAATTGAAAATGTGTGTTCTACATACTCGAACGTGGAGACATTTTACCAGAAAAGATGAGAAAAGATCATTAATCATTACTAGCGGGTGCAGGGAAAGTGTTTCCTTAAATAAGAAGAGATCTTACACAGCAAAAAGATCATACTAATCGCAAAGTGTCTTACTATTGATTAGTCTCATTCAGATTAACACGGGTCTTACAGATCGAAACTGGTCTTACAAATCGAAATTGTTCTTACAGATCAAAACGGGTTTTACAGATCGAAATTGTTCTTACAGACGAAATGGGTCTTGCAGATCAAACTGGTCTTACAGACCAAGAAGGTCTTACTGGTAAGAACGACTTTTACAGATCGAAATAGGTCTTACAGATAGAGACTGGTCTTACAGATCGAAATGGGTCTTACAGATCGAAATGGGTCTTACAGATCGAAATGGGTCTTACAGATAGAGATTGGTCTTACAGATCCAAATGGGTTTTACAGTTCGAAATGGGTCTTACAGATCAATTTTCTTACCAATGGTCTTGAATACCAAAACAGGAATTACATATAAAATCGGCGGATGTGAATGGAACAATTCACTTTTCTATTTTTTTGAATTTCTCTATAATTTATGATCCCAAGTGATTTTCAACCGTTGACATGTTTAACTTAACATGATGTTTAAGACAACCAGCTCTAACCATATTTGTGTGTATGTATATCATATTTAGGTGCGTAATGACCTTTGACCTTTGAGCTCTTGACTTCTAAAACAGCATGCACCAATACATGCATCGTGGGGCCAAAATTATTACGTGCGTGTGCGACGCCAAACTGGTCTGACAACCCGACATTAGAAAACACAATATTACCATCATAGTCGGTCATAATAACCACAACACAATAGTACGGACTATCACTCAAACGTGCGTGAAACGCCCCACTCCGACAATGTTTGAATTTATTAACCCTTTGTTAGCCACAGACACTAACTGTGTATGTGATTTGTGTCCATTACTATTTTACAGACACACGGCACATGACGAGTGAACTGCTCAGCGTCTTTAGATGTACCGGGGTTGTCGTTAGGCAAGCAAACCTCATTTACTGGCATGAAAAGAGATGGTCTAATTGTGCCATGAATAGCTATCAAACTCGTTGTTGAAATGGTTATCGTTATATGGACATTATGTCTGTGTGTTCGTTATATACAGTTGTTCGTTGCAACAGGTTTAAGTGTACCAAAGGCATTTCGTGGTTTGATATAAACTATGAACTACCAATCACAATGTAGAATAAAAACGCAAGTGTCTATAAGAGTGAAGAGTTCTACACATTAAAAATATCACTTGACTCAGATATACGAATAACTAGAAAACAGGCCTGCACACACTATTTGTTTCGACTTTTAAAATCGTGGTGCTTTCCTAGCAATCATGTGGATACAGGTACAATTAATGGTGAACAACTAGATAGCGCCCTCTTTCACTGCTTCGGTGTAGTAGCACCTCGGTTTATCAGAGTGTACAAGTACGGGTTGAGAGACGAGTTGATGGGCAGGATGAAGACGACCAGCCAGGCGTAGACGTCAGACGAGAGAGTGATGACGTTAGTCTGAACCAGGATTCCCAGGATGATGATGGGCATCCAGCAGCAGAAGTCGGTGCCGACGATCAGGGACATCTTAAGCGCCATCCTGACGTCATTGGCCGACTGGCTCTTGCGCCCGGCCTCGGCCTTGGTGAAGCGCACCTTGATGAAAATGGCGAGGTAGGTGAAGAAGATCACGATAAGGCCAGCGAGGTTAACACCAAGAAAAATGGCAATGGAGAACTGCCAAGTGGAAATGGTGGATGTGACATAGGTGTTGAAGGTGGTCTGTCCGTACTGCGACTGTGTGTAGGTGTCAAGTTCCGTCTGGACCAGGTCTGACTTCCGGATGAGGGGTAGACCTACGCAAACATCGCTCAAGCTATAGGCATCAGGGTTAATGTAGTTTAGCAGGGTAGCCATGACGGCTAGAAATAGAGAAACAATCCAGATCACGGTCACCGCTATCCTCGAGGACGTCACGCCCAGCCGCTTCTGACTGAAGGGAAACAGGATGCAGAAGAAGCGGTCCACGCTGATCAGGGTCACCAGGAACACCGATGTCTGGCAGCTAAGGAATGAGATGAATCCGGCGACCTGGCAGGCGTTGCTTGCCCTCCATTCGTCTGCCCGGCCCTCCCAGAAGTACGACTCTCCGATGTAGATGTCCATCACCCCTAGAAGCACCAGGTACACGCCCATCAAGAGGTCCGACACAGCCAGGTTTATGATCAGGATGGACTGCACTGTTCCGACGGTTGTCGTCGGCTTATGACGTAGTCGCATCCCCATGACGTAGGCGTTGCCAAGCAACGCGCTGATGCCCAGGATCCAAATGAAGGATTTGATGGTGGTGTTCTGGAGGAAGGTCTTACGGCAGGTGAAGAGAGGGTGTGCAGGTTGTCGCGTCAGACAGTTCAGGCTCTCTGGTGTGATACAGCACAGGCGAGGGTCAGATACAACTCTGAAAGATCAATTTTTGCGGAAAAATATATTAGCATGGGCGCTGATCCAGGAAGGGGTTGAAGAAATTGCGTCTCGTGGAATTCTGTAAGTTGAGTGCACATCGCAATATATTGAAGAACATACTGATTGATTCATATCCACCTTTACAATTCATATGGAATTCTGAGAGGTTTCTTTATAAAAAATATGATATAAAACATGCAAACTCTTCCACAGTAAAAAATATGTATACATAGATATCAAAGATCAAAATAAGCAAATTCATCTGTTCAATGTGTCATCATAAGCATTTTTGACAACTTTGAACATTGTGAAATATGTAGAATAACAAACGATTACGTGGACAAATCCACCATCACGTTGTCCTTAAAAAATACTATCTCTTCTACTACTACTGCTACTTCTTCTACTACTACTTATACTTATAATGTAATCAGTAATGATGTTGATTCTCAAATCAGATGTTTTACGTTTACCGTCTTACGTCTGATTCAGAAACGAATCTTATTCTCCCAAAATGCAATGACATTTTTTGACATACGTGTTATAATGATATTGATTTTAAAATAAAAAACAACAACCTTGAAATATATAGATGTACTTACAGTAATTTAAGTTCAGCGGGTCCGTCAAACGTATCAGGCTGCAGTTTTACCCTTGCAGAGGATAGCAATCGACTGTGGAATGAACGACACAAGAACCACCGTTAGGCAGTATGGACATTCTTGGTAATTCTGAAATAACTTGAACGGGGAAAGTTCTCGGAGCTTTTTGGCAGGCTAACACATTCATGCATCTGATTTCTTAGGTTATTGTATTACCATTTTGGCGTTTCATATTAATTTTAAAACATGCTATATTGGATCAAAAACGATATAAAGCTAACCACCAGAATGGGGAACATGGAGACTAACTTTGTCCACATAGTCAGGAAATATGGCGGGATAGAGAAATGGATATTGTTCCATGATTGAGAGCAACCATGGACGAAGCCGTCCACCTATGACTTGAAATGATGACATGAAATGACTGTGAATAGAGGGGGATGGTAGTTGCGACCCACTTTCACTTTACAAAGGACATAGCTCAATGGCGTGATGTTATAAATACCTCTGTGTACCCCCCCCCCCCCCCCCCTAAAGATGGTTATGTTGATATTGGAAGTACAGGGTGTCGCGCCCTCCCTCACTCTCTCCCACCATCTCTCTCTCTCTCTCTCTCTCTCTCTCTCTCTCTCTCTCTCTCTCATTCACTCACCCCCTCCCCTCTCTTCATCATGTTCTCACCCTCTCTGTACGTATGTCTATCCTTACCTACACATTCCGAAAAAAACATCGACCCCCTACTTACATGTCTTGCAAAGACGGTAGATCTCCGAATGTTCGAGGCTCAATGTGTTCTATGGGATTGCCTTGAAAAGACCTGAAACATGTGAAAGATGCTTTATGAACGATAAGAAGATGCCTCTTCTCATTTTTATCTATAAGTATAAATCCCACAAAAGGAGATACGACTTAGTTTTTATTTTGATATAAGGTATAACATATCAAATTCAAGTATAAATCCATCAAAAATATAGCACGGAAAACGTGTTATTACATTATGTACGTCATATGTGTGCATGTAGATGATTCTAAAACGAAATTAATATTAGAAGGAGTATGTTCTTTGAGACATTGGTAATACACACTATTCACATACGGAAGCATGGAGCATGGCAGAGAAGGAGTTAATAACATGCATACAAACTCACACGAGGAAGAGCTTCTCCAAACCATAAAGTATGGAGGTATTGAGAGACGGTAGACGGTTGTGGGTAACCACCCTGCAAGATGATTCAATTTAACATGTTATTATTGTTTCGTGGTTAAAAACACACATAAAACACAGCAAACAATAGAGATTGAGATCAAGATGATGCAAGACATAAGAAAATTAAAAAACATGACGATCACAAAATATCATTGGTACGTGTAGGTAGAGACATGTCATGGAGTGAACATCACTAAACTGTTAGGAAAGGATGAGAACATGGAAGAGCCAGACATAGGCTTGTTGAATTGTAACCATGGTAACCACCCAAGATCTAGTTATTAATGATTATTCTACTAAAAACAAAACTGAATCATCCCACTGACAGTATAACAACGATTGCATTATTAATTTAGGAGTGGTTCGCTTTCAGGACTTGATCAAACAAAAGGACAGGCAGAGATAGCGAGTGGTGTTGAGCACTCTGACGCTTGTTACATTAAAGAAAGTAAATTAATGGGGAGGGGCGTTACATTTATCGATTTTACACACACGTATCATGCACTTTAGATAAGATTCTCTGGATGATTTTGCCTGGATTTGACGTATAAACAAATCGGAAGGGCAGAAGAATTTGGGGAAATATCCTCACCCCATATACTTGCCAAAATATTCTCAACTCCAGATTCCCATTGTGACATTATAAAATATAGAACTAAGCAGGATAATAGACAGAATTTATGCACAAACTAAACATTGCAATGACTACCTCTACCTGCCAACAAGAGCATCACATGTCTTCACACAATACCACCTAACAACCTTTCATATGGGAATAATGTCAGAAATGTGCTAGCTATGCCAAGGAAAAAATGCTGCATTGTATAAACATGTGATGTTATTATAAGCACTTGCAGGCAGTCATTGCAATGTTTAGTTTGTGCATACATTCTGTTTATTATCCTGCTAATTTCTACCTTTGATGGTGTCACAAGGGGAATCTTGAGTTGGAGAATATTTTGAAGGCGGGGCTTATCAGTGCTGAGAAAAATATAGAAAAAAAATATATTTTTAAAATATAGGACACATGTTTCCATTTAACAGTTAGTAATTTTGTTATATACTCATTAAATTGCATCAACATAAGTCAACATACATATTAATGACAGGGGCCCTTTAACTGATTTGATAATGTGAACTGGCTGAATAAAATATCTAATCTGAAGGAACAATTTACACGGACACGCAATTTGCCTAGAAAGCACTACAATAATAAGATCATTGTTATTTCAACTTGAGGATATGAAAGATGGAAAATACATCAAATCAAAAATGTAGAGTGTGTATTAAAAATATACAACAGCCTGAAGGTAAGGCTTTACGCAAAAAAGAAGAACAGGCAGGGAAGACTGCTTTTGGCTGCGGTTTCAATATCAAGACGTTTAGTTCAAAGCAATTTTATTGTGCTTTTTTCACAAATGATAATGGCTGAAAGAGTCAATTTTGACTAACGGACATATGTTAACAAAAAATTAATAAAAATAAACAGCAACAATAGCATACTTACAGAATTTCTATCGACGGTCCGACATCTTGAAAAACACCCGGAGGAATGTGTGCCAGTAGATTTTGACCGAAGTCCCTGAGGGATTACGTAACAACCAACGTGATGTATGGTTAAAGACAGTGCGTCCCATATGTTACAGGTCAAAACAAAAATTGTGTAAAAAACACGGAAATTTGAAAAAGACACTGTATGATTGCAAAATTTACAAAGACCTGGGCCCTGTTGCATAAAACTCTCTACATATATCAACGAAAGCTCTGCCACCAATTAATGGAGCCTAACATGGTAACATCCCTCGACAGCCAATTAAATTCAATTTCCATAAAAGTTGCCATTGGTGGCTAAGTTGCCATGAATGGTGTGTTTTATGCAACAGGGCCCTGAAGCGTGACTGTGTATTTCAAAAACAAACGACGGAACTTAAAATACTGAGACTTACATGAAAATAAGACGCGGAAGGCCTCTAAAGCATCCAGGGTCGACACGGGATAGCTTGTTCCCCTCCATCTCTCTGCAAGAGACGAAGATATCATCATATCCATTAAATCCATCATGACCATGATTAAAGGCTTTACTAAAGCAAAAGTTCACCCTGAATTGTTTTCTTTCTATGTTGGTTTTAACAAATGCAAAAACATGAGGGAGAAGAATGGTGAATGTTTGACAAATATCCATAAAAGAATAGCAAAGTTATGAATGTTCATATTTTATGACGCCACTGGCGAGATACTAATGTAATCATATTCATTTCAACTATGATTATGTTTGGTTTGATTCCAATACATTTTTATCTTTGAGTTTGAATTAGAATTAGTAAACATCATCAGTATTATTAATTGTATTTTGTACAAAAAACATCCCGATTTACAAGATGTTTACCTTATACATAATACACTTTAACGAATTCCAACTTCCACAAGAAATTATTACATGAATGCACTTTTCATCGCTACAAACGTGTGTATTCTTTACTATTGTTTGATATCGTTGACTATATGATATATATAACCTGCGTATTCATTTGAATTCAATTCATGAATCGCGGGATGTATTTGAAAATAAACAATACAGTTAAACCTGTGCAGAAAGACCGCTGAAGAGAGGAAAGAAATGTGCCCTTTATGCGCAGGTGTTCACCATGTACAGGCTTTTAAAATACAGGTTTGAATAAAAAAAACGTTGCTCGATGGAAGACATATTTGGTCCTTGTATGCAGGTGGTCTTTCTATGCAGGTAGTCGCTGAGGCAGGTTTCACGGTACTAGCATGATACTTACAGACTTCTGAGGTTTGGGAGGTATTCGAATGTCCCGTACTCTAGTGTCGTCAGGTTATTATGAACTAGAATTCTGCAAATGAAACGTGGTGAAAGGTAACCGTTAGTTAGTTAGTTAGTTAGTTAGTTAGTTAGTTAGTTAGTTAGGTAACCGGTATCGTTAGTGGCTATCATGGGCTTCGGTCCCGTTTGATTTTGACATGATCCAAAACGAGAGAGAGAGAGAGAGAGAGAGAGACAGAAAGACTCATTTTGGTACGGCAGAACATTACTACCATAATAATGTGTTCAGGACGGGGATATGAAATCATTATGTAGAGTACCGGTAATCTCTTTCGAAATCTGCGATTCGAGATGCTGTATGTGCTGCAATCATTTGAAGTTGTGAACAATAACATAAACACACACACTCACACATATACATATATATATATATATATATATATATATATATATGTATATATATATATCTGTATATAAACATATATGCAAAGTACAAAGTAACATGGCCTGTACAGTATAGTTCTGTAATTATATATATATTTTATTATATATCATTAAGTATATATAGGCTGAATTATTGTACATCTTTCTTTCCAATTTTGGGCAATACTTTCCTCATATGTTTCTGTTTGTATTCAATTTAATTTCAGGGTTTTATTTCCCTTTAATTGTAAATCGCTTTGTTCACTGGCTATATCAATAAAGAATGTATATTTTACAAGGATATGAATTACGAGGACACCCCATTCTTCATGTTCTATGACAGATGTCACAAACTTACATGTTCCAGAGTCTATTGAGACCGTTGAACACGCCCGGTTCGATGTGAATAAGTTGTGTGGAGGAAAAGTCCCTGCAGGTGTGAAAAGCAGAGGGAAAATGACATGAAATATGATATAATATGATGGCTTCATTAACAACGACGATATACGTATTTGTACAATCGTACATGTCTTCACACAATACCAACTAACAACCTTTCATGTGGAAATAATTATTTCCTTATGTAAGAAATGTGCTAGCTATGCCAAGGAAAAATGCTGCATTGTATAAACATGTGATGCTATTATAAGCACTTGCACGCAGTCATTGCAATGTTTAGTTTGTGCAAAAATTATGTCTATTATCCTGCTAATTTCTACCTTTGATGATGTCACAAGGGGAATCTTGAGAATCATTTCCTTGTGTAAGAAATGTGCTAGCTATGCCAAGGAAAACATGTTGCATTATATAACATATATACATGTGAGATCACAAATCAATCTTGCACATGTATTTTGAACCCGCTGCAACTTTACTATCTGTGAATCTGGTAATCCATACAGTACATTATCACAATAATCTAATTTACTCATAATGCATGCGGACAATTTTCATGCTATCTTGATCAAAGTATTCGCGAACGCGCCTCAGGTTACATATCATGCAATATGCTGATTTGCATCCACTAATAATTTGTGGTTCCATGCTCAAGTGGGTATCAAATAAGGGAAGCACTCTTTATTCCGAAGTTCCGTTATTCCGAAGGGTCGAATACTCCGAAGGTTCGTTATTCCGATGGTTCGTTAGTTCGAGAAAGAAATAAGGTTCGTTATTCCGAAGGTTCGTTAGTCCAAAAAAGAAAAAAAGGTACGTTATTCCGAAGGTTCGTTAGTCCGAAAGATCGTTATTCCGAAGGTTCGGACTAACGAATTTCGTTTTCGGATTAACGAGCCTTCGGAAAATCGAACCTTATTTCGTTTTCGGATTCAGGAACCTTCGGAAAAAAACGAACCTTATTTCGTTTTCGGATTAAGAAACCTTCGGAATAACGCCACAAATGCTCGGATTAACGAACCCTTTTCCTTTTTCGGACTAAGGACCATCGAGGTATAGGCAATTTACGTGTTTCGGAATTACGAGCCTTCAGAATAACGAACCTTCGGAATAATGAACCTTCGGAATAGCGAACCTTCGGAATATCGAACTGTAACCTCAAATAACACTCCTAAGTTTCTCACGCGATGGGACGGTTTTACAGCAGTGTCACATACTGATATACCATTTGACTGAAACTTGGGTACTTGACGTGGAGTACCAATGACTAACAGCTCTGTCTTCTTATCATTCAACATCAATTTGTTCTGCAACATCTAGGCTCTAATGTACTCAATTCATGTTTCTAACGCACTGATACAGTAGGCTTTATTTGGTGTGTAAGGACAGAATGACAAATATATTTGGATGTCATCTGCATAGCAGTGACAAGTAATAATGGGGAACTCCTTTTCAATATCTGTGAGGAGTCTGCTTGTATACGATGCAAACAGTAAGGGTCCTAAACGTGACCCTTGGGGGACACTAAAAGGCAACTTTAATACATCTGACTCAATGTAATCCATTTCAACTGTCTGTTTTCTATCAGCCAATCAAGATTCCATCCAAGCGAGAATTGTACCATTTATCCCAAAATGTGTTTTTAAAGTTTATAACCGAGACTAATGGTCAATAGTGTAAAAACGCCGGTCAAATCAAGTAAGAGCAGTATATTAATCTTCTGGTACTCCATTGACATTAGAAGATCACTTTTGATGTTTAGGAGTGTTGTTTCAGTGCTATGAAATTTTCGTTAGGCTGATTGGTTGAATGGCGAGAGTGAGCGAGAATCAAGGTTTTCAAGGACTTGTTGGGTAGCAGCGCCTTCTGCCAACTTTAAAATGTACTGAAGATTACCAATATACCTCAGATTACAAAATTCTGTTCCAATACCTGACTTTTTCAACAGTGGTTTAACAAGTGCAACTTTCCACAGAGCAGGAAACTGCCCTGTTGACAGAGATGTATTGATCATGGAGTTTATGACAGGTAATAATACATCCACATATTGCATAAATAATTTTGTGGGCATTGGGTTTAATGGACAGGATTTCTTACCGAGCTTCATGATCGAGATTTTAACATCATGTTCAGACAATTCTTTAAAATCTCTGAGAACTACAATTTCTTTATCAAGTGAGATTTCATCAGTGATTAATTTGTTTACATTACTGAGTTTGGATTCAATATCATTAATTTTGTGAGCTTTATCCAAGAAGTCATTTCCTAAGTTATTGACAATGGTCTTACTATCAACATTATTTGGCATAACTGGTTGTTTGTTGGACGTATTTAACAGAACTTTCACGATATTAAACAGTGCTTTAAGTTGCATCAACAGAAGTTAACATACATTTTGGTGTCAGGGTCCCTTTAATGCCACTGACGCATTTTCGTACACGTAACGCACTCAAATTCCATGCACGGCAGTTAGTAGTTCATCTGGTATGGGTTAACCAACATCGCAACCATTCACGCGCGATCTCCGCGTGTCGGCAATTTTGTTCTAGTCGTGTAGGAAAGCGCTTACGTTATCATCAAAAGCGCTTACGTTATCATCAGTTGTTGAATAAAGGGTGATTGTAACTGAAAAGGGAAAACACGTGTATAGAGTCACTGTACTTTTTATATTGCTGCCTGCGTGTAGGTAATTTTGTTGGCCTTTGTTCCCACAGGAAATATGCAGAATGCAGAATCACGTTCAAAAAATGTTGCTTGAACGCGACCGTGTTTTGAATTTATTTTATTTATTTATATATTTATTTATTCAATTTTATTTAAGCAGGGTAGACCTTTCAATTAAAATATGTTCTACCAAGGTGCCCTGTACAATAAAAATCACATTACATATAAACAAATCAAATACAATAACAGGTAATCATAGTACAAAGAAACAAGATAAATACATCGATGATGTCTGTAATATAAACAGAATTCTGTAATTGTAGTATATTGGATATATAAATATGTTGCATTAAGAGTAATCAAAAGACACAAATTTGCACTGCTTTTTGAATAAAGAGAGGGACGTCATCGCGCGTATGTGTGGCGGCAAATCATTCCATAAATTCGAACCCACATAATGAAGGGACTTCTTGTAGTGTTCTGTATGTGGTCTGTTAATTTTGAGAGGGCAAGAAATAGCATATCTCGCTTGAAAGTTAATTTCACGAAAAGTAACTACGTTGTTTAGATACTCAGGTACCAAACCATTCATCTTGCTCATTATTTTAAACATAATAACATAATACTGGAATTGCCGACTTTGTATGATTGATTGCCAATTCAGCTTGGGGAGAAGTTCTTTATGGGGAGATTCCATGACGAAAGGTGAAGGGGAAGAAGGCAGACGGGGTAATAAGATGAAGAAGAATAAAAAGAAGAATGGGAAGGAAAAATGGAGAATCACAAAAATGACTCCTTACATTGTATGCGCATTGTGCAGATCGTTGAACATCCCCAATTCCAGTTGATACAAAGGTGAGCCGCGAAGATTGCTGAAAGAAACGTGTCATAAAATTGTATCAAAGTACATAACCATGGCCATGTTGCATATACGTTTCCAATTATTGTAACTTAAGATCAATGGTAATTATGAGATCTCATTGGCTGTTGCCATAGTAGTTACCATTGATGCTTTTCACGAGGGCTTTGCATACCCCCCCCCCCCTCCCCCATTGACTGGATGTAGGATGTAGGACTGGTGTAGGAATAAATTATACTTCGTGCTGACTCCAGTTCTAACATCTTCCTGGTCCGACCACGGTCCGACCAAGAAATGGATATCCATCCCTTTCAACGAGGTTTGGTTCTGCTACTAAATATTCTTGAATGGCAGCTGCTCTCAACAATGCATACATGGCATACGCGATTGTGTTCGACTGGATTTTGCAATAGGTCATGGATATTCCTAAACATTCATATACATTGCGGCTTTCGCTGATTAACGGATACGTGCTTGTTGAGTAGCTAATGAGGACAAGCGAACACGAAATTTGATCCTTTCCTAGATGAAAATACTAGTTTTATGGACGCGGCTGGGCACTTTTTATGTTACTTATCTGAAAGAAAAATATCTTAAAAGTAATGTTCCCAGGAACATTAGATCCACGTGTTGAACATGAAATACTGCTCAACGAGATTTGTTTGGAAAATGGATCATCGCTCAAAACTTATTCTGTACATCATGGTAGCCTTGGGTGCCGTAACCCTGCCGTAGTCTTCGCTCCAGCCGAGAGAGCAATTCACCCAGAATATTAGGGACGCCAGGGCGTGGCGGGGCGCAGTGGGGGCATCTTCGTCGTCCACGGGGGGAGAGTCCCCGCATGAACAACCTTCAGGGCACTGGAGAGTTCCTGTGGAGGAGGTAAGGAGTAAAGCCATGATTGAATTGAATTGAATTTATTTCGAATGTAAAATAAATGGAACAATGGAACAGTTTCTTGGGAAGAATAAAGGGGAATTTTAAGTCTTTTTTTTTTAAATAGTACATACAGCTGTCACACTTACCACATGATTCCTCGTCTTCCCCGTCCGGACAGTCGGGCAATCCATCACACTGCAGACGTGCCTGCAGACAGATGCCGCTAACACCGCAATGGAACGAGTCGGCGCCACAGGCTAGGGCGAAGGATCGAGTGATGGAGGGGACGTGTGAGGGGGAGGAAGAAATGTGCGCAGGAGGGCGACATGTGGGAAGGAAGTCGAAATATGGGAAGGAGGACGAAATGTGGGAAGGAGGACGAAATGTGGGAAGGAGGGCGAAATGTGGGAAGGAGGGCGAAATATGGGAAGGAGGACGGAATGTGGGGAGGAGGACGGAATGTGGGGAGGAGGACGAAATATGGGAAGGAGGGCGAAATATGGGAAGGAGGGCGAAATGTGGGAAGGAGGGTGACATGTGGGGAGGAAGACGAAATATGGGGAGGAGGACGATATGTGGGAATGAGGACGATATGTGGGAAGGAGAGCGAAATTTGGGGAGGAGGACGAAATTTGGGGAGGAGGACGAATTGTGGGAAGGAGGAAAATTGGTAGGAGGACGAGGGGGGAGGATAGAATGGGGACGAGGAAGATTAAATTGGGGGCGGGTGGATGAAACGGCGTCGAGGAGGTAGTGGGAGGGGGGGGGGAGGGTTATAAGAATGGATGAATGGGGCGGATGATGAAGGGGAGGTGGTGGATGAGTGTGGAAGAACAAGTGAGTTATGGTAAAGTTAGGGTGGGAGGACCAAGGGGTTGGAAGGATGGAGGAAGGGGCATGTGGATAGGAGAGAGGAGAAGAGAAGAGAAGAGAAGAGAAAGAGGTGTGGTAAATGATAGGCAGTGATCGTAGGGGGGGGGGATACACAATAATAAATACACAATACACCGCGTAAGACATTATGTCGAAAATGATTGAATCTCACAATTCCGGACAAACTGGAGAGTGCAGAATAAGTCAATTTTGTGAGTAAGAAAAATATATTTTATCACCGTTTATTCATCATTCCTCATTCATTTAAAAGGAAGCTAAATGCAAAATAATGTGATAAGAAACACATCTGCGAAAGACAAAATGGGCGATCAAATATATTTCTTTCCAAGTTGACATCCGCTAAATGTCGGTTCTGAGCATGGGACATCAAAGCATTGTCATGATTGCGGAATGCTTTTGACATTCATTAACACGCTTTAGTATCCATACAGATGTTTGAATATATCATACTATATTTTACTTCTACTTGTTCTATTCAAACAAACATCTCTCGTTTCATCAATCAACTAATTCCGTTACGTATATGCACGTCTTTCAAACAATACGTTACTAATAGTACAAATTCCAAGGTTTGTCCGAGCTTTGTCCAAGCAACTATACATTCAGAGTGCATTCCACCAAGTGAATACATTGCGAAAACGGCTTATTAGATACCCAGAAGGAAAAACCAGTTGAGACCAGTTGGAAATTCCAACTGGTTCCAGTTGAAATCAACTGGAACCAGTAAGAATCAACTGGTTCCAGTTGATTCTTACTGGTCTCAGATGCACAGCAAGCTGCCAGTTCACAGAATATAACTGGAATTAGTCCTTGATAACCAGTTGCACCAGTTGATTACTGGTGTGTGTGATGTATTTCTAGTTGCGTACACCAGTTGATAACTGGTCCGAAAAATGAAATTCCACTTACACCATTACAACTGGTCTAGTTGAATCAGCTAAATCAATGGGCAACCTAGCTAAAATTAAATTGGGATTACTGGTCAAACAGGTTAAACACCAGTTGATTGCAACTGGCCCAGTTGAATCAAAAGGCAACCCTGGAAATAGAAATAAGATTACTGGTCCAGTTGGAAAAACCAGTAGGAAACCAGTTGAACACCAGTTGGAAAAACCAGTTGGAAAAACCAGTTGGAAAAACCAGTTGGAAAAACCAGTTGGAAAAACCAGTTAAACCAGTTGAACACCAGTTGGAAAAACCAGTTGAATCAAAAGGCAACAATGGAAATTGAAATGGGATTACTGGCCCAGTTGGAAAAAAATCAGTTAAACTAGTTGAACACCAGTTGGAAAAACCAGTTGAATCAAAAGGCAACAATGGAAATTGGAATGGGATTACTGGTCCGGTTGGAAAACCAGTTAAGCCAGTTCAGCACCAGTTGCAAAAACCACTTGAACCAGTTGAAAACACCAGTTGCAACTGGTCCAGTTGAACCAGTTGAATCAAAAGGCAACACTGGAAATTGAAATGAGATTACTGGACCAGTTGGAAAAACCAGTTAAACCAGTTGAACACCAGTTGGAAAAACCAGTTAGACCAGTTGAACACCAGTTGGAAAAACCAGTTAGACCAGTTGAACACCATGTTGAAGAAAAAAACCTAATTAGCTTAATCCTAGATAATCTGGTATGACTTAATCCTTATTTTGTCTAGTCCTAGGTATATCTTTAGGATAACCCTAATAACTATGAATTCAAGCTATCGTTAATTATTAACCCAATTAATGACATTGTTCCAGTTGATACCCATATTGCTACCGGGGATGCTTATAAATATTCATGCTTGTGTAACGTCCATCAAATTGTGGCATAATTTTGGACTTCTGAATCGATAACTTTAATATGATGCAATATATACGAAATGATATCTTTTATTTCAATAAATGTTTATAAGTGTAAACATTTAAAAGTGAATTCCATTTCAAAGAACCAGGGCAATATATGAAATTCTAATTAATTTGCATTTACTAACCATTATTTTGTTTACTACACACCAGGTACTACTATATAATATGAAGGCGCTCCGCAGAAGAGTGTCTAATAGTTCGTAGTTGCTAAAAGAAATTTGAATGGACTTAGGCTAGGTTGTACCTAGGATAGAACTCACTTAATAACATTCCGATACAGATTAAAACTCCTAAGGATAAGACCATCGTAAGGTAAGATTGCATTACGATCAAGCTCGATCTCTCTTCATTTTAATCTGTTTTTCCAACTGGTCCGTTCAACTGGTCCAACTGGTCAAATCCCAGTTGGATTTAACTGGTCTAACTGGTCAAATCCCAGTTGGGTTTAACTGGTCTAACTGGTCAAATCCCATTTCAATTACCAGTTGTATTTAAATGGTCTAACTGGTCTAGTCGCAACTGGTTTTTCCTTAAGTTCTGGGTAGCTCTGCAATTATGACATCTATACAATACTTAAACAACAACATTGTAAAATTCATCGTGCATTGTCCTGCAATACGACGCAGTTAACCATCGATAACCTACACATCAAACTTGGCATGCAACAACTAATATATTCAGAGTGCAAACTACGCAATAAAGGATAAAGTGAATACATTGCGAAAACTGCTTATTCGATAGCTCTGCATGTCTGACATCTATACAACACTTGAACAACAACATTGTAACATCCGCCGTACAAGACGTATCTACACATTAAACTTTGCATGTAATTCTAAATAAATATGGGCATGACCGTGTGCGTGCCATTGGTCCGTGTGCGTTACTGTCATAAGGACATGATCTTTTGTGATGAAGACAAAAGGGTCCCTTTTAAAATTTGTCCGAGTAACAAAAGAACATGTTCATATAGTGTATGAACGATTTCGGGAACGATATATTCACAGCTTAGGGGCGCTAACACTGCCAACGTGGAGGGATACAAACACCATGTACCATGCCATGTTTCCCCAGATTCAGCACCGACGTTATTATGGCCTAGTGCTATTATTTAATGCGCCGGGAGTGCCTCGCACTCGTGCATCGCACGGGTTCGAAACTGTCTGTCTCCAAAGTAGGTTTGGGTGTGGGAAATGTGTATTTTCAATTAAAAATCTTATCTAGAGATATAAGATGATAATTTTGAAACACATGTAACAGAGGTAAATACATTTGAGTGTGGAATGAATTGATATAGAATAAAGAAAGAGATAAAAGCAGAAAATATTTAAGACCTCTCAACACAATACCTATTCAATCAAACAATAGTTACATTTATAAGGCTAACTTTTAAAAGACTTTTAAAAGGACACCCTGCACATTAAGAGGGCTTCGTAAATGTTTCAATTATCTTAATTACAAGGGGGAGGGAGAGAGCGAATGAGCGAGAGAGATAGTGGAAGAGAGGGAGAGAGCGAGAGAGAGAAGGAGAGAGAGAGAGAGAGGGGGGGGGGGTATAAAGGAGATGAAAGTAAGGAAAGGGAGATAGAGGGGAGATAAAAATACAGACGGGGAGATGTAAACACTTGTTAAAGGCCAAAGGGGAAGGTCGACATGGATTTTTAGCAAACTTTTCATATTATGGATAAGGAGAAGGGCAATAAACCCATTGGTGAGCAACTGTTTCATTTTAGCAGGGCACTTAACTTGCTTGAAGCGCCTGACTAAAGCATTTTTTTTCTATTGGGACCAATTTATACCCCATTTACCATATTCAGTTCAGGTTAATATTCTCATTAATGCTTATATGTGGTGGTGGGTTTATGTATGATATGTTATTTCTGTAACAACCTTGTACTACTCTTGCTTATTATGATCATTACAACAAACAACGTTATACTAAATGTTCCTCTTTTGCTTTTGAGGTGGTTTCCTCCCATAATTTAAGCTCTCAATTTGTCATGCATGTACCTGTACCGTTCCACGTTAAATGTTTGATATAGCAGATGGCAAAGAAGATTACTTGGAAGGAACATGTTACTATTACTTTACCGATACTTTTAATGCAAACATTGATGCAAATGAATGTGACAGACAATTGTCTATTTTTCACCTAAATGCCCAAAGCTTACCCGCTAAATATGATGCAATTTGCGACTACATAAATGCTCTAAACCACAAATTTTCAATATATGCTTTTTCTGAGACATGGTTCAAATCTGATGTACTGTCCATTTACAATATAAAAGATTATACACTTGTTCATATATCACGTGAGGGGGTACGGGGAGGTGGCGTTTGTATGTATATCAGTGCTTTATTTTCTTTTCATGAGAGAAATGACTTAGTTTTCTGTAACGAATCTAATGACACTTCAACGTCAACTTCACACACATGTATTGATAACATCTTCACTAACGTTTATGGTAAACCGATCACACCTGGTATTTTTATTACTGACCTGTCTGATTATCTTCCTGTATTTCAATTAACAACACTTGATGCAAAATTGCATAATTTTCAAATACAATATGACAACGAATTGTTCAATAGTAACGTGGACCACAGGGAATTGAATCGTAAACTATGTTGTGTGAACTGGTCAAGTGTTACAAATTGTGATGACGTATCCAAATCACATGCCTTTTTTATGAACACGCTCAAAAAACTTCATGATGAGTGTGAATGTAAAGACGGGAAGACAACTCGTCTATTTAAAAAGACACGAAATAGGGAAAGAATTAGGAAACCTTCGATTATAGAGGTATTTTGAAATCTATCAACAAAAAACATAGATTATATTGGAAACATACCCATGATCAGCCAGGAAATAATGAGAGAGTATACAAATGTTATAGAAACAAATTAAATGATATTATTCGCTCTTCAAAACAAAAATATTTCATGAATTTAATAGAGAGAAATAAGTCTGATATTTTTAAGATTTGGCACACAATAAATCAAGTACTAGGTAAACACAAAACTCGTAAACTGCCTAATTATATAGAAATACTTGGGAAGAGAATTGAAGATGAAAAGGAAGTAGGTGACGCCTTTAACGACTATAAATATATCAAAACAAGTCCAAAATTGGTCAAAGCACTTTAAAGATTATTTGAACTCATGTAAGCATATTCTTTACCCCGATAAACGAATCGGAGATCATCGAAATCACTAAACGTCTTAAAAACACGTCATGTTGGAATTAGTGCGATTTTTTAAAAAGAAGATTATCTATTGTATTTCTAAACCGCTTTGTCATATATGTAACCTTTCGCTTTGTTCTGGGGTTGTCTCGGATTGCTTTAAAATAGCTAAAGTAGTCCCTGTGTATAAAAGGAAGGAAGAAAATCTTATTGAAAATTATCGACCCATTTCACTCTTATCAGCTCTATTAAAGATTTTAGAATCGTAAACGACTGTATAAGTACTTGATGGATAACAATGTATTGATAAATGAACGACTTGGGTTTAGGCCTTTATTTTCAACAGAGACTGCTTTACCATGTTTACTGCATGCCCTAGAGAAAATCACTTCGTTCTTAGATAAGAGAGAGAAGCCTCTTGTTTTGTATATTGATTTGAGTAAGGCGTTCGATTTTGGACCATGACATCTTACTGAGCAAACTTGATCTCTATGGAATCTTGGGTATACCACTACAATGGTTCAAAAGTTACTTACATAATCGTAAACAATACACTACTTTTAAAGGTGTCAACTCATGTACCATGTTGTTGAATTTTGGGGTTCCGCAGGGGAGTATCTTAGGGCCACTCTTGTTCCTTGTATATATAAATGACATCATAAGCTCGTCGAGTGTCCTCAATTTTGTCATTAGGGATGCTTTATAAAATACGTGTAATACTTCCAATTAAGATTCTTTGTACGATATAATGCCCTTATACTGCCTTATCTGGATTATTGTAGCCTGGTCTGGTCAGGCACGAGTTCAAAAAATCTAATCCGTTTATTTGTTCTCCAGAAGAAAGCCATTCGATTATGTACCAACTCAAATTACCTTGCCCAATCTTCTCCACTTTTCAAAGAAGTACATACTTTAACTATTCATGATCGCATATCGTTCAAACTCGGAGTTTTTGTTTTCAAATTTCTAAATGGGTTATTGCTACATGTTTTTACATATTATTTTGTACAACATTCCCAAACCCATACTTTTAATACTCGTAAAAGAGATAATTTTGTCCTGCCGTTCTGTCGTTTGCATCTAACACAATCAAATTCTATTCAGTTTAAAGGAACGAAATTTTGGAACTCTTTTGATTGAAACATAAAAAATCTTAATGCTATCTGTAACTTCAAAAGCCAATTGAAAAAAAAAAAAACACTTTCCTATCTCTGTATTAGTAATAACTTACTAATGATAAATTTTCAGTGCGTGATATGAAGTGCCGAGGTGTGACGTCGTTTGAGCATAGTTGCGGGGACAACTGGTTCTAAGCTATGCGGGTTGAGCAAACAGCGATTATCACAGCGGGGGGCTGTGACCGCTATTAGTGAGTTTGAGCCGATTGTCTTGACAACATGCTCATGTGGCGTCACCACTTCGGTGCTATATTCTCTATCCTGCGTTTCGTGTTCTATGCCACATTTGTGTTTCATCATAAAGAGTGAGCTTCTTGGTGTTTTTAACACATAGAGTTAATTAAGTAGTATTTATTTTTAGAACCTCAAGCTCTTTCTTTAAGTCAGGAATGTGGATAGTTGTGATACTGCGACGCACCGAAGAGCAAGTAGCTTGATCGTGCACATAACTTTTGCAGGTCGCAAGGTAATTTTCGTTCGCAACAAAGTTATTGACTCACTCATACTATTGAAATGATTGAGCACGCGGAGGTTTTGTTGTAATTCGAGTTGCCCTCGGGGCGTGTGGAGGGGTATACATATGTATATGGAGGTAAAGCCGCATTACTTCGACATTTTGATATTACATATACTCTGTTGATTATTGTCTTAGCTGTTAAAAAATCGTTTGTTTTTGTTTTGTCTTTTGTTTTTTGCTTCGTTTGTATTTCCTTGTATTAGTCTTTCGTTGATGTATTTTTTTTAAATATGTAATTTGTATGTAATTTGTGTACTCGGGTTCATCTTACTGTATGTCATTTAAATAATGGACTTTATACTTATGTGTTTTGAACCACATTTTAAAAAGTTATCACACCTCAAAAGCCATCGGCTTTCTGATAATGCCTTACGTTCATTGTTAATGAAAGTTGTTTATTCTTGTTTGTTAAATGAATAAAGAATTGAATTGAATTGAATAATTATGACAGAACGCATCCTGTCTTTCGTACATCATTACAATTATTATATTTGAACTACACGATGAAATAAACACTTTGTGTGGCAAGCGGTTTGTTGTAATTACGTTTTCTGTTTTTCCACTTCGTCGTTTGAAACTATAAGAAACGTTAAAGACTTAAAATGTTGACTTATACAAACTTACTGGTCCCTAAATGGTATTTCAATAGTAATTATTTCTATATATTTTCTAAGCACGTTTTGCGCTTTCCATAATTAACCATATTATGGATATAGAACGGAGGAGAAAGGCAATAAACCCATTGGTGAGCAACTGTTTCATTTAAGCAGAGCACTTAACTTGCTTGAAGCGCCTGACTAAAGTATTTTTTCCTATTGGGACTAATTTATACCCTTTTTACCATATTCCGTCCAGGATAATATTCTCATTCTTGCTAATTATGACAGAACGCATCCTATCTTTCGTACATCATTAAAATTATCATATTTGAACGACACGATGAACTAAACACTTTGCGTGGCAAACGGTTTGTTGTAATTATGTTTTCTGTTTTTGCACTTCGTCGTTTGAAATCTATAAGAAACGTTGAAGACTTTTAAGATGTTGATTTATAAAAACTTAGTGGTCCCTAAATGGTATTTCAAAAGTAAGTATTTCTAGGTATTTTCCAAGCACGTTTTGCACTTTCCGTAATTATACCTAGTAGTACGCTAACGTTCTCCGTTTTTCTTAGAATACACCCATCTATGATACTTTCTCATATTCTTATTCAAGGATGCTTTAATGATGAACCTCCTGAAAATCTTTCTATCATAATTCAACATATTATTTGAATCATACACTCATCTGTCTATGCCTTACACTTTTCTTGTTTGCTTTCAAAATTACTTTCCGAAAGTCATTCTATCGACATATTTCAACCTATCTTTACACGTAATATAAGTGCTTGAGTGACGATTCCTGCCTTTTTTGGTTCTTTGCAACCATCATTGTGAACGATTTGAATGTGAAATCAACGGCTACGCCCATATCTCATTACGTCATGCTCGAAAAAAAACCTACCCCGAAAATGACTCGAAGCATCGAAGTTCAGTTCAGTGTCTACATGATTCGAATGCAGGATACATATTGTTTAAATGTTTGTTGCTCCTTCACTTTGAAGTGCAAAGCCAAGTGGTTATTTAGGCTGTTAAAAGTTTTGATTTTGTGACGTTACGTGCGAGGTAATCCCCCTATAATGTTGTGTACAGAATAATTCCATAAATTGCTCTTTTTCTGTTTTTGACAACGGAATGAGTTTTGTTCATACAGGTATGTGTGTAAAAATATTTTTAATGAGGCACGGGTAAAAGTATACATATATTTTTGAGAAAATGCACATTTTCGAAAAAAAATTTTTGTACACAACATATGGGAGGGCACCTCGCACGTGACGTCACAAAATCAGAACTTCAAAAGATCATAACTTTCTTATCCTTTGACGGATTTTCATCAAACCTTCACTAACATGTTTCTTTCATGTTTCTCCTTGCATTGAAACCAAAATCATTTCAGGGTGAACTATCTCTTTAAGACCTAGCATGCAGCATCCCTAAATGCCTAAGGACCGATATACCTATTTTAAATGTATATCTTCTAGGTTTATCGCGGTTAATTAGCCGGGTTTTGTTCGCAGTGATGTTTAGAACTGGAAATCAAATATTCACCTCCACATCCTGACTCATCGCTGACGTCATAGCAGTCAATGAAGCCATCACATTTCGCAAAGGCCCGGATGTACTGCAGCCCAGAGTCACATGGCATCACGTCGTTGTCGTTCATCCAGTCTTCGTCATAACCAATGGTGTCTAACAGAAAGGATAAAGTACTCATTGTGAAATGTACAATTTCTGCTTAGAAATCTATCGAAATTAAGGTCATGAAATGTAGCCTATATCGAAGAATTCGAAGTTACGTTCTGCATAGATTTAATGCATTTCCGGCGTGGTCCGCGTTGCTACGATGTGTGTCCGTGGAGACACCGTACTTGCCCGTGGATACACCTAGTTCAGAACGTATCCACACCGGCATCGAGAAGAAATCAAAGGTGTCGCACGCCGGAACATCCCGGATTAAGATCCGGGATGACCCGTGAAAGTGTAAAAGGGCCTTTCACATCGAAATGTTTTGCTGTTTCTGCCAATGTGTATGAAGTAGTGTTCCCAAAGTCATGAAAATATTCAAAGAAAGTCTTAAATATGAATTTCGTATTAACCTAATAATCTGACATATAACTACAACATATACCCAATCAAAGCCAGAAAACGGAAAGACTGATACATAATAGGGTTAGGCCTGTTATTTCCAAGCGTGACAAATTGTGCTACAATTTACATTAGACTATAATTATGTAGAATTGAGTCGGTTAATACCTACCGTTTATCTCGGAGGAGGAGAATTCCAGCACGAAGCCGCTCGACTCTACCATCACGTCGGAAGAAAAGGTGACCAAGGTCCGCCCACCCGGAAGAATCAGTGACGTCACATTCGCACTGACCAATGAGAAGTTGTTCGCTGCCTCATCTCCATGCGCCGTGTGTGAAATGGTCAGCGTATCCCACGGGTGCTCCAAATCTAACGCTTTAATATCCACAGTCACCTATTCATACACGTATTAACGATTGTACTACAGTATGTGAGCCGACCGTGTCGAAACACCGCACAACACTGGTGCTAAATATACACCAATGGTGTGCACTTTAAGTAGAGAGTAGTGAAGAAACGTGGTATATAGAGGACACGCACTAAAATGTTTGCACCGGAAAACACACAACAGGCTCAAAGCATTACCCCCAAAACACTATAAGCATTAGATTGATATATCTAAAGGAGGGGGGGGGGGACGGGTTTGGTTTTTTTCCCCCTGCAAAACAGTTATTTTACCTTTTATGCGCGATTGCAACATTTTTGCACAAACAAATTCCAAAATGCAGCGGTTTGTCTGGCTTAAAATCTTTTTGTGTGCCAACTAAATGTTGTTCTATGGGATTTGCATATCATCCACCAGTAGCACGTTATGGGTTGATAGCATTTGGTCTGGATTGACAAGATTTAATGGATATAGGAGTGAGAATCAAAAGAAATCTAGACTTGCTCTGAGCTACTGTTTGCAATACGCAAAATGTAATCGCGGAAGAGGTTTACGGCACACCGTATGTAAAGTCCTGAAAGGACTGAGATGAGAAAAAGTGGATAGAATTGGAGGTGGGTTGGAAAAGCGAGAAAGTGAAAATTTGAAAGTAGAGTATTCTTTCGAAATGAGTGTAGTCCTTAAAAGGACTGTAAGCCAGAATTAGTGAAGAGCTGAGGAGTAGAGAAGTATAGACTCCACGTTTCGGGCAGGTTGACTGCCCGTCTTCAGCAGTGAGTGTGAGTGCCCGCCGAGACAGTCCCGCCCAATCCGCCAGTTAGTCTACACACACAGAGCGACGCCATTGTTCACCCTCCTCCACCACCGACACACACAAACCAGAGACACCTGCCCCTGCTCCTCCGCCTACGCAAGTCACCCACGTCCGCATACCATCCACCCACCGATTCCCGCCAACTCACACACAGGGCGCCACTACCCACCGAGACCGCCGGTGTCACCGCGTCAGGTGGCACCAGCGTCAGATGACCCCATTTTTTATGGTGTCGCTGAAGAGACACACAGATGGAAAAAGATGCATCATGCTAACGCTATTGTTTGTAGATATCCGATGACTAGAAGACACCATAATAATTTTTTTATTTATCTCCTACATTCATTTTTGTATTGTATCCTCAAATGTTCGGATGAATTTTACGCTGACCGTACCTGGTCATCTGACGCGAGATGAAGCAAAATCGCAGCGTAGCGAACTCGAAATTCGCGTGCGCGTGCGTGCTTTTTGAGGGCCATAGTGTAGGATTGTTAGTACATATGTTTACCCCATAGCTAGCTGCAGCTAGCTGCACGTACGTCTAGCTAGCTCAGTGAGTGTTATTATGTACCATAGTACCACGTTAAGCTCTGGGCTACTCCAGCTATGACCGCTTGGAATACAGTTGACTCTGAAAGTGATCTGCGAGGTTGGTTAGCAGATTTTGACGAGACTTCCTATGTTCTGTAACATCTGTTGTCATTTTTCGAGTCTGCAAAGTCATTATTGCACTTTATTGTTGCCATGTTGGCTATCGGAAGACGCCTCACTTTTGCAGGAGCAAGTGCAACAACAGCACTCAGCACTGCACTTACGTGTAGCTGAAACTAGTGACATCAAGCATGTCAGGTAAGTAATCTGTTAGTATTACTATTAATTAGTAACGTGGGGCCTGTTTCTGCATTAGAATGCCAGCGGCATCTGATATGGAACTCACGTTAGCGCCAATAATGCTAAACTGATTCTCGAAGAGAATGCTAAGTCGGATATCAGTGACAGTGACATCTCGTATATAGATTACTGGATCAGAATTTTCAGACAAATTGATAGCCTTTCTCTCTAAACTCTGCAATAATTAATAAAATATCAGGTTGAAATGATTGTGATTTTTTTAAATACGGGGCGAAGTATTGTTTAAAAATGTGATTAATCTATGGCTTGATGTATAACGTATCATTGTCATGAAGATTAGTGTGCCATAACTGCCATCATCTCATTTTCTTCTGTTAAATCAATTCATCGATTTTCTTTAATGCTTTTCATTTTGGTCATATTTGTGTTGAAAGATACCATGTAAATGATAGTCTTGCAAACATGCCATTCTTAAAATAAATGTCTGAATATTGAAGAAAGGGGTTATCACATGTGTTGATATTCACAACTGAAGCAAAAATCTTAATCACACATAGTCTAGACTCCATCATTCAAAAATGAATAAGCGAACACGAGTGAATTTTCAACATTAAACAGTGTTAAAAATGTTGGATTGCCTAGACTAGCCCTCTGATCTACGGAATGCTCTAATCATAGTCAACATTTTGAAATATTTGTTATCCTTTTCATGAATCTCGCCTTCAATGGAGTGATATTAAACAAGCAAACCTCTTTCCCCACCACAGCTGATTTTATGTTTAGCGAATTTTGACAAAATGCAGCAGAAATGTTATCATAGAACGTCCGATCGAGAACAATAGATACGACAGGGTCCGAGCAGTTCCAGCATTTAGAGCTGAGGGTACAGTTCGAGAATCACCTCAGTGCTACATGTATCTATCGGAGTAACTATCGGAGTTAGAGCTAAGGTTAGAGTTGTCATCGTGTCGAGAAACGCCCATGGTTGTAACTTTATGACTCTGTCTAATCATAACATACTGAATGGGAACTTCTACTTTTGGCTTTCTCTCTATTCAAATAGTTCTATTTTGTCAAAATCATGACAAAATAATGATAAAGTAGCAACCTTATTCAGTTGTTGAGAGTTCTATCGATCATTTTAATACATGTACCAGAGACTGTACCAGACTGTGTAATCATAACATACTGAATGGAACCCTCCAATTTTCTGCACTCTCCTTTTTAATGAGTCCTACTTTGTCAAAATCATGACAAAAATAATAACGCAGTACTTCCCATAATCAAATTGACTTGATATTCTATCAGTGTAACATATGACAGGCATCAGTCCGGTACCATGAGCGTTAATCCAGTACCAGACTGTTTAACAACATACTGAATGGAGGCTTCTACGTTTCGCTTTCTCTCTGTTCAAATAAGTCAAATTTTGTGAAAATCAAGACAAAAGAATGATTGATATAGTAGCAGAGTTGATTTCGTATCCTATCAGTTTAACACATGATGAGAGCCAATCCGGTGCCACGAGCTTTAATCCAGGATCATACTTTTAATCATAACACACTGATTTGAAACTTCTAATTTTCGCCTTATCTCCTTTGTCGAGATAACCCTTATCGAGTTGATTTTGTATTCTTTCATATCATGAGCGTCATTTCAGTGCCAGACTGTTTGATATAATCATAACATACTGAACAGAAACTTCAAATTTTTGCTTTCTCTCCTTTCCAATGAGTCTAATTTCTCAAATTTATGACAAAATAAATTTTAAGTAGCACCCTTATCAGGTTGATTATGTATTCTTTCATTTTAACATATCATGAGCGTTAATCCAGTACCAAACTGTTTTATATATTCATAACATACTGAACAGAAACTTCAAATTTTTGCTTTCTCTCCTTTCCAATGAGTCTAATTTCTCAAATTTATGACAAAATAAAGATAAAGTAGCACCCTTATCAGGTTGATTATGTATGCTTTCATTTTAACATATCATGAGCGTTAATCCAGTACCAAACTGTTTAATTACATCATACTGAATGGAAACTTCTATTGTCCATTGATTGTAACTCCTGTGGGATGACAGCCAATGAAGTCATAGGATTGTAGCTGTTGCCATGGTTCCCTTGACCAGTGATTGTAACTACTCTGGGATGACAGCCAATGGACTCAAACGATTGTAGCTGTCACCATGGCACATGAACATAGGGAACTCCATAGAAACCACTTGGTTATTGTAGCAGCAGGTTAAACACCCCGTTCTTCTGGCCCCTCACTGCTAAACTCTTTATTTAACAAATGAACACGAACTAACAAGAACCAATTAGCCTCTTTTTTGTACGATTTAATAGTAAAGTACATGATCATATGGCTTTTCTCATCAAAATATAAATGTAATAAAAGGAAATAAGTCTGCAGTTTTTACTATTTCACAGTTAACCTCTTAAATTGTTGCGGAATTACTGCAATACATGTTGTGATTATCAACCTGACAAGGGTATTTTGATTTTGCTTTGGCAATAATATGTATTGTGCCTTCCTTGCCACGCAGGTCACACCCCGTATCAAGGCAGAGCTGACGTCTAGCGCCCCTGCCTGCTACGCCCTGGCCATCAGCCCAGACTCAAAGGTCTGCTTCTCTTGCTGCAGCGACAGAAACATCGCTGTCTGGGACCTGCACAACCAGACCCTGGTCAGGTGAGTCAGTCAGGCGAGGTCATGTGATACGTGTACTGTGACTGTTGCCGAGGCGTTTTAAATGAAGACAGACGTCTCGACAGGAATTTGCTGTTCGGTTGGTCTTTTATTTCATGTAGAAATTCAGTGAAAACTGAAATAAACAGAGATTAACAAAGGAAACATAATAAGTACATGTACAAAAATATTAAGCCAACATCAATACATCTTGTCGATCACAATACATGATTAAGGTAACTTAAACACCACAACATTTCAACATATATATCAAACTTAGACACTACAGAGTTGAACATCTCAGATAGAGAAAAGCAGTATGTATCACTGACACCCTTTTTACTGCATTCTACACTGTGTGCACTATACATTGTGTACATTATACATGGTGTACATTAAACATGCATACAGCTAATAGTGTACATTCACTTTCACAAACAAACCTATCAGAATTAACTTTATCCTCCAATATAATTCCAACATAAAATAATCAATAGTTTTACTAACCTCTTTGCCTCCTTATGTTAGAAAATGCTTCATCTTGGGCCTTTGATGTAATAGATGGAAGCAAATTCTGTCCTCAACAACAGTTCATGACTTGCTGCCATGTCAGTCATATCTTGTGCAAGTACTGTCCACAAGAGGGCGCTATTTACTCAAAACCAAAATAACAGCAATAATAATGAAAGTTTTGAAACTGTGATTCATCTTTCACTACATGTACCTTGTCCTGGTCAGGTAATGCCTTGCTCTGGTCAGGTGATACCATATCTAAATCAGGTGAAAGCTTTGCCAAGATCAGGTAACACCTTGCCCACGTCAGATGATGCCTTGTCCAGGTCAGGTGATACCTTTCCCAGTTCAGGTGATACCTTGTCCAGGTCAGATCAATACATGGTGCTCATAAACACAGTTTGAGTTTGTGGAGAGTCCTTGAATATTCATTTCATAAAATTCTTGAGATTTGCTCTTTTGATGCCCCTCCTCCCCCTTTTTCTGTGTTTTACTTGTTTTTCTTGTTCTTGTTATCATTCCCCCTTCATTTTGTTGTTGTCATTTTTCTTTCTCATGTTCTTCCTCTCCTTGCCTTTTGTTTTTGCCATCTTTCTCTTGATTTTTTTTTAATTTTTTTTTTTTGCTCCAGATACCTTTCCTTTCCCTCTCATATATATCTGATATGTATACTTTGTTGCCATTACTTTGATGTTGATGTTAATAGAATCTCAAACATCTCCCTGGTGTTCCTCCATTGTGCAGGAAATTCCAAGGGCACGCTGATGGAGCAAGCTGTATCGACATCTCCCCGGACGGCTCGAAGCTCTGGACTGGAGGTCTGGACAACACAGTCAGATCTTGGGACCTCAGAGAGGTACAGGAACAACTTGAGGGGAACATGTGTGATGCCAACTTTGATTCAGTTTATATGCCATGTGCAGTGCAGCGCAATTAAAGTTTTCAAAAATGCATAGCTCATGCTCTCTCTGTATCTATGTGGTTCTCTCTCCTGTTCCCTCTCTGTTTCTCTTTTGCTTTATTTCACTCTGTGTCTCTCTCTCTACTTTTCTGTTTCTGTATCTATCTCTCTCTGTCTCTTTCTCTCTCTCTGTCCGGTGATAGCTTTATTTATAGAAAATCTCTTCTCTTATGGTGCATTTTAAATATAATACAGAGAGCTTAAAGAATGATGGATCCCATGTCAATCCTCTCTGCTCTTCTCACTATCCTCACAGGGAAGGCAGCTTCAGCAGCATGACTTCACCTCTCAGATCTTCTTCTTGGGTTACTGTCCCTTTGGAGAGTGGCTAAAAAAAAACAATCATGCCAAGTTATGTTGCTCAAAACCTCTTCAATAAAAAAGTTATGCTATTTTGCTTAGGGTGAGGGGGGGGGGGGGCTTACTTTTTTGTGTGTTTATATATGTATGTTCATACATGTTCTTACATGTAACTTTTTCAAAGTCGGCAATGTTGCTAGATTGATTCATGTAATGCGAGCACGTCTGCCTGACGTATTTCCAGTTGTGTGTGTGTGTATCTGTGTGTGTTTTCCTATCTTTCAGCTATCTTGTGAATCCAGCACATTTGTACAAAATTCCTTGGTGAATATCAATCGTATTTTTCTTTCTATATAAAAAGTTGGAGGATTTCCTGCTGGAAGGATTACGAGAGAAGTATACCGTTCATCAAGTACCAAAGTTGGGGTAAGTTGTACTTTGCATTTTGTTACTGGTTAACCCTTCCAATAAATTTAGCAATAACCATTCATATTGCAGCCTTTTCTAATAGAAACCAAATCATGTTTTTTGCTTGCATTGCCTGCATTGTATTTGTGTGTTCCTTGGTTTGTTGTTTATTTTAAGTTTTTTTCATTATATGTGTATATCATTCTTCTTCAATTGGTGGGCTTACACCCTGCAAGCTCTACTGCTTAGTTGGTCCTCCTTCCCTTTAATTTTCATACATTCTTTTGTTTGCATTTTATATTTTGTTTCCATTCAGTATATGTTTCAGTCTGTAAATATTGAAATTTGTAATTGTTAATTTTTTTCTGTTAAAATTTATCAATATTGTATAGATTGAAAGTGGAAAATTCAATTCAATTCAGTGTAAACACCAGTCATTGTGGAGAGTATCAACACGTACAACACTTATCCATAATTATTTTATGTAATCATCATGCATCAGCTCACCTGTCCATGTAAGGAAGAGGTGATGAAATTTTGGTCAGATAAGGGCAAAATAGTCATGGGATCATTAAGAAAATATTTTTGGCTTAATAACTTTAGAACTATTTGAACAGACTCTCTCCAAACTTCGATGAAGTATGTGTATGCATGTAAGCGTGAATTTGTTAGATTGTGTTCAAAAGGAGATCAAAGTTGTCGGGTCATAAAGCAGGTACATGTTAACATCACCAAACATGTTATTATCTTAAATAATTTCGGTATTATGAATCAAATTCTCACATATTTGGATCAAGTACGTGTAATGCAGCCGTCAATGAGAATCTTGACCCTACCTTGTCCAAGACTTCACTTTCATCCACCTTTTGTCCTGAAGCTCCATAACAAAAACAATTACCCATCATCCACATTTATTTATTAAAAATTAGGTCAGGATTGACCCTTCAGTGTAAAATGTTTTTTTTTTCAAGATTCAACAGCTTGAATTATATATTACACAAAGATTTACTTACGGGTATTGCCTTGTGACACTCAGAAAACATTTTCGGCCTTCAAAAAAGAAGGCGAAGATTCACAGCTGCCTAAAATAAATGCAGTAAAGATTACAATTGCATTGATTTTCTATAGGTGAAGATTGAACGTCGAGTTGACGTCAAATAGTTGGTGACCCCTGGATAGGGTGGGGTAAAGATTCCCATTGACGGCTGCATAAGCGTGTACATATGGCCTAATTAGATTATGTCGGAAGGAGGTCAAGGATGTCGTTGAATTTAAAACCAATTAAGAACACTGATAAAAATGTCTTGTTACTTTTGCTAACTTTATAGCTATCGGACACATTTGCACTGAAAGTGCATGAAGTATGTGTAAACATGTACACTCCAACTCAAAGGCATTCGCATAGGGAAAGGGAAAGGGAAGAAAGGGAAGGAGCCCCAGTTTTAAACCACGGTATATTTTGTCCAGTCCAGCATGAAACAAAATGCATTTTAGGCTAAAGCATCATGTTTCATGCTGAACTGGACAAAATATACCGCGGTTTAAAACTGCGGCTCCTTCCCTTTCTTCCCTTTCCATATGCCAATTCATTTGAGCTGTAGTGTAAGCATTGAATATTGGAGCAGTCATGGAGGTTACTATCACAGAATACTTTACTGATCTGGTAATAGCCGAGGCTTGAATTTCGAATGCGTGCAAGCGATAATTCATCTAGTTTTTATTGTTATCACACTTACTATCGAACACTTATCATTATGTAAGCAGTATTTATTTCAGTTGACTAATTATCACACTTCTCATATACAATGTAGGAACTTGTTTACATTCATCCCCGATCGACTGAATGTTCCGGAAACGTTGGTGGAACAACTGGCTGCATGGAAAATACCGCAGTAAGTTATATAATTTTCTAGTACTATTACAGCTACGCATTACATGCTTGGGCACACAACGTACTTGCAAATACCATTCCCTTTCTCCATAGATCCCTATTCTGTGCCATTCTGGTTGTTGGTAGTTGTTAGTTTGTGCACACATAGATCTTTATTGATGGTTGTGAGCCAGGTTAGTTTTGGGCCAACTCCGGGTTTCGGTACATGACGTCTCACCTCTTGTAGTGCCATTTTAGCTGGTGTCTCGTCTGCTAGGCGTAGGGCACATCCAAGCTATCTCATTCTTCTGGTACGGATATTTATTCCCTGTGGTTTTATAAGGTCAGGGGAATCTTTTATCTGCTATTTATATATATTTTTCATGGAGGTGTTAATTATTTTTTACATTCTCTTTTACATTCTCCAAAGAAATCCAAAGCATCAGAAAATAAATGATCTTTTATAATCATATTTTTTGGATGTACACAATGCCAGTATCCGCAAGCTCAAATAATTGTTTGGCATTTATCTCTTGTTTAGAGATGCAATAACATATGCCATAACATGCAGGGAAGATACCAAATATGTCTTCAGAATGTTTTTAAAGATTCCAATGTAGTGAATAAATATACTTATTTTTGAAATAAATTGAAATATACAGCCAGGGGCTGATTGAGGCGCATTTCGCATTCATCTATGTTCCTGCTGAAACATTATCTCCCAATTTTTATCTGCAATTCATGCAGCTCGAAATACTTGGGTGACGTTCTTCTTCCAGAAGCAGTTGAGGCTCTCGTCTCATTGGTATGTTTAGAGTAATTTAATTTGATTACTTCACTTCCCTCGCTGCTAATTTCGTATTTATGGCGTGCTAGTCAAGAGATTCAAACACTTCAAACATTGTTCGGCGTCTTTTCCTTTGTGAAGAAACAGGCATTGGTGAAGAGCATGTGAGGAAAACAAAAATTAAGCATAGTACAATTCGGTTGCAACTGATAGTTCATTATTTCTTTCCCTCTATATATCTGAATTTGCTGAGGTAAACCCTATTCTAAGTGACACCGCCCACCCCCATTCTAAATGACCACCCTTTAAAAAATTTGCGATTGCATCGGTGCGGAAAATGTTTTCACCGTGAGACTCGCTGACTTGTTACTTTCAAGTCTTGCACAACGTTAAATACCATTTTCGCGTCCAGTTATGATGTCGCGCCACCTTTTTATGATGCATGTCAGACCAAGAACTGGCTCACAAACTGCATTTTGTGTACAAAGTCTATGTAAATTGAGTTTTTAGTTAAGAATTCGTAAAACTATGAATATTTTCTCTGTTATGGGCTAGAATCAATATATTTGGGCATAAATATGCTTACTTCTCATACCAATTTTTTTTATCAAAACAATAGCAACATTCAAGACAGTCTATATAATTTCATGAAGGGGCTTCATACCAAGGCAATTACGTCAATTTAGTACCGTGTGTAGGGAACAAGTAGTTTATCTCTATCCTGGGTGTAAAAGCTATTGTTATCAAGTGTTCCTCTTTGTAATGCATCTTAATTAAATCCTTTTTTGGGAAAACAGCATCAGCATTTTATGGGATGAACCATACGGTTAAAAAGGAGTGACCTGACCATCATTACCTTACTAGTAATTATTACTTAAGATTAAAGCTCAGATATAAAGTGGTGGTTCTCAAAATGTATTTGGCTAGTATGAAACTACTTTAAAGTGCAATACAAATTTTAGGATGATATATTTTCTTTAAGTTATTTGCCCTTGATGAACGTCTGGCACCTGTCAGTAGCGCAAAATACAGATTTTCATAAAGATCCAGTCTTGAATATTACTGCAGCGAGCAATGCTTTTGAGAAAATTAATGATAACTGGTGTTCCATCATTTCATTTTTATAAAAAATCAATCTAAAAGAATCATGTATATCTATTACTTAGTTATGGGTTTTATCATTCTTATCCTCATAAGCCGTTCTTTCTATCATTTGTTTCTTCGTCACTGCAGATGAGCTGGGATAAGTGAAGTGGATGGATGAAGCAAGTCACTAATGGAACGTCTACAAAAAGCTTCAATCTTTGATTTATTGGTTGAAAAGGGTGATTGCAATTTGATTTGAGCGAAAAGACTAAGCCACCAAATGTATTTTCTTTTTCAAACAACCTAGGTAACTTTATTATTGAAGGGGAGTCATTGTGATGTTGGTCGATCGGCCGTGTGGGTGGTTTGTCGGTCCATTGCAGAAAAATGCGTCACACTTTCTTTAGCTGAGGCAATTCAAATTAAACTTATAGGGTGTATGATAATGATATACTCTACTGCACTGAGATGAAACAGAGCTCTAAACTTTGCTACCTAAAGCTATGGTCACAACTCAGAACGGCGACCGACCGATTTGTAGCCTGCTCGTTCGCTCCTGGAATCAAAGCATCGTCCACCGATTTTTCGGAAAAGTCGAGCAGGCTGTAGAGCACACGCTATGCCTGGGCGGTGTCCTGTCGATTTCCCGTCGGTCGCTGGTCGATTTTAGGTAAAAATTGGGCGAAACCGGGGAGCTTCTGCGCGCGGCGTCGCCGGGAATTTCTCACTGGCAACCTGGGTCATCAGCAACAACGCTTTTGCTATGTTTAATCTGGGAGGTCAACGCTGAGAAGCGACTTCCAGCCATGAGCGGGCAGACGCCGCGGTAAATCAAGCTGGCGCTGCCCGGACGCCTACCGATTTTGAAGTCGATCGCCGCCCAGTGACCGGCTGATCTCCCAGCGGCGACCGGTTGGCGACCGGGCGGCGGCGGCTCTGGTAAGCCTTTGACCGAGCGACTTCAATATTTTTACCTAAATCGCTCGACGGCAAACGCTCGATTAGGTATTAGTATTAGTATTTTGATCGGCGAGTGAAAAGTGAGCAGGCGCCGCCCGAATTTTAACTCCGCGCTAAAACTTCAAGGCGACCGAGCTATGCCATAAACACAAAATTGGCTAAAAACTCGCCGCCCGGCCGCCGAGCATGCTACATTGGGGGGTTATGATTATAAAGCATCAATGATATGCTTCAAAAAGTGAATAGGTTTTTGCTGTTTGAAAACAGCAACAGATGAAGATGACGATAATTAATTAGATGTATAGATGTGCAAGACTCATTTTGTGTATGACAGATAATGTATCACCAAATTCTTTGGATCAGATAACTTCCACAGTATGGGAGTAATTAAAGCTAACATCGAGATTTTGCGAAGAAGTGTATGTTCAATAGAAAGTGGTTGTAGGCTATTCTATGTTGATTATAAGGCACCAGATGACTTTTTTGAGAAGGAAAGATTAATCAAAGACGAGCAAAATAAGCTAAGATGTGTCAATCTTATCTGATATAATTATGTGCTTCCCTACTTTTACTAGCACAGGAATTACCACGTGAGACCAGAGTAATATTTGTAGTCAGGACAAGGCCCATTTTCTGATCTTTATTTGCTCACTACTCAGTCAGTACATGTTTTCCTTCATAAACATCTGGCACACATTATTCATTTCTAGTTTTGAGTATTTTGTGTAAGCTTTGTTCAACTTTGCTAACATTAATTTTCCGGACATTACCAGAACCAGATATCAAATTTGATTCTCCCGTATATGATTGTTTATAGCTATGGTTGTGCAAAATAATGTGTGTATGGGAAAAGGTTTTGTCCTGGTAACTATATATCAGTGTAACCATATGTTTCTTGTAAAATACTTTGGAGTGGATTTTCTTCTCAATTTTGAAGTATATGTAATTGAAATCAAATTTGGGAGGTTGTATGCTTTGAGGTGCAGATTTTGAAAACATGTTCTTGTGTTGACACAAAATGTGTTATGAGAACCATAACTTTTTGGTTGGAATTAACTTCCAAAGTATTCAAGCAACGAAAGGTCAAGATGTGATCATCGAATGGTTAACTTAAACAAGACACGATTGTCTGAAGGAAAATATGTTGCCATGGTAACCACATTTCTCTCAAATCTCGCCATCGACTATGAATGTTAATTTATAATCGCTGTGGATGTTATACATTTTTCACCGTAAACAACTTGTCCGAGCTGGAGAGCTCACTTACGGTTATAGACTTACGCAGGACAAATCATGTTTATTTTTAATTTGACTTTATATTTTCCGATATCAACTATCATTAATTACCACGGGTTGTTCCTGTAAAGTACCTTCTATGTTATTAAAAGGGAGAAATCCAGGCAATTACTGGTAAATGGGAGATGTTGCATGTGTATGGTTTCAAAAACAGAAAGTTATTTCATCAGCGGAAACAGATCAATATCGACGGTATCTTGAGATATCGTTTGATATTGCCTATAGTCTGTTGAGACAATTATTAATGTAGCATTTAACACATTCAGGACAGGACTCGTTCCACAGCAACCCACATTTCTACCACAGATTAGGAACACTAGAAATTGCTATGCCTTCGCCACGAAGTGGCCAGAGGCATTATGTTTTCGGGTTGTCCGTCCGTCCGTCCATCCGTACTAAGTCTGTCCGTCCGTTACGAATCCGTTTAGGCAATATCTTGAGAACCGTTAACCAGATTCGCTCCAAACTTGGTACATGTGTGCATTGCATGAAACCAATGAAGTGTGTAAAATATGGGTCAATTGTTATTGAGGTCAAATGTCATAGGTCAGAGAAATTTGCCAAAACTGGCCAAAAATTGCCCCCAAATAGATATTTGTCACATTGAATCCAAATCTAATGATTGAATGAAACCAAACATAGCACAGAGATGCATCACTTCATGGAGATAGACTGGTGAAGTTTGGGTAAAATTCCTGAAAGGTCAAAGGTCTATGCACTTCACCCAAAATTGGCTAATTTAAAACAGACTTGATACAAGGATGGATTTACACGGACTGGTTCGATTGTAAGTAAAAAAATGTAAGAGGTCAAAGGTCAATGAACATTGCCAAACTTTGCTAACTATGAAAAAGCAGAATAAGATATTTTCATTTCACATAGGAATTCATTAGTAGGGCTACATTGCCAACAAAACATACACGTTTTCTGAAAATAAATCTAAAATGAGCTAGCAAAGAGGCGGGCTCATATCTATCAAGTGTGTGGCAGTCGAATTGCTCTAGTTTAGTATATTTTTATAATACTTCAAACAAATACATGTGTAATGTTACCAAATCTATTTTTGACTAATGTGCTTACAAGTCAAGTTACATGGAAAATAATGATTTTGCACTATTTATTATGTTGCTAATTTAGGTAGTTATGACAATACAGGTTTAAGCAAAATAGTTTGGCAGGGGTGTTCTCATAGTGATTATCTTCCTTTTGAAAATGCTCTACGTCAAACAGTAATTAAAATGGTCAGGATGTTTCTTTTTCTGCTAATCCCTCTGGAATAATTTTAGTGCCCTGAATCGAAAGTTAACCAAAACACAAAATCTGTTAAGTAATTTCCTGTAAGGGTGAAGCAATGAAAGTGGTTGTTAAGGTGTTCCATCACTCTTACGGCATCACACACTATAAAAGGCCACTCTCTGTGACATGTGTGACCCTAAAATTTGCGTTTTTTAGTACATGATGCAATTGTGAGGTATGAGGCATGACATTTTATTTTTCATTTTGCTCAATAATCATGAAGAGTAAATCATTGGCTTCAAATGAGCCATGCAGCATCAAGTTTGGTCATCACGTCACAGATCAATATGGGCATGGATTTCGTATTACTTGTGTGAAGTATATGTCACACAAATATCGTAATCTTGTTGATATGTAGGCCATTTTGAAGCCAATGATTTACTCTTTCAATATGGAGCAAGATAAATAAAATGCATGTACCATGCCCAATATCTTAAAATAAGAGTACGGACAAAAAAAGTCATTTTGGGGGGTCACACACATCAGAGAATGGCCAAGAAAATGATGGAGATGCATGTGTTAATCACATTCAGTGATATTTCTAGTTATATCTGGGTTGCACCATTACATTAAAAGAAACTTTCTTCGCTTTTTGTGTTTAGTTTGATTGTTGTAGAAATATCTAAAATCATGTTATACAACATTCATGTATGCTCCAGCAGTCAAAGACAAATGTTTTGATGCATCTTTAGTATTTTATTGCAAAATCATGTTTTAATGGTCGAGGTGGTTTACTTTACGAATGATGTTCTATTGCCAAAAGGAAGCAATATTAATTTGTGAAGTCCCATCATTCTTTTGATGGAACTACTTGATGCTGATACACAGTTTGTCTTTGTCTTTACCGGTAGAGGAGGGGTATTGTGGGGTCAAGGTTCAACATGTTCAAAGTGATTCATGGAGTGAGCATGACATCATTGAATACCTGTATTCAATCAATGGTATAGGACAATCACCTTCTTTTATTTACATGTTTCTGGCTTTATAATACGGTCAGTCCATTGCCCAACATATGGAGCAGCTTACCCGTTTTACGTTGTTTTTTTTGGGGGGGAAGGGTATGTGCAAGTCATCAATGGCGTTAAAAACATTTGTTATCCATCAGATAAATATTGTAGTTCAAATGCATCATCGAATGAAGGTTTTTTTTTTAAGTGTAGCTCACACCTTGAGGCAGAAGTGTCACTGTCATCATATATGTAATACATGTACATGATAATAAGCTTTAAAATAAATTTGCCACATATCTAATTTAATACTTTGACATTTGCGTTTGTGTTGTTTTTTGTCACTCTAGATTGTTTTGTCGACTGTACTTCCCCAGTTACAATAAATCTTTGATTGATTTACAACTACCAACCTCGATCATGAACCTTAAGATTATCCACATCCGGTCTTTTGGAACTTCCGGTTTCAAAGAAATCGTGGGAACGGGCCTTTGCACATGCAGGATCAATATTCTCTTCCACAGGGTTTGAAAACCCTGAAGTCAGTGACCATCTTCAAGGGCAACCTAAAGACATACCTGTGGTGCTTTTTACACACAACCATAAATTTTTTAACTTGTAAAGTTGGTACCTGTATTGTATTTTTTCTTCTTTTTTTCTCTTTAATTTGCTCTGAAGCACCTTGAGCAGCAAAGCAGGAGAGTGCCCTATATAAGTTCTGTGTATGTATTATTACTTTTATTAATATTATTATTATCATTACTATCTTTTCATCTGATCCGCAGTCAGTCCTATATTAAATGAACCAGTGTCTGAAAAATAGACTACAAGTATATATACATGTAGAGTTCTTTATCATTTTAATCAAAAATTGAGTCTGTGGAATAGACTACGTTACGTACAAAAATCTCGGTCATCTGATTCGGGCGGTCTTACATTGAATGAAACAGTGTCTGAAATACTAGAGAAGTATATACATGTAGTTTTCTTTATAATTTCAAATTAAAAATGAGTCTGTGGAATAGACTACGTTACGTACAAAAATATGCGTCATCTGATGCGGGCGGTCTCACATTGAATGAAACAGTGTCTGAGAAAATAGACTACAAGTATTTGCATGTAGATTTCTTTATAATTTCAATCTGTCTGTGGGGTAGACATCGTTACGTACAAAATGTCATCTGACGCTGTCGGTCTGACATTAAATGAAGCAGTGTCTGATAAAAGACTACAAGTACATACATGTAGATTTCTTTATAATTTCAATCACAATGAGTCTGTGGAGTAAACTACGTTACGTACAAAAATCTGGTCATCTGACGCTGTCGGTCCTAGAATGAAACAGTGTCTGTAAAAATAGACTACAAATATATGTAGATTTCTGTATAACTTTGATCTTATAGTGAGTCTGCGGAATAGATTATGTTGTGTACAAGAATCTGGTCATCTGACGCTGTCGGTCCTACATTGAATGAAACAGTGTCAGATAAAATAGACTACAAGTATATGTAGAACAAGTATATGTAGATTTCTTTAAAATTTCAGTCTTATGATGGGTCTGCGGAATAGACTACTTTACATACAAAAATCTGACGCGGTTTGTCCTACATTGAATGAAACAGTGTCTGAAAAAAAAGACTACAAGTGTTTGTAGATTTCTTTATAATTTCAGTTTTATGATGGGTCTGCGAAATAGACTACGTTACGTACAAAAATCTGGTCATCTGACGCGGTCGGTCATCTGACGCGGTGAGGTCTGGTCATCTGACGCGGTAACGACAATCTGTACGTGTTCCTAGATTTTAATCAGACTATTTGACGATACCGTAGAAAAATGGGGTCATCTGACGCTGATCGTCACCTGACGCGGTGACACCGGCCCGCGGTTCCTCCCACGTACGTCATAAGTACCGTCAAACAACTAGCGAACACTCACTCTTGAAGATGGGCAGTCAACCTGCCCGAAACGTCCAGTCTACTTCTCTACTCCTCAGTTCTTCACTTCTTCTGGTTTACAGCCCTTTTAAGGACTACTCTCATTCGAAAGAATACTCTACTGTCAAATCTCTACTTTCTCGCCTTTCCAATTCACCTCCAATTTTTCTTATCTCAGTACTTCCAGGACTTTACACATGGTGTAACCTGTACCGCGGTTCCTCGTGCCACCATGCAAACCTTCAAACATCAGATGAAAAATGTACTTTAGAAAAGATCATTCTTTGGTTCTGCCATGCTTTTATAGGTATTACTTTTTAAATCAAAACTACTTAACCGAAATCCATACGGGAGCCTCTATGTACGTATTCATCGTGTTAAGTAAATTTGAATAATCCAATTCTACGTGCTAATTATAGTGCACGCAATAAGAAGCTTAAGGGCATCTTTTTTTTGCAATATCAACCTTTATTTGGCGGCTCTGATATTGAAATAAGGGGCATTTATAGTCAAAGAAAGAAATCTTGAACGACTAATTAATTTCTTTAGGCCTAACAACCAAGGTTGAAGTTGTTTATGGTATTACAGTGGTTGTCGTAAAATTCCGTTGCATTTTAATAATAAATTAAAGTTGACACAGGATCACTGTTTTCTTGTTGGGGCTTACCGCCTGTATTTCAAATAAAAACATCTATTTACGGATAAATGAACCTTCTATCATTTATTAAATAGCGAGCCCCATTTCAATTTCTCATAAATACCCTATAGTTCCTGATTAACAAAACCTATGTTATTTTTGGATTAAAGAACGTTTGGAATAAGAAACCTTCGTTTTCAAATCAATTTGACAAAGATATTTCTTCATGATCATGTTTTACAAACATTTAAATCAAATACTCATGCAATTAGACGCTTCAATAAAAGTCATAATGGTACGTTTTAAAATTACAAGCATATGAAAGTATTTCACTTAAGCGTATAAAGGTATGAAAAATCGAAGGCGGCAAGAGTCTTTTGAGCAAACGCTTGAGATGGATATGCCTCTAACTTAAGCAATTTACACAAAAGACATCACAATTTTTCAAAGAAAAACCTGTTCCATGTGCACCTCGCACGTGACGTTACAAAATTGAAATTTCAAAAGATCATATTTTTTTTATCCTTTGACGGATTTTCGTCAAACCTTCACTAATATGTTTCTTTCACGTTTCTGCTTGATTGAAACCAACTTATCTACAGAATTAACTATCCCTTTAACAGTATCCATTGTATGATCGACATACCATTAGCTCGGCGGGTGTTTCCACTACCCATTGCAGCAGGGAGTCCGGCGGATAGGCATCGGGGTGGTTCGGGGACACCAAGGTGCTGACGTAGGTCAGCTTGGCGGCAGTAACCACTGGAAAACAAGGGTAGAATAAAATATAGTTGTTTCCTTAACGGAAGAAGTGGCGTAGTTTCTAGGGTGTGGAGTGTGGATTAACGAAGCCCTCTTCCTTGCCTTCTCACTCACACAACAGGTAGGGAAGAGGGATTAGTTTGGAGAGGGACGTTCAGATGACAATGAATGAAGAGTTTTTTTAAATTTCATCGAAGCAATTTCATGTATATGGTGTTCTATTAATCTTTTTTTTTTATACAAGCATGACAATTATGCAAATTGATTAGCGTACTCAAAGTGTGTGTGTGTGTGTGGGGGGGGGGGGGGGGGCAGGTACCTCCCCTCCCCACTGTGGTCTAGATATCAGCAAGAAGGTACTTATATCTACACGAGGGAATTCTTGCTGCATAACTGAATTATATCAGTATATGTTTGCGTTGTGATAACATACATTGACAAACATGAGCTTAGAGTGATTATGTTTGATTTTCTTTTTAATTGTGCCATTTCTTCCATCATATTATGAAATTAAACAATCTCCAAAACCTCACGTTCTTTAATATGAATTTTAAATACATGATAATGAGCATTTGATATCTAGAGCACATAAGCATGAAACTACGTCTTAAATATATATATTATATATAAAGATCATTCAAATCGCATGTATTTAAGAAAAGTGAGCATGAAATTGCGGAAGGAAAATTATACGAAAAGCTTATTACATTTCCTTTTAGTACATAAAGGATATTGAGTCTCTATAACATTTGATACCAGTTTATTATTCATCAACCAATCATTGCAATACATCAATTCATGATTGAATGAAATTAGTATGTGACACGAATCATTTAAGTTCACATATGATAATATGTATCATTGATATGCCGTATTTTTTTAAAAAAAAAAGCAGGACAATGAACAAAGTACATAACTTTGGAGAAGATTTATGGCTACAGTGAAAATAATTTGATGGCGATTCGGCAATTTATAGTTACAAACAAACTCAAAGAGTACCATACTTGTGTAGTTTACTAAAAATGCTAAACCAAATCAAATGATCAAGGATTTTAAATGTCTTATATTCTAAATCTATGAATTAAGCAATTATATTAATCTTGATAAACATACATCGAATGACAATCAATGCTATCGTCTTGCTTTTCATTCTGAAATAGCTAATTCAAGTAGTTCATGTTTTTTTCTTGAATTAACAATCATCGGAACTTAGGTGGCTAGGGGTTGCGATGTTCCATGTAAAGGACACTTAATGGCATGTACAATTGCAAACTCGGATCCTTTGGATTAGCATGTATGGACGGAAACGACAAGAATGGGAAACAAATATTTGCACACACAAATACAGGCACATGATGCAAATATTCAAAGATAACACGTTTCTTCAAGAAAATCACAACATGACGTCTGTCGTGTACGCATCAATTTTACGACTGCAGTCTTTTATGAAGCCATATGACTGAAATATTACGTAAACTGCTAAATATTCATCTCGAGCGTTTCCTGTAGTTGTATTCTTTCTCCTATTGCTTACGCAACATATATATTCAATTTGTTTGTGTTTTCTGTGTCTTTCTTATATATATATATATATATATATATATATATATATACATATATATATATATACATATATGTATATATATAAAACGCACTTTCCCTTTTTTTCTAGTATGAGTTTAAGCCACGTGCATACCCAACTCCCCTTCCTGAATCTTTCATATCAATTGGTAGATTAAAAACCACCACTCAAGATCCCAGGCAAATACCCCAGCATTAGGGTAATCTCTACAAATAATAATCTGACATTTCATTCATCTGTGCAGCTTCCACTAAGTAAAGTTATTCCGCCCCCATCGTATCAACCCCACGGCCCGGTTTGATAAGGAATTGCAAATTTTGGTTAGGTTTACTATCCTAAGTATAAGTCGGCCAGGTAGCACATTTAAGCCAATAATGGAATTATGTTCTCTACTAAAGGGTGACTAAATTAGAAAAATAAATTCCCACTAATCTGTGTGAAATTGTCCACTAGAAACGAATTTCACATTAGTTTGCCGCAATAAAGTCTCATTTTGAAAAATTGAAAAAACCGCACGCCTCCAGTGATGTATGAGAAGTCAAAATTCTATAGATTGTACGGAAGTCAACAATTGACCATTTTCGTAATGTACTCACAACTTTCCCCCTAACTGCATAGTAACGCGTTATTGCATTCACCTGTATCATTGAGATTCAATGGATGGAATGCACTTTGAATCTATTAGTTGTTGCTACTACTCAGACAAACCTCGGACAAGCTTTGGGGTTCCCATTGGTAACGTATTGTTTGGATGGCGTGAATAAAACATTTTATTTACGCCGTTGGCATTTATGGCATTTTGACTTCTCATACGTCACTGGAGGCGTGCGGTTTTTTTTTCTTCAAATCTTCGTCAAAATGAAATTTTATTTCGGCAATCGAATGTATGTGAAATTCGTTTTTAGTGGATTTTTTTACATAAATTAGTGGGAACTTGCTTTTCTAATTTAGTAACCCTTTAATGTTGTCGATTCACAAGAGATTTTCATGCACAGTCTTGTGGGTTTTTTTCTCTTTGCACCCATGATAATGAGTATACGAGTGAAATGTATCGGTATTTACCGTTTGCAATTTTTGTGAAATAGTTTTGAAGTCCAGAAAAATATTTTATTTGAAACGCTCAACAAAATCAAAATTAAAAAGATTGTTTTCAACCAAAAACATACCAGAAAGGTATTGTTATTTACATTTATTTTGTAAGTCGCTAGTTGACATATTTGATACAATGTACTAGTATTTCAATCTCCGTATCGAGGTGAATGTAAACGTGTGTGGTATGTGGTTTACAAAGATGTAAGCATTCCTGCCTCACTTGGGCATATGCTCAAGATTACTATGGATATCATGGCCCATTGCGCTGTCGCAGCGCAAGATTGTCACTGTCTATCTATTCCTTGCAGTACATCTACTCTATTTGATCACCATAAAAATGTATAAAAACAAACGATTTCAATCGGGTAAAGAGAAATTGATTGAGTTGGTGTAAGGCAAACTAAGAAAAAAAACTAAACACTTTGATCTACATAGGAGATGACTTGGCTTTTTTTTTTAAATAGTCTAATATATTGAAAAGTAAAGTTCCTTTGTTTTAGCTGAAGAGAACAAAATGTATTTCACTTAGTGTTTTTTTTAATACGAAAATGAATCAAATACATTTGAATTGATATTACGGATCCCTTACCTTGCAATATAGCTCCGATGGTGATAAGTAAACGAATGGCTGCTTCCATTCTGGTCGTCCCTCAACCAGCCGGAGGGCCCGGGCGAGGAAGAACCCACAGAAACACAAAGAAAACCAGTCCTGTCTCCTTTCTAACCGTCTCAATTTCCTGCTGATTTTCGGCGCCACCAGCTGGCTGTATCAAAATACCCGTGCATCCACGGTGTTTGATCAGCCGCTATGAGAAGTTCTGCGCTCTCCAAGTTGTTTTTATAAGTATATCTTCAAACTCGCGCCGACGGGAAAAGCCAATGAACCATATGTTCATGGAAATAGCACATCTAATTACTTTTCCCACAGCGGATTCAGAAGTAAAGAGCATCTTCTCTGATTGGCTGGCACTTTATCTACGTGATATTTATCATGCTATCCCTGCATCATAATCGCGTCGAGCGTTCGTTGTATTTCTTAATGTTTAAAGATTGTCCGTCCCTTTTGCAAGCTTAAAATTTCAAATCGTCTATCACGATCGTAAATTGAAGAAAGTGTTATTCAAGACCATGTCTAAGAATATAGCATGTTGAAGCTTTCTGTATATGTAAAAATTTCAGCCGTTAAATTTCAAACCGACTTTTTTCGTACTACGAAAAAAGTATTAGTCTTTGTTACAGTATCTATGTGGTTATTATGCATGTGTGAAATCCTAATTTTATGAGTAATGACCAAAGTTTGGACATGATTCGTTCTATCTAACAATTTTTTTTCATAATGCGTTTTATAATTTAGTAAACAGATTAATCAATAAAGCAGACATTTCAACACAAACTGCTAAGAGCCTGAGGTAAAGACTGTTAGTCAGACGTTGTTTACGTGCATTATTTGAATTTTACACTACGTATCAGTTTCAAATTATGAATATACAGCTTTCTAACATTTCTTTATATGTTGCGCCAATGTTTCGATGGTTTTGTGGTGATCTGAAAAAGGGACGGGCTGTCTTTAAAAGTTGGATAGTGCTTGGGGTATATCATTTTGACACTTCCAAATAGAAAGGAAGGAAAGAGAATTGTTTTTTTTTTCTCTCTTCTCCCCCCCTCTCTCTCTCTCTTTCTCTTCCTACCTCCCCCTCTCTCTCTCCTTGTATCTGTATCACTCCTCTCGTCTTTTCTCCTCTCCACCCCCTCATCATCTTCCCCAACTCCAACTCTCTCGTTGTGTAGCGTTACTTCATTATCGTACTGCTGATCAACATCTGCACTCTGTCGAGAACGAGCGACTTCTAATGTAACTGAGCGAGTAGTATGTAGCATTAACCCTTAAGATGTCCACGTCAAATTTCTGCCGAATTTTGATACACACAACTCCGATACCGAAAGTAGCAGTTAATCCAGCACAGGACGAGTTAATGTGCTGATCAACGTGCAGTTTTCATCAAATAATCTGATGATCTTTCAAGGGATAGTTCACCCCGAAGATAAGTTTATTACAATAAAAGCAAAAACATGAGAGAGACACATGAGTGAAGGTTTGACGAAAATCCATCGAAGGATGATAAAGTTATCATCTTTGAAAATGTCAATTTTGTGACGTCACGTGCGAGGTGTTCCCACATGTTGTGTGCAAGGAAATTACACAAATTGCTCTTTTTCTGTTTTTGACGACGGAATGATTTGTTCTGCATTGAGGGATGTGTGTAAAACTTATTTATAATGATGTATCAAATGCACAGGTAAAAAGATGCATATCTTTTGTAGAAAATGCACATTTACAAAAAGAATATTACAGAACATACGGGAAAGCACCTTGCACGTGACGTCACAAAATCAAAACTTTAAAAGATCTTAGCTTTCTTATCCTTTGATGGATTGCCATCAAACCTTCACTGATATGTTTTTTTTTTCATGTGTCTCCTTTTAGTGAATCTTTCCCTTCCTTTAAGAGTGTCACGAATGTGATAAAAATCATAAACACCATTACGTATATTTAATCAATTAGTCTAAGTGGCAATATTGCACTTTACTATGGTGATTGATTAGTATTGGACCCACCCGGGTTCGTCAGACCAAGGATGTAAGCTTCGTACATATTGTCCTGGTCAGACGATGTAAAAGAAACAACCTACGAACACACTTACTGTATCTCCAGAAACATTAGTAAGGTTTCCATGATCGTTATATCCTTCATGCAACTGTGAACACTTGTCGTGAAATAACCACAACATTGCTTGGGCCTTAATGGATGAAGCTTTTACCTTGATTGAAATGCTAATCAAAACGGCCCCTATTTATAAAAAAAGAGGATTATTCAACTCGTAAACACTCATTAACATTAACACGCATAAGGATTATACACATGGGTAGTAATACGTATTAAATCGAATGCCTGAAGGATGCTGGCTGGGAGATATACTTTCCATACATAAAAAAAACCCCTCAGTTACCGGTCCTCATACAGCCACTTGAAGGATCAACATTTTTTTATGATGATCACACTGATGCTGTATCGCTCAAGTCTTAGTTTTTCTTTTTGCCATATCAAAGAATATTGAAGAGTTCACATCCATCTTGCAATTGATTTTTTTTAATAGTCACCAAGGAATTTAGGTGATAATTAGAAACTTCTATTTGTTGTTACATGGACTTCACAATGAGTTTAGTAATTATGGTAATACAAATCAAATAGCAATAAATTACCACTTCATTTTTTGTAAAGCAAAAAAAAAAGCACGTCGTAAAGAAGGAATTACTTATCCGATGCTATTATGTCCCATTGGGAATAACACTTAAAAGCTCTAATGGTTAAAGAAACAGGATGGGAAAAGGGAGGCTGAATTTAGACTGATGTATAATATATAAATTGATAGACAGATAGACAGAGACATAGATAATAAAAACAAAGAAAGAGAGGGGGAGAAGTAGGAACAGAGAGGGAGACAGAGAGAAAAAGAGTGAGAGAGGGGTGAGAGAGAGGAGGGGAGCGAGAGAGAGAGAGAGAGAGAGAGAGAGACAGAGGAGAGAGAGATAATGATTAACAAAGGTTCGATTCACTTTAAAGGGCATAAACTGTTCTGGGAAGGCAAAAAAAGCCTTCAAAATTTAATTGTTAGCAATCTTCTTGCCAATGGTCTTAAATTCATGTATTATCCATTTTAGAAGCTTGCTTAAAGTTATTTGTGCCCTCAAATGATCTCCATTTGGAGTAATGAGTGATCAAATCACAAATCCTCAAAATGTTCGGGCTGAACATTTTGAGGATTTAATCATTAATAATTAATTACTCCATATGTGGATCATCAACTTTCAACAAGCTTCTAAAATAGGCATTACATGAATTTAAGACCATTGACAAGGAGATTGCTAACAACTACATTTTGAAGGCTTTTTTGCCTTCCCAGTACAGTGTATGCCCTTTAACTGGTAGGACAGGTGGACACGGGAAGCAGATAGTAGAAAATCACAGGACAAAACTCGGAAGGTAAAGATAAAAATGAATGCCAATGATTTCAAATACTATTTGAAATATCGCCGCAAATATAAATCAACCAATGGCGTTTTGGTATTTCGCTGAATTTGTTATGGCACCTGAATGTTACGTTTCTATTCTTTATCGTATCGTTAATGTTATGGATTTGACTTGCTTTTTATGTGTTATGTATAGTAATTCTCTATTTTCAGTTTCGTTTGTTTGTTGAAGGTAAAACTTGAAATGTCAATGGAAAGAACAAAAGAAAACAAGTCGAAAGCACAACGAGTTACGTAAAGCATATCTAACAAACATTATGAAGACAAATGTACTTATTTTCATCATTTTGTTTGTGCTTGGGCACTGTATTTCTGCTCTGCTGATCGAGTGCTGCGTGTCTCTTGTAAGTGAAATCGCCGGCTTATTAAAACTGAAGTATTTTGTGGTCAACTTACGTGTTATTACCAGTAGTTTAAGTACCGCCATCGTAATCATGGTAATATGTGTACAATGTACTTGATGTGGTTCAAGTGCAATATGCTTCCAATGAATATAATAAATCAAGAAAATGAACGGAACCTAATCCATAGAGCGGCACAAATAATAAAAATAAAACATATAAAATGTGCGTCTAGTTGTGTCTCTGTACAAAAATGTTTTTCTTCAGCATATTCCTGATGGTATTTGAAACAAGTATACCTCATTATATATGTGTCGTTTATTTTACCTTATCCTGCACAGCGCTGTTTATTTCATGTACCTTAATAAACTAAAACAAGTTACACAATATATATCTTTCAAATTACTTTAAAAAATATTCATTTTTAAAGTACAATATATCATACTTAACAAATATTAAATAGCTTTATATAAGTATACTTTCCTATAATGTTCCATTTGTAATCCAACTGCATATTGAAATGAATACAGAACTATTTAAATGCATCATTATCATCATGAATAAGGCGATTGTTGATAACATACACGTCAAACAGATGTACCATATCAAGGCGCCTTTCTATTTAAAGGTAGCCCGTCCCTTTTGCAGACATAATTCTGAAAGTTCCCTGACCTAGTCATCATTTGAGAAAGAGTGGATATATGACACTTCCCTGGAATCGACAAAGCGTTAATATTCAGTTTTGAGGAAATAATCTTCGATAATTGTTCGAGCTTTCTTTTTTCGGACCACGAAGATGGTCGTAATTTCAAATTGAGTCAACGGTCGGCAATCAATTGGAATCAATCTGATTGAAAACTAGTTAGATTTTAATTTATGATACGGGAGTTATAGTGCCTCTGGCCTTAGAATTTCACAGTTGTTGTCCCAAAGATACGTGCTAAATATGTGCAAACTTTCATGAAGTTTGCAGATCTTTGTAGAAGGGAAGTGCCATCATTAAGAAGTCATCCGAGCGAAAACAGGGAATGGGCTGAAAACTAAAGAGAAATCATGCAAATCGTGCAATCATGCCTGGTATGTGGGTACAAAACCCTTGTAACATATTGAAGAAGCGTCCGCGAAGCGACGCGATTGCTTGTATCTACTCGAATGGGCTCGTATCAAAGACCTCTCGGGAGTTAGTCATGTCCTGCCGTGAGCAGTGGTATCCGACAGATCGTTACAAGTCGTGGGAGATCGCAAGACATACATCATGTACATGTATATTGTTAAGCATAAAGGTAATCAGATACATTTACATAAAAAAAAGTATAAGTCGTAAAAATAAGATACATCACAAACAACGCGCGCACACACGAACTCAATTATGCGACAAGAAGAAGAAGAAGAAGAATTAAAAGAAGAAGAAGAAGAAGAAGAAGAAGAATTAAAAGAAGAAGAAGAATTAAAAGAAGAAGAAGAAGAATTAAAAGAAGAGGAAGAGGAAGAGGAAGAGGAAGAGGAAGAGAAAGAGAAAGAGAAAGAGAAAGAGAAAGAGAAAGAGAAAGAGAAAGAGAAAGAGAAAGAGAAAGAGAAAGAGAAAGAGAAAGAGAAAGAGAAAGAGGAAGGGGAAGAGGAAGAGGAAGAGGAAGAAGAAGAAGAAGAAGAAGAAGAAGAAGAAGAAGAAGAGAGAGAGAGAGAGAGAAAGAGAGAGAGAGAGAGAGAGAGAGAGAGAGGGAGAGAGAGAAAAGAAAAGAAAAAGGGCAATAAACATCAAGAAAGTAATCAATTTCAAGAATGTTTGCGGCACACCGAAAGAATATTTTTGTCTAAAAAAATAAGAATACAAATAGATAACGTAAGCTCACTTTCCTTTGCGGAATCCACTTCAATCATTTTCAAGAATTCTTGTAGGCACAACAAAATCTCACTTGAAATTTAATAGGACTACGCCATTTTCGTGAAAAATTGTATTCACAGCTCAAGTGCGTAACGCATTATCGTAATCCTCTGCATCATGTGATCGGTGATGAAGTTTCAATAGGTGGCATGTACTCCGCATCTGCGTACATATTACCGAAGTGTGGCGTCATTAATTTGAGCAGATTGTCAAGACTGGTTCTAACTAGCATGACTAGTTCATCTGGTTCGATCTAAATTATGCGGGTAGAGGAAGCAGCGGTGATCACAGCGGGGACTCTCATTGGGAGTGGCCGACACTAGCCCACTAAAATCGGACCGGTAAACCACTCACTGGACATGCTGGAGTGATTTTGTTTGCCTTGACAACATGCTCATTTGACGACACCACTTCAGTACTCTATTGTTCGAAGTCGAACAAACCTCGGACAGGCGTGGGAATTTCCATTGATAACGTATTGTTGATGTTCTTTGAAACACACACACAGACACACACACACATACATATACACACACACACATACATTCACATATACACACGCTTCAGGGGTCAATATTTCACAGCTACATTATTAATAAGTAAATAGGAACGATAATATAATCCATGATTATGTTTTTCAAACATTTTAAGCATGTTGACCTCTGACAAATCCTATTTTCAGATAATTATAATCATCATCAATGTTCATCATCAGGCATTGTTCAACCATTGCTGGATGAAGCCCTCGTCAATCAGTTTCCATTCACTTCTATTAATATTTTGCTGTCATTCTGTTTCATGTTGCTGTGTTTGTGTATGATGATATTTGTCTCTCCACCTTCTTTTTTGTCGACCCCTTCTTCGCTTTCCTAATCTTGGTTGCCATTCTTTCAGATGTAAATGAGCAGCCTAATGGCGCGTCTAATATTGCGCGCGAACCATTTTAGGAAAAGGCACGAGGTTGATCTTCGAGTGTAGAGTTCGTTCTTGGTGCATATATGCTACAGGCATGAGAGGACACAATAATCTATTTGCATAATGTATGTGGCGTAGTAACGTGGCGTAGCAAACATGGCAAATCCTGAAGTTCTTTCATGTTTATATCTCTACAAGAAATGGACCTCTTACGAGCTACGTTTCTGTATTTTATTGACTAAGCTATTTTATTGTGCATGTGCTAAAAAAAATACGAAGATAAGCATATTTAAGGGGATTAAAATCCTTTATTTCGTTCATTAAACATACATAGTAAGCATTTTCATTAACATTTGGTAAGCACATTACACATCCATGGTTTGAGTATGTTTAACCTACTGAAAAAAAATCCACGTTAAATTTTTAAAGGCAAATCAACTAAAACAGTCATTTGTCATGTTCCAATATAATTATATTTATCTCTTTAGCAATGGACATCAGCCTATTTAAACTTGCTTTCAAGTTTGTTTGTTTGTTTGTTTGTTTGATTCATTTTGCAAATCTAGTATCAATAAAGAATGTTTTATTGATTTAGCACGTCTGTCGAGGTTCAAAACCGTAACTTCGGCTTAAACCGTAACTCGCCGCCTATGCTACCAGAAATAAATCTGCCAGTGCGTACGCGCGGGCAAGCATCACATTCCTCGGTACGTACAGTATGTACATTGCATGTACGATGTATACAACCGCGCGCATTGACTGAGCTCGATCATGCACTTATGACCATAGCAACTAGGGAGGAGAGAGCGGGAGAAAGGATGAGAGTAACAGAGAGAGAAAGAGTGTGGTTATTTTCACCTTGGCTTAATGGCCTGACCGGTGATAACCTGTGTGACTCATGTACTGATTGTTTGGAAAGAATTTGGTTCTTACACATGTATCAAATGACATGTCTTCTTCTTCTTCTTCTTCTTCTTCTTCTTCTTCTTCTTCTTCTTTTTCTTCTTCTTCTCTTCTTCTTCTCTTCTTCTTCTCCTCCTTGGAACTCCTCTTCTTCTTTTTTTCTTCTTCTTGTAATCCTCCTCCTCTTCCTCCTTCTTCTTCTCCTTCTTCTTCTCCTTCTTCTTCTTCCTCTTCTTCTTCTTCTTCTTCTTCTTCTTCTTCTTCTTCTTCTTCTTATTCCTACATCTTCCTTTGCTTCTTCATCATCATAATCATCATCATCTTCTTCTTCTTCTTCTTCTTCTTCTCTTTCTTCATGATGATCATCATCTTATTATTATTATTATAATCATTTCCTCCATCTTCCTCGTTCTCCTGATGCTGCTGCTTCTTCTTCTTTTTCTTCTTGTTCTTGTTCTTCTCCTTCCTCCTTTTCTTCTTCTTTTTTTTTTCTTCTCCTTCCTTTTCTCGCATTTCCTTCCTTTTTTGTTGTTTTATAACTCATCTTCCAATTATTAGTAGCATTATCTTTGCCGTTGTCATAATCCTAGATTATATTCATGCTACCAATTAAAAATCCTTCTTTGTGTGTGTGTGTGTGGAAAGAAAGACCGAGATGCTAATGTCGTGCACAACTCAAAGTGAGATTAACTTTTGCAAAGCAGAATACTGTACTGAAAAGTTTTTAAGGTTCACATTTCAAAACGTATTTTTGCAGATCTATTACAGTATCACGGTAATCTTTCTTGTTTAACCTGTTTATTGGGCAGGGTTTTAAAAATTAAAATTACTTTGTGTATTCAAATTCACCTCTTCTGCTAATATATTTTACGCTCATTCTAAGGATGGGAGAAATTACACCATTCCCAAACCAACCCTTCCCGAACCATTTCCCATGAAGGGCTTCTTTTTTCCCTTTTTCCTTCAAAGTATGAGGTAAACTTTTGTAAAGGAGTCTGCTCGGGATCTTCTAAGATTTAAAAAGCCTTTGCCTATATATTTACAGGATAGTAAGCCTATATATTCAAGAACTTTGTATTTCAAAAGACAAACAATTTTGCGCATCAAAATGCGTTATTCAGCTTTACTTTTTTTTCTTCTAAGAATTGGAGTCTGAAGTCACAAGAATCACAAGACAGCGAGTGAAACACGTGGGGCATAGAGTACCTATAATGGAGAGAGTAGCGACCGGGGGACCTAAATTTGACGGTCTCTTCACTCATGGAATCCATTCTGTTTCAATCCGCTATATTCTTATAGGCTCAAAGCTCATGAGACCTTGACTTACCCCATTGATACCAAAAGGTTTGACATCTGGAAAAGACTTAGACCAGGCCTGTGATTAAGAAAAGGCCAGGGGGAGGGGGTTCTGGAGGGCTTCCCCAGACAAAAATAATTAGAAGAGTCGATTTCCTGAAAGTTGAGGCATTATTTCTACAACTTGAAACGTTAATAGCCGAAGATTATGGGGCGAGCGCCGGGTCTGCCCCCTTTGGATCCGTGCCTTGTCGATGAGGCTCAGATAATCGTGTTTTTGGTCCTCTTTTCATTGTTTTTTTTTATCGGGGGGGGGGGGGTCAGGCACCCTTTCCCATAACGAGGGCTTTCGAGTTGTATATATTTGTAATGTTCTCCCCAAAACTTTCTTGTGGAAAAATTCGTTAGGCTCAGATTGTTAAATTTTGGGGCGCTTTTCATTGCGTTTTTGTTTTCTGTTTATCTTTTGCGGGGGGGGGGGGGGGGGGGATTTTGCATTGACAAGGGCCGTCAACTTGTTTTGAAATGCTAGAGCACTTTTTTGGCAAATTGTCGTCCATGAGATTTTTTTGCGGGGGGGGGGGGCGTTGTCAGTCACAATTTGAAGATGCCTTATATCCTTTATAACTTTTAGAAGTCGTAAGATTGTCTGATGCAATCATGTCCGAGTACACGGTACAATGGCGGCAAAATGCAAGATATTGCTATCATTCCACAAGAAAATTATTTATTCATCGGCCGATAATCAAATCTATTCAATATGCATGTTCCGTCTAATGTAGCAAATGGCTTGCGGAGGAAAAGAACAAGCAGGAACATGTCATAAAACCTAGTGGCATAATGGGGTATAATGGAGCGACCATGCCTGGAAGAAAGAGATTTTGTGCCAATCGCGAATGGTTTTTGTCAGTTTTTATGTCGTACTTTGTACTGTGACAATACGGAGTAAAATTTCAACTCACAAAGAACTTTCAATATTGGAATTGGAATCATCTCCAACAAGAAATCAGTACAGTACAGATTTCATACTAATGGACACACAAATTAAGCACTGTCGGATCCAGGGTTTCGAAAAGGTCATCGGGAAAAAACAACAACGAGGGGGCAGTTTTATTGGCGTGATTACTAAAAAAAAAAAAAGGCTTAAAAAAGGAGGGGCGGTCGATTGCCCCCCCCCCCCCCCCCCGGATCCGCCATTGTTAAGGCTCAGTCTTATGGCGAGTCCTCGCTAGTGTTTGCATTCAGACAAATAGGAACACACGCATAGACACACACACATACACACTCCATATTAGTATCGAAATCATTTTAATATTTGTCATTGTTTTAAATGTATGTTTGTTTTGACCTCAATTCACTGAAATGATATTTGCATATTTCATGGCGTACAAAAATAAAGATGTGGAAATATTAGGCTTCAAATTCATCGTTTAATGTTCTCAAAGAGCTAAAATGTAAAATATAACCTGTACAGATACACTGTACTGGAATCATGGTCCTAGTGAAAAATGAAATAGTCAAAGATATATTGATAGTGCATGTGTGTCAGATCCTTCATTTTTTTAACAGATCTACCAAGTCATTTGGGTAAAGGTAAATCTTATCCCTATTTTCTATGGCCTTTTTCATTCAATCTCTTTGGACATGTTGGAGGAGATGCCATATACATGTAGATGACAAGTCTAGGGCATGTATTTCTTTCTCAGTATTACCATTAATTTCTAATTCATTAATGTATGGAGCCTAACAAAGTGAAATATAGAACTGCTAGATTTAGAGAACATCAGCTCTCGCTAGATATCATCCAGTATATCATTTACACTGATTGCCCTATCATTTGGTTTAAAATATTTGGAAATTTACTCATGATATTCAATTGTTCACATACATTCCTCAGTATCAAAATAAAGACTCTAACTCAAATCAATGATTGAAGAAGAACAATGCAACAATTTTATTAGCTCTATAAAAATGGCATGGGTTTTTCAGGAAATGATTTCATGCCTTGCTTGATTCAGCACATAATACAAAAAAGAGATACTTGTACAACGACAATATTCATTGTCCCAAATACCTAATTGTTATAGCAAGTTTCAGTTGTATAAGGAAAGACATTAAATAGAAATACCAACTTCCATCGAGCTTTTTGCATGATTGTATGTTCACTCAAAATTATCATCTTCCTTACCATATAGCCTCTGGACTTCCTTGTCTAAAACCTTCTCAGTCACAGCACAAACAAAATATTCTATGTATGCCTATAACTTATGAATCATAATATTGAAAAGCAAGTACTTGTGAAACGCTCTATTCAAATATCACTTTAGCTCTCTGACACACTTTCACCACCCCCCCCCCCTATAAATGTCAGAACAATGGGGGTAGAATCACTAATATCGATAGGCTTCTTAATCTCACCATAACCCATCTACCTGACAATTTTGAGCACAATCGGTAAGAGCGGCAGCCTATAGCACTGTATAGAGCATCCTCAGGCCAACATCTACAATATGACCTTTGACCCAATAAATGACAGAACACGACGGGTATAGAATTGCCAAGATCAATAGGCATCACAAAAAACCAAAATCGGTATACTCGATCCTCACCACAATGCACATGTACATGCCAATTTTGAGCATGATCCGCGATGGTTGGCATCTGTAAAGAAACACATGAAATCTCTACGGTGGACGTAGACAATGACGCTTGAGAAAGCCAAATCCATAGTTACACGTTACAAGTTTATCTAATATTTTTTTATCCATAAAATTATCGTAACATATTTTTCTCGTGACTAAATATATTTTAGTGTGAAAAAAGGCACTTGGAATTGATGGGATGTTTAGACGCCAAATAATAAAATTACAGGTAGAATTGTTGTCGAATTTTAAATCATTTTAAGCTAAAATGAAAATGTTGACAAGGTTATTTGATAATTTCTATCAAATTTATATCTTCTTTACTTTTGTCATTCATTTTTAAACAAAGGTTACGGTTTACCATTTTGAGACTTGTTTTGTATTCCTGTCGCATTTTCGCCGCTGTCGCAAACTTGCGACCAAACTTTAATAGAGAAAACGTCCGGCACAGACATAACAGAGGGGTTTTACCCCCGGCAAGTCAAGAGTTAATCAATCCTCACAATCATGTTCATTCTTCCATTCTCTGTATAATTCAGAACTAAATTCATCTAAATCTTCTGCATCATCATCTGACAGAAATATAAATGACCCCCTCACTAAATCCTTCTGGTGTAAAATATCAATCTTTCCAACTGTGAAAAGCCAAAAAATGACTACAAGGTCAATGTAAAATATGGACACTTTTCTCTGTTTCATGTTTTCTTTGAGTTTATCGCAATATTCTACGTACTCATCCAATTCTGAATCGCTTACATAGAAATGTTGGTTTCTCACTGGGATTATTCTTCCATTCTCTGCCAGATGAGCGGCCCAGTATCTCGAGAGGTCATCAATGCCTAAGAGTGCATGGTCTTTCTCCACTTGTTCAGTTGTTTCGAATTGCATTTCTTGTCTTCCAAAAGGTACTTCCATTTCTGACAATACCTGACTCCTAGACATTGATGACACCTGATCGACAAGGGCTGCTACCCTGCTATCTAAGCATGGGGAACCTTTGGATTGTTTAGAATTTGATTTGGTTTTTAACAACCTTTGAGATCTTTTAATTTTACCTATCTGTTCATCAGAGGTCTCTTGCGTAATATCTACACGATTCCTGGGGGCAACTTGTAAACTGGAGTAATGTAATTCTGACAGATGGCCTAATAAAAAGGATGGTGTCTGGGGATTGACACCTTCAGGGGTTAGGATACGTATTGATTCTCCAGGAATGCTCGATATGATAGTTATGTCATTTTCATAAACATTCGCTGCAGCTATCAACATAAGTTCATCTCCCCAAACACCATCCCGACTCATCTCGGAGAGGTAGGACTCCCAATCCCTATTTACAAGCCATTCCCCCATGTGTGTCCCATCTCTGGTGTACTTGTTTTCCATCAGATATGCCACCAACCTCTCTCTAACCTCAACATGTGTGGTCTGAATATTTCTCAATGATAGCTGGTCTGAAATGGCATGAAATAGACAATTCCCGTCACCCGGAGTGCGGGGTTCTCGGTACATCAATCCAGCACTTGCAATATTGTCATCTAGATTTTGTTCATTTCTGGATTTTGGGAATCTCATCGCTTGTCTTATAGATTTTGTGATGTCATGTATCACTTGGTCAACACCACTTGGGGTTGAAATGGAATACTTATGGAATTGAAGATTGCAAGTGCTGGGTTGAACCTTGTGCAGACGACAGCGTTTCCCCTGCTTTTCACAACAAATTGCATTAAAGTTGTGTGTGCAGCCATCTGCAGGACGGCGCCTGCACTTAGCGTCTGGGCACATACATTTCTTTCCCTTTTGTTTTACCTCCGTTCTCGCCCTCTGTTGCCGCTCCTCTTCTTCCTTCCTCGTGGTTGATGTTATGTCATTAACAGACACATATCCCGTTTCTCTGTTTGCTGATGTGTTCAAATATCTCACCTTGTATGTGAATGTCTTACTGTTAACTTCAATAATTTCGGCCAAATTCACAAGAGGCCTGTGGAGAGGATTGCCTCCACGAGTAACTCGTGCCTTCTTAACCCTCACAAAAACCTTGTCTCCCCGTGAATATGCTGACGGCGGATTTCTTCTCAGTTTTTTGGCAACCATTCTTGCCGATGTTTTGTCCGACTGCTGTTTTGCTGTTCTCCTCGTGGCATCTACACCGCCAAGAAATTCTTTCATCTCATCTGCATTCACAGACATGGAAAAGATATTTTCCTGCAGTAATTGGACAAGGAATACCAGCAAAAGAAAAATTAATCTCTGATACTCTGATGAATAAACAGAAAGTGATCCCCAGCTTTTTCCTTCTTTTCGTAGTGGGTATACACTTCTCATCAATTTGAAATGAATTTAATAAAAATTTATTTGTGTGGTTATCAAAAAATAGTGAACTTGATTGCAAACCATATCATCTACTAATATTGTGCAAGGGATCTGCTTTTTTCTTTTTGTGTACACAAAATACTCATCAAATAGTAAAACATCCTTGATCAATAGAGTAAAATTGAATTTTAGAGGACAAATATATTACAAATATGCTTACTTATTCTACAGTCGACAAGTCAAATTCTCAGAATAATTTTGATTATATATATAATATATAAACAAATGTACAATGATTCTCTCGTTTCTGGTTAACACTATTCTCACTCAGGAACATTCCATGGTACTAAATAGTATCACCTTGGATATTCCTCATTGAGAAAATTTTTCACAAGGAGCAAGACAGTTCTTGTGTATTGTCTTACCTCAGGTACATCTGCGTGCGGACGATCCTCCATCTGGACCTCAATGTCTTCAGGTGGTAGTTGACGCCCAACACTAATCAAGTTCTCCTGTCGATGGGTTTTTCTCCCAAAGAAAACCTCAAATGGAGACATTCCTGTGGAAATGAAGGCATACACAGATCAGTTTAAAAATCATTCGTAATAGTGACCTACATCTACATATATCAAATGGACAGTACTCTTACCAAGGGAAGAATGATATCCTTCATTATATAGCCTAGTTACAGTTCCTAGAGAGTCCACCCACTGGAAGTTGTCATCGTCTCTCTTCAACTCCTCAAGTTGGAGACGTAGTTTGGCTTTCCAAGTCCCATGGCTACGCTCAGCCTACAAAAGAATGAAAAATATAATGTCAAACAAAGTAACTAAATTAAGACTTCCTCTTTCAATGCCAGAAAGAGAAAGAAAAAGGCAAACCCCAAGCATTATCTTGCCTGTACATATACAGTATGCACTGGTCACAAACAGATGTGATTTAAAAAAAAGGGGGGGGGGGGGTCAGAGCCAAAAGTCTTTCTAGTGCATCGCAATGGAATTTGATAGAATCTATCTCCATTACATAAAAATAAATAATGTTAAAGACCTTATATCATTATGTGTAAAAAACAAGTAGTTTTACATCATAGAATGATATAAAAAGAAGTAGAATCAAAACAACATCGCCATTGTCATTGGTATTAGCATTTTCAGTTCAGCTGTTGCATTTTATTACTCATTCACATCATGCATGTGATTGTTTACAGCACTGCCTAAAAACTGTAATACGACAAAAACTTCCTGAAAGACCTGAAAACAGGCACTGCAACTAATTATAGATCAGGGGTGGTGATTTGCACCAGTGCTACAATGATGATATTTGGGTTCCAAATTCATTTTTCATGATTTGTATTTACAAAGCAGAAACATGGTTTGCCTTTATCTCACATCAACGACTTACTTTTCCTTGAGATTCCGGCTTGTATGGAGCACTGAGGATTACCCTCACACCCAGGCGACTCATCAGTTCCTGTACAGCCCCTTTGAATTCAGTGCCACGGTCTGATTGAAGAATTCTTGGTGGGCCAAACTCATCATATATTCCCACAAGCACACTGGCCACCTCTTTAGAAGACTTGGTTTCAAGTGGCTTCAGGAATATATATCTGCTAAAAACGTCAATGACACTCAAAATGTAGTGAAACCTGGAGTCTTTTCCACCAACGTTTCTCATGTCCACCAAATCTATTTGGTTTCTTTCCATAACCTTGCTAGCCTGTACAGGTATCAGAGGGGCACAATTTCTAAATAATGGTTGGTTCTTCTGTACCGATGGTTTGGTATTCAACCATTTCTGTATGTTTATTTTGTTTAGTCCCACAAACACCTTTTGGATGCGCTTGGCCAGTTTTGCTGCTCCGTCTCCAACAGTCTCCAAATAAAATTTTTCCAGGATCTGATTAATATCAAAATACGGACCGATGAGTCTTGTGCCGGGAAAACAAGACGCTCCTCGAGTGCTCCCGACACTGGATTGTGTACCCATAGAACTGTCACTTCTGGCCACTGGCGCAAGAATCTTGAGACTTTATGCCAGTCCTTATGCTCCTGTTTTGCTTCCTTAGTGGCCCCATGGTGACCTCTTTTCAGTGCCTGTAAGACCCGTTCGTAGGTGTCTGCATCTAGTGCCGATGGAGTCCTTGTCCTTTTGGAGATATTCTGAAATTAAAAGGAGAAAACTCATATAAGATATCTAAAAGTGTTATTGAATATTGTTTCGACACTACATATTTCAACTATATAAATTTCTTAGAGCAACATTGAGCGGGGTCATGGGGTCACAACCTTTCTGTATTATATGGACAGTAAATTCGCAATAAATTGGACATGTCAAGTGTAAAGTGCGTATGGTTTCTGCGATCCGATAGTTCTGTCTTACCAGAGGTAGGAAAAAAGGGAACTATCCGCAGAAAAATGACACCCCATGCAGGTAAAACAAGAGTTGAAGTTAAAAGATTCATAAGTTTTAAGGTGAAAAGGGCATAAGGTGTATCCTGTGTTACTTCATTCAAAAGTGAATACTGGCTAAGGTTTAATCTGGCTCTAAAGTATAACCCTTCTTAAAGTGTAACCCGTCTTAAGGTGTAACTTGGCTTTAGGGCTAACATGGCATAAGGTGTATTGCATGTTAGGTTTAGGCAGATTTAAAAATTGAATACTGACATAGGTTGAATCAGCCTCTAAACTGTAACCCTTCTTAAAGTGTAACCTGTCTTAAGGTGTTACTTGGCTTTAGGGCTAACATGGCATAAGGTGTATTGCATGTTAGGTTTTAGCTGATTTAAAAAATGAATACTTACAAAGGTTTAATCTGGCTGTAAAATATAACCCTTCTTAAAGTGTAACCCGTCTTAAGGTGTAACTTGGCTTTAGGGCTAACATGGCATAAGGTGCATCCTGTTGTTAGGTTTTAGCTGATTTAAGAAATGAATACTTACAAAGGTTTAATCTGGCTGTAAAGTATAACCCTTCTTAAAGTGTAACCTGTCTTAAGGTGTAACTTGGCTTTAGGGCTAACATGGCATAACGTGTAGCCTGATGTTAGGTTTTAGCTGATTTAAAAAATGAATACTTACAAAGGTTTAATCTGGCTGTAAAGTATCACCCTTCTTAAAGTGTAACCCGTCTTAAGGTGTAACTTGGCTTTAGGGCTAACATGGCATAAGGTGCATCCTGTTGTAAGGATTGGGCTGATTTAAAAAATGAATACTGACAAAGGTTTAAAGGAAGTATACTAGACTGGCAAGTCAAAAAGGCCTTTAGAAGGTGATCGTGAGCAATCTTCTTGCCGATGGTCTTAAATTCAAACATTGTCCATTCTAGAAACTTGCTGACAGTTATTTGCCCTACAATTATCCACATTTGGAGAAATTAGTGATTTAATCATAGGCAGATTTAAAAATTGAATACTGACATAGGTTAAATCAGCCTCTAAACTTTAACCCTTCTTAAAGTGTAACCTGTCTTAAGGTGTAACTTGGCTTTAGGGCTAACATGGCATAACGTGTAGCCTGATGTAAGGTTTTAGCTGATTTAAAAAATGAATACTTACAAAGGTTTAATCTGGCTGTAAAGTATAACCCTTCTTAAAGTGTAACCCGTCTTAAGGTGTAACTTGGCTTTAGGGCTAACATGGCATAAGGTGCATCCTGGTGTTAGGATTGGGCTGATTTAAAAAATGAATACTGACAAAGGTTTAAAGGAAGTACACTAGACTGGCAGGACAAAACGGCCTTCAGAAGGGGATCGTGAGCATTTTTCTTGCCGATGGTCTTAAATTCAAACATTGTCCACTTTAGAAACTTGCTGACAGTTATTTGCCCTAAAATTATCCACATTTGGAGTAATTAGTGATTTAATCACAAATCCTCAAATTGTTCAGGCCGAACATTTCGGGGATTTGTGATTCAATCACTTATTATTCCAAATGTAGATCACATGAGGGCAGATAACTTTCAGCAAGATTCTAAAATGGACAATATATGAATTGAAGACAACAATTGGCAAGAAGATTGCTCACAATCACCTTTTAAAGGCCTTTTTGTTCCCCCCAGTACAGTATACTCCCTTTAATTTGGCTCTAAAGTATAACCCTTCTTAAAGTGTAACCTGTCTTAAGGTGTAACCTGGCTTTAGGACTAATATGGCATAAGGTGTAGCCTGTTGTTAGCATTTGGTTGATTTTAAAAATTAATACTGGCAAAGTTTTAATCTGGCTCTAAACTGTAACCCTCTTAAAGTATAACCCGGCTTAAGGTGTAACTTGGCTTTATAGGGCTAACATGGCATAAGGTGCAGCCTGATATTAGGTTTGGGCTGATTTAAAAAATGAATACTGACAAAGGTTTAATCTGGCTCTAAAGTATAACCCTTCTTTAAGTGTAACCCGTCTTAAGGTGTAACTTGGCTTTAGGGGTAACATTGCATAAGGTGTAGCCTGCTGTTAGGTTTTAGCTCAGTTTAAAAATGAATACTGGCAAAGGTTTAAAGGGAGTATACTGTACTGGCAAGACAAAAAGGCCTTCAAAAGGTGATCGTGAGCAATCTTCTTGCCAATGTTCTTAAATTCACGTATTGTCCATTTTAGAAACTTGCTGACAGTTATTTGCCCTAAAATTAATCACATTTGGAGTAATTAGTGATTTAATCACAAATCCTCAAATTGTTCAGGCCGAACATTTCGGGGATTTGTGATTCAATCACTTATTATTCCAAATGTAGATCACATGAGGACAGATAACTTTCAGCAAGATTCTAAAATGGACAATATATGAATTGAAGACAACAATTGGCAAGAAGATTGCTCACAATCACCGTTTAAAGGCCTTTTTGTTCCCCCCAGTACAGTATACTCTCTTTAATCTGCCTCTAAAGTATAACCCTTCTTAAAGTGTAACCTGTCTTAAGGTGTAACCTGGCTTTAGGACTTATATGGCATAAGGTGTAGCCTGTTGTTAGCATTTGGCTGATTTTAAAAATTAATACTGACAAAGTTTTAATCTGGCTCTAAACTGTAACCCTCTTTAAGTGTAACCCGGCTTAAGGTGTAACTTGGCTTTATAGGGCTAACATGGCATAAGGTGCAGCCTGATATTAGGTTTGGGCTGATTTAGATAATGAATAATGACAAAGGTTAAATCTGGCTCTAAAGTATTACCCTTCTTAAAGTGTAACCCGTCTTAAGGTGTTACTTGGCTTTAGGGCTAACATGGCATAAGGTGTAGTCTGGTGTTAGGTTTAGGCTGATTTAAACAAATGCATACTGACAAATGTTTAAAGGAAGTATACTCTACTGGCAAAACAAAAATGCCTTCAAAAGGTGATCTTGAGCAATCTTCTTGCAAATGGTCTTAAATTCACGTATTGTCCATTTTAGAAACTTGCTGACAGTTATTTGCCCTAAAATTATCCACATTTTGGGTAATTAGTGATTTAATCACAAATCCTCAAATTGTTCAGGCCGAACATTTCGGGGATTTGTGATTCAATCACTTATTATTCCAAATGTAGATCACATGAGGGCAGATAACTTTCAGCAAGATTCTAAAATGGACAATATATGAATTGAAGACAACAATTGGCAAGAAGATTGCTCACAATCACCTTTTAAAGGCCTTTTTGTTCCCCCCAGTACAGTATACTCCCTTTAATTTGGCTCTAAAGTATAACCCTTCTTAAAGTGTAACCTGTCTTAAGGTGTAACCTGGCTTTAGGACTAATATGGCATAAGGTGTAGCCTGTTGTTAGCATTTGGTTGATTTTAAAAATTAATACTGGCAAAGTTTTAATCTGGCTCTAAACTGTAACCCTCTTAAAGTATAACCCGGCTTAAGGTGTAACTTGGCTTTATAGGGCTAACATGGCATAAGGTGCAGCCTGATATTAGGTTTGGGCTGATTTAAAAAATGAATACTGACAAAGGTTTAATCTGGCTCTAAAGTATAACCCTTCTTTAAGTGTAACCCGTCTTAAGGTGTAACTTGGCTTTAGGGGTAACATTGCATAAGGTGTAGCCTGCTGTTAGGTTTTAGCTCAGTTTAAAAATGAATACTGGCAAAGGTTTAAAGGGAGTATACTGTACTGGCAAGACAAAAAGGCCTTCAAAAGGTGATCGTGAGCAATCTTCTTGCCAATGTTCTTAAATTCACGTATTGTCCATTTTAGAAACTTGCTGACAGTTATTTGCCCTAAAATTAATCACATTTGGAGTAATTAGTGATTTAATCACAAATCCTCAAATTGTTCAGGCCGAACATTTCGGGGATTTGTGATTCAATCACTTATTATTCCAAATGTAGATCACATGAGGACAGATAACTTTCAGCAAGATTCTAAAATGGACAATATATGAATTGAAGACAACAATTGGCAAGAAGATTGCTCACAATCACCGTTTAAAGGCCTTTTTGTTCCCCCCAGTACAGTATACTCTCTTTAATCTGCCTCTAAAGTATAACCCTTCTTAAAGTGTAACCTGTCTTAAGGTGTAACCTGGCTTTAGGACTTATATGGCATAAGGTGTAGCCTGTTGTTAGCATTTGGCTGATTTTAAAAATTAATACTGACAAAGTTTTAATCTGGCTCTAAACTGTAACCCTCTTTAAGTGTAACCCGGCTTAAGGTGTAACTTGGCTTTATAGGGCTAACATGGCATAAGGTGCAGCCTGATATTAGGTTTGGGCTGATTTAGATAATGAATAATGACAAAGGTTAAATCTGGCTCTAAAGTATTACCCTTCTTAAAGTGTAACCCGTCTTAAGGTGTTACTTGGCTTTAGGGCTAACATGGCATAAGGTGTAGTCTGGTGTTAGGTTTAGGCTGATTTAAACAAATGCATACTGACAAATGTTTAAAGGAAGTATACTCTACTGGCAAAACAAAAATGCCTTCAAAAGGTGATCTTGAGCAATCTTCTTGCAAATGGTCTTAAATTCACGTATTGTCCATTTTAGAAACTTGCTGACAGTTATTTGCCCTAAAATTATCCACATTTTGGGTAATTAGTGATTTAATCACAAATCCTCAAATTGTTCAGGCCGAACATTTCGGGGATTTGTGATTCAATCACTTATTATTCCAAATGTAGATCACATGAGGGCAGATAACTTTCAGCAAGATTCTAAAATGGACAATATATGAATTGAAGACAACAATTGGCAAGAAGATTGCTCACAATCACCTTTTAAAGGCCTTTTTGTTCCCCCCAGTACAGTATACTCCCTTTAATTTGGCTCTAAAGTATAACCCTTCTTAAAGTGTAACCTGTCTTAAGGTGTAACCTGGCTTTAGGACTAATATGGCATAAGGTGTAGCCTGTTGTTAGCATTTGGTTGATTTTAAAAATTAATACTGGCAAAGTTTTAATCTGGCTCTAAACTGTAACCCTCTTAAAGTATAACCCGGCTTAAGGTGTAACTTGGCTTTATAGGGCTAACATGGCATAAGGTGCAGCCTGATATTAGGTTTGGGCTGATTTAAAAAATGAATACTGACAAAGGTTTAATCTGGCTCTAAAGTATAACCCTTCTTTAAGTGTAACCCGTCTTAAGGTGTAACTTGGCTTTAGGGGTAACATTGCATAAGGTGTAGCCTGCTGTTAGGTTTTAGCTCAGTTTAAAAATGAATACTGGCAAAGGTTTAAAGGGAGTATACTGTACTGGCAAGACAAAAAGGCCTTCAAAAGGTGATCGTGAGCAATCTTCTTGCCAATGTTCTTAAATTCACGTATTGTCCATTTTAGAAACTTGCTGACAGTTATTTGCCCTAAAATTAATCACATTTGGAGTAATTAGTGATTTAATCACAAATCCTCAAATTGTTCAGGCCGAACATTTCGGGGATTTGTGATTCAATCACTTATTATTCCAAATGTAGATCACATGAGGACAGATAACTTTCAGCAAGATTCTAAAATGGACAATATATGAATTGAAGACAACAATTGGCAAGAAGATTGCTCACAATCACCGTTTAAAGGCCTTTTTGTTCCCCCCAGTACAGTATACTCTCTTTAATCTGCCTCTAAAGTATAACCCTTCTTAAAGTGTAACCTGTCTTAAGGTGTAACCTGGCTTTAGGACTTATATGGCATAAGGTGTAGCCTGTTGTTAGCATTTGGCTGATTTTAAAAATTAATACTGACAAAGTTTTAATCTGGCTCTAAACTGTAACCCTCTTTAAGTGTAACCCGGCTTAAGGTGTAACTTGGCTTTATAGGGCTAACATGGCATAAGGTGCAGCCTGATATTAGGTTTGGGCTGATTTAGATAATGAATAATGACAAAGGTTAAATCTGGCTCTAAAGTATTACCCTTCTTAAAGTGTAACCCGTCTTAAGGTGTTACTTGGCTTTAGGGCTAACATGGCATAAGGTGTAGTCTGGTGTTAGGTTTAGGCTGATTTAAACAAATGCATACTGACAAATGTTTAAAGGAAGTATACTCTACTGGCAAAACAAAAATGCCTTCAAAAGGTGATCTTGAGCAATCTTCTTGCAAATGGTCTTAAATTCACGTATTGTCCATTTTAGAAACTTGCTGACAGTTATTTGCCCTAAAATTATCCACATTTTGGGTAATTAGTGATTTAATCACAAATCCTCAAATTGTTCAGGCCGAACATTTCGGGGATTTGTGATTCAATCACTTATTATTCCAAATGTAGATCACATGAGGGCAGATAACTTTCAGCAAGATTCTAAAATGGACAATATATGAATTGAAGACAACAATTGGCAAGAAGATTGCTCACAATCACCTTTTAAAGGCCTTTTTGTTCCCCCCAGTACAGTATACTCCCTTTAATTTGGCTCTAAAGTATAACCCTTCTTAAAGTGTAACCTGTCTTAAGGTGCAACCTGGCTTTAGGACTAATATGGCATAAGGTGTAGCCTGTTGTTAGCATTTGGTTGATTTTAAAAATTAATACTGGCAAAGTTTTAATCTGGCTCTAAACTGTAACCCTCTTAAAGTATAACCCGGCTTAAGGTGTAACTTGGCTTTATAGGGCTAACATGGCATAAGGTGCAGCCTGATATTAGGTTTGGGCTGATTTAAAAAAATGAATACTGACAAAGGTTTAATCTGGCTCTAAAGTATAACCCTTCTTTAAGTGTAACCCGTCTTAAGGTGTAACTTGGCTTTAGGGGTAACATTGCATAAGGTGTAGCCTGCTGTTAGGTTTTAGCTCAGTTTAAAAATGAATACTGGCAAAGGTTTAAAGGGAGTATACTGTACTGGCAAGACAAAAAGGCCTTCAAAAGGTGATCGTGAGCAATCTTCTTGCCAATGTTCTTAAATTCATGCATTGTCCATTTTAGAAAATTGCTGAAAGTTATTTGCCCTACATTTGGAGTAATTAGTGATTTAGTGACAAATCCTCAAATTGTTCGGACCGAACATTTCGGGGATTTTGATTTAATCACTGATTATTCCAAATGTGGATCATATGACGGCAAATAATATTTAGCAAGACTCTACGAATACATGAATTCAAGACAATAATTGGCAAGAAGATTGCTCACAATCACCTTTTAAAGGCCTTTTTGTCTTCCCCAGTACAGTATACTCCCTTTAATCTGGCTCTAAAGTATAACACTTCTTAAAGGCTAACATGGCATAAGGTGTAGCCTGTTCTGAGTTTTTTCTTTTAGCTTACTTTAAAAATGAATACTTCCTAAGGTTACAAGTACCGTTATATATATAAAAAAAAAAAGCCCCTTTAGGAGACAGATTCCATTGATCTACGAGGAGAGGTGATCCTGTAATGATGATTGGATTCCAAAGTTAAGGTTATCGCCTTGGATTTAGGGCCTAGGAACCCAAGCTAAGCCTAATGCAAGTTAGGCCTAAAGCTTTGGCCTTTGCATGAATGTGCGGTTACAGTTCGATATTCCGAAGGTTCTGTATTCCGAAGATTCGTAATTCCGAAACACGTAAATTGCGTATACATCGATGCTCGTTAGTCCGAAAACGAAAAAGGGTTCGTTAATCCGAGCATTTGTCGCGTAACGTTCGGAATAACGAATCTTCGGAATAGCGAGTGCTTCCCGTATGTGCATTTTTTTTAAATTATTATTTATTTAGATCTAACTTAAAAAGCTGTCATTTTTGTGAGGATTTTATTTTCCGGAATAGACAGGTTGCACATTAGAATCAGGTTACAGGTTTAGAGTCAGGTTACACATTACAGGCAGTTCACACTATAGGGACAGGTTACACTTTGAAGCTACTTTACACTATTATACCAGAATAGGCCATGGTTAAGAGATAAAACTTTAGAGCCAGGTTACACTTTATAGTACAACCTGCCTCTACCTTGTAACCTAGCTCTAAAGTGGTACTTCGTTCTAAGTGTAACCTGTCTATTGTGGCATTAGAGTGAAAACTGGCTTTAGAGTGGAAACTGGCTTTATCATGTTTATAGTGTAACTGGCTCTAAAGTGTAACCTGTCTCTAGACTAAGGTGTAACTTGGCTCTAAACTTGAACCTGGATCTAAAGTGTAACTTCACTCTATTTAAAGTGTAGCCTGTCTGGCAATAGGCAGGTTATATGGCTAGGAGGTAAAGTAAACGGGCGCTAATGCAGACCTAGAAATCACCTTTTTTGGACGAATTCAACGGCAAAGAAGTTGTCTAGGCTTAGGGTTTGGGTCAGGATTAGGTTTAGGGTTCAAATTAATAAAATAATTGCCAAAGTATATGGATGTACACTTTTGAACTAGCGCCGCTTAGGCTGCCGTGGAATGAACTAGCGCCAAATTTTAACAGATACTCACAGTCACAGCTTCTTGTCTCTCGGTCGCATCTTTCATAGCATGCAGGCTTGCATGCAGGCTTGCACTCATTAGCAACAACAACAGCCAATTCATTTTGAAAACAAAAGTGATGAAATTTCGTGTAGAAGCATTAAACGTGTATGTGGAAAGCAAATACGGTAGATCGAGCGCTGCGATTACTTGACGAGTGTAAAAAACAAATTCTTCAAAAAAAAAATCCTTACTTGTAAGATCCTACATGAGTCATACAGGTTATCACCGGTCAGGCCATTAAGCCAAGGAGATAATAACCACACTCTTTCTCTCTCTGCTTTACTCTCATCCTTTCTCCCGCTCTCTCCTCCCTAGTGCCTATCTCTCCTCTGTGGTTAGCTCCTAATAAACAATACTCCATTCCTACAAAATTCCTCCCATATAGATACGTATATTCATCTCTAACGGTTTAAAAAGAATGTTATTGTGACATGTGTGTGAAGTATTCATATATCCATGTAATGAAATTGTCAGTAGAAACGTCATGTCATGTAGTTTCATATATACCTCATGATGATGATGGTAATAAATAAATGAATTAATCAATCAATTAGTTAATCAATCTACCAATCAATCAATCAATCAATAATCCTCCCTGGTATAAACTCCACATGCACCCACTCCAAAATAAAGGACTCTGCTTTTATACCACCACCAGGTATAGACGCATCTCTTTTTAGCCGCCTCATATAGGTTTAAAGTGCCAAGACACAGAGGGACCACAACATTCACTATATCTATTACCCCAGCTACTTCTTCGTTATATAGTCAATTGATATATATTATATTACTACTACTACTACTACTACTACTACTACTACTACTACTACTACTACTATTACTACTACTACTACTACTACTACTACCACTACTACTACTACTACTACTACTACTACTACTACTACAGCATAGCGATTATGCTGCAGCTTACTTGATATATTATGTAACGACAGCTATATTACTCTATCATTGACTGTTCCAGATGTTCAATGAAGGATCGTGAACTTCAATAGTCATCGTCTCTGTAGATACATCTACACTATATCGCTACCCACATTAAACCATATATCACACCAACACACAGTGTAGACTCTACACACGAGTTAAATCAGGCAGTTTGCATGCACATGCACGTGTGTATCGCGCGAGTGCGGTTGCGCGAACGTTTTGCAACTTTTTTTTGAGAGCTTACACGGTAAGTTGCGGAATAAGCCGAGTTATGGTTTAAGGGCGCGACACACGTCTCAATTCAAATGTCTGTGTTTTATTGATTGCGCACTGTAAGTAATACTGTAACCCATGAAATGATGCGTTTACCAGTCTATAACATCGATTTAGTGTATTATAAAATATCCTACGAAATAAACCTAAAATCCAAAATCCTAATATTTTAGCAGATCTTGGCCCTGCTGCATGAAACTTATCATTGATAGTAACTTTGCTACGAATGGCAACCTCTCTGGAAACCTTGAATTTGATTGGCTGTTGAACTATGTTACTATGGTCGTTGGCATTGATGGCAGATCGAGTTAGCATTAACGGTAAGTTTTATGCAACGAGGCCCTAGTGTACATTTACACTACAGCTCAAAGGAATTGGCATTTGGAGAGAGAAAGGGAAGAAAATGAAGGAGCCGCAGTTTTAAATCGCAGTATATTTTGTCCAGTTCAGCATGAAACAAGATGCTTTAGCCTAAAAACAATCATGTTTTATACTGAACTGGACATAACAAAATATATCGCGGTTTAAAACTGTGGCTCCTTCCCATTCTTCCCTTTCCCTTTCCCTATGAAAATTCCTTATAACTGTAGTGTACGTGTAGTTGAGAACACTATTCCCTATTTCCTGCTCTCTTTAGGTTCCTGTTCTCCCAGTCGATCCCATGAATGCACCTCTTCCAAATTGATGCACTGCCCCCCCCCCCCCCCCCCCCCCCCCCCCTGTTGGGCAAGGTTCGAACGCAGCCTTCCTAATCGCGCGCATCCTCTCAATGCCCATCTTGGGGTTCTTTCTACCCCTTGCGTTATGGCCTACCATCTCTTCCTCTAAAAACAACATACTTACCAGCCTCCTGGAGACGCCCTAGCTGTGGCTGGGAACAAAGGGATACAGGGTGTCTAGCACTACATGTACTTTCTTTATCTGCCTCACTCGCTCCCCAGCCACAGCAACGTCCTCCAGGCGCTGCTAAATATCTCTGCACGAGACGTGGCTATGACCGCCCACGACCCCCCTACTCTTCCTGGCCTCATCCTTCTCCTTCACCTCCGTTCTGAGCTCCTCCGCCTCCGTTCTGATGACCTCCTTTACCTCTGTCTCTATACCGCATCAAGCCGGGCCTGCAACGTTCTGAGCTCCTTCACCTCCGTTCCTGCCTCCGTCTCTACAGCATATCGAGCCGGGTCTGCGATGTTCTGAGCTCCTCCGCTCACCTCCGTTCTGAGCTCCTTTACCTCTGTCTCTATACCGCATCAAGCCGGGCCTGCGACGTTCTGAGCTCCTTCACCTCCATTCCTGCCTCCATCTCTACAGCATATCGAGCCGGGCCTTCCAATGGTCGCTCTGGTGTGGCGGGTGTGGGTGGCTTGGGTGTGGCGGGTAGCTCTGGTGTGGCGGGTAGCTCTGGTGTGGCGGGTGGCTCTGGTATGGCGGGTGGCTCTGGTGTGGCGGGTGGCTCTGGTGTGGCGGGTGGCTCAGGTGTGGCGGGTGGCTCTGGTGTACGTGGTGGGTGGCTCAGGTGTGGCGGGTAGCTCTGGTGTGGCGGGTAGCTCTGGTGTGGCGGGTAGCTCTGGTGTGGCGGGTGGCTCTGGTGTGGCGGGTGGCTCTGGTGTGGCGGGTGGCTCTGCATGGTGTACGTGGCGGGTGGCTCTGGTGTGGCGGGTGGCTCTGGTGTGGCGGGTGGCTCTGGTGTGGCGGGTGGCTCAGGTGTGGCGGGTGGCTCTGGTGTACGTGGTGGGTGGCTCAGGTGTACGTGGTTGGTGGCTCTGGTGTGGCGGGTGGATCTGGTGTGGCGGGTGGCTCTGGAAGAATGCTTGCGGCACACCGAAAGAATATTTTTGTCTAAAAAAATAAGAATACAAATAGATAACGGAAGCTCACTTTCCTTTAAGGAATCTACTTCAATCATTTTCAAGAATTCTTGTCGGCACAACAAAATCTCACTTGAAATTTAATAGGACTACGCCATTTTCGTGAAAAATTGTATTCACAACTCAAGTGCGTAGTAACGCATTATCGTAATCCTCTGCATCATGTGATCGGTGATGAAGTTTCAATAGGTGGCATGTACTCTGCATCTGCGTACATATTACCGAAGTGTGGCGTCATTAATTTGAGCAGATTGTCAAAACTGGTTCTAATGTATATCATCTGGTTCTATCTAAATTATGCGGGTAGAGTAAGCAGCGGTGATCACAGCGGGGACTCTCATTGGGAGTGGCCGACACTAGTTCACTAAAATCGGACCGGTAAACCACTCACTGGAGTGATTTTGTTTAGAACCAGTTGCCTTGACAACATGCTCATTTGACGACACCACTTCAGTACTCTATTGTTGGAAGTCGAACAAACCTCGGACAGGCGTGGGAATTTCCATTGATAACGTATTGTTGATGTTCTTTGAAAGACGTCAATGAAATTAATGTGCATATAATAACGAAATTCTCTAGTCTTTGAACGAACAAGATAAAGTGTGGGCACTCTTATTACTGAAAGCAAAGACAAGGCATTGCATGTCTTTTGGCAACAACCATTTGTTGTGAATCCAGGGAGGTGGGAGTTGACTCCCACCTCCCTGTTCATGCTTAACAATGGGCGAAGATAACACACAGACACACACACACAGACACACACACACATACATACACACACACACATACATTCACATATACACGCTTTTCAGGGGTCAATATTTCACAGCTACATTATTAATAACATAGGAACGATAATATAATCCATGATTATGTTTTTTAAACATTTAAAGCGTGTTGACCCCTGACAAATCCTATTTTCAGATAATTATAATCATCATCAATGTTCATCATCAGGCATTGTTCAACCATTGCTGGATGAAGCCCTCGTCAATCAGTTTCCATTCACCTCTATTTGCTGTCATTCTGTTCCATGTTGCTGTGTTTGTGTATGATGATATTTCGTCTCTCCACCTTCTTTTTTGTCGACCCCTTCTTCGCTTTCCTAATCTTGGTTGCCATTCTTTCAGATGTAAATGATGCAGCCTAATGGCGCGTCTAATATTGCGCGCGAACCATTTTAGGAAAAGGCACGAGGTTGATCTTTGAGTGTATAGTTCGTTCTTGGTGCATATATGCTGACAATGAGAGGACATTATTCAATGTATACAATAATCCATTTGCGTCATGTATGTGGCGTAGTAACGTGGCGTAGCAAACATGGCAAATCCTGAAGTTCTTTCATGTTTATATCTCTACAAGAAATGGACATCTTACGAGCTACGTTTCTGTATTTTATTGATCAATCTATTTAAGTGTGCATGTGCTAAAAAAAATACGAAGATGAGCATATTTAAGGGGATTTAAATCCTTTATTTCGTTGATTAAACATACATAGCAAGCAATCTCATTAGCATTAGGTAAGCACATTACACATCCATGGTTTGATTATGTTTAACCCACTGAAAAAAATCCACGTTAAATTTTTAGAGGCAAATCAACTAATACAGTCAATTGTCATGTTCCAATATAATTATATTTATCTCTTTAGCAATTCATTTAAACTTGCTTTCAAGTTTGTTTGTTTGATTCATTTTGCAAATCTAGTATCAATAAAGAATGCTTTATTGATTTAGCACGTCTCAATTCAAATGTCTGTGTTTTATTGATTGCGCACTGTAAGTAGTACTGTAACCCATGAAATGCTGCGTTTACCAGTCTATAACATCGATTTAGAATAGTGAAGTGCATTATAAAATATCCTACGAAATAAACCTAAGATCCAAACTCCTAATATTTTAGCAGATCAGGGTGGTATTTCATAAAGCATCAACGGCAGCGGCAAACTCAAAAATCAGCGGCAAACTTGAAATTCAGCGGCAATTTTTGATTTAGCGGCAAATTTCAATTTCATAAAACTTTTGCCGCAGAAAAAATTGCCATAATTGGCTCAATTGCGGCAAATTTTCGCCGCAGCTCCAAGAGGTGCGGCGAACGTCCGAAATCTCTGAAACAGTGACAATGACTGGATTTACTGCTGCAATTGGTGATAGCCATCAACATTAAAAGCATTTCTCTGAGTGATAGAAGTGTCTATTGAGTCATTGGAGGTGTCTTGGGTCCCAAGAGAGGTTGCACCACTCCTAAAGAAATGAAAACTGTACATGTACATGTATAATGTATGTAGAAAATGCCAGTCATTAACAAAGTACACAATACAATTGCTTTATACAGTGCACATTACTATGAAGCTTTAATTGAGCAAATCATCATTGTACATGCACAATAAAAACAACCACTTTACATGTAATGGACACCATCAGCTTGAATTGATTTAATATCCTTAACCATATTAAAAACTCCACTAATCATTGAATACAATCATGTACAATGGGGCTACAGTGTAAGGTAAGTTCAATTCTAAATACATGTACATGTTGGTGACAGACTAGAGAGATTATTGATGACATATTCCAGGATAGTGTCACCATTCATGCTATTTTATAAATATTCCTCCTCACAGGTCACCTTTCCAGTGTATTCACAGATGCATCGGTCGTTGATCCCTGAGCAGCGGCCATCTGCTGCAAAGATCCCTGGGTTAGAGAGGCCATGATCCAGGCTGCTCCTATTCAAAACAGAAATATTGCTTTGATTAGTAAAATGAAACAATTGGTTTTATTTAAGTCAAATAGTAGCTCTTTTTTCCATGGAATTACCAAGCTAACATTTTTAAGCTAAGAAATGTAATTGCAAAAATCAACTTTGCAATGATTTACCTCCTGTTTTAAACTACCGGTAACAGCGCATAAATCTAACAGTATCTTAATGGAATTACACAAAGTTTTCAGTTGTCTAATAAAGATATAATCTTGCCTGGATGCTTCACTCACTTTCCCTGAAAATGTTTGTGTAGTCTAGGTACTAGGCTGTGAGTCGCATGGACAAAACACAGTCTGCTAACAACTAAGTCTGGTAAAACAGAGTACGCGCAGTAATTACGTCATGGCTCCTCTGGCTTCTTTCCTTCTGCGGAGCGAGGTTGGGATTGGGGCATAGTCTGTGTAACCAGACAGTTGTTAACAGACTGGGTTGTGATCATGCACCTCACAGCCTAGTACCTAGGCTATTGTTTGTGAAGCTATGCATTTGATACTTCATACCCGTAATTGTGAGGGTATACTGCTAGCTCCTGTAGAGTTTCATGACTTTTGCAAATGGGACACCCTGTCTTTAAGGCAATGATAAACCAAATCTAAATGTGAAATAGCATGGCTGTTGAGAAGGACACCCCCACTCCTTTTTCCTTTTGAGTATCTACAAAAGAAAAGTTACCATGCATGCTCCAATGAACGCCCTCGTCACACACTGCAGCTAGGAACAGTACACCATCCAACTTGAGTCTGGCCCTGAATGAAGAAAATTGAAGTGTTGAATGTTGAATCATTCACAGTACAGTAGATCAGCACTAGCAGCCAGTTGTCAACATAACAAGGAAATACTTCCCAGTACGTAAATGGAATGTGAGATTAACTTGATCATCACTCTTTAAAGAACTGCACAAGCAAATAATTATTAACGTTTTGTTAACTTGTGTGTGGGCGTGTTTGTCTGTGTTTGTGTAGTATGTGCACACATGTGACAAAATCACACAAAACAAGTCTATACAGCTATAAAGAATAAATAATACCTATAACATAATTTTACATCAGTCAAACTGACAGTTTGTTTTCCGATTCGAGAATTATGATTTATATCCAGCAAAGTAACTTTCAGACCATATTCTGCACAAATCATACACATTGCAAGAGTTGAAGTTATGTGGCACGATCTAGAACAAAAATAATGAAAATTATGTTCTTTTATAGCACTTAAAAGTTGTATTCAACTCTCTAAGCACTTCATATTATATTTGTAATCATCAAGAATATTTTTACCACCCATTACACTTCAAATCTAATTTGTACATCACATCTACATCTGAAAAGGCACATGTATTGGATGTATATCATTTTGAAGTTCATTATTTTCTTTATTTCTCATAAACTTTACCTTTCTCACATTGCTGTCTTGCTGATCCCAATTTATTAGTATCAGTTCATCCGAGTCCAGCAGACGGCTTGTCCATTCGTCTCGAGGATTGACTGCCCCTCATCCTATGTGGCCTCCAGTGCTGCATCGTCTGAACTAACATTAACGACATGAAAATAAAACACAATGAAATTCCTCAAGTACCTACTGCTCATATGGATATTTATTCAAGCAAAATCTTGCATTGAATCAATGTCTGTGGAATCATGTCTGCAGAAATGAGCAAAAAGACTTGCGTGGCTAAATTATTTAGGTTGAATTCGTCCAAAAAAGGTGATTTCTATGTCTGCATTAGTGCATTAATGCACTTTACCGACTTGCTAGGCCCTAGCCTAGCCGGCCTCGCCCCGGGACTGCTAAGCGGCTAGCCAACCGTGACTAGTCGCGCAAGCTGCCGTGGATACACTTATGAACTAGCGCCAGGACGGGGCCCGGGGGTCTAACTATTTAGGTTGCTAACTCAGACTCAGCCTAGGCCCAGGGCATAGAGTTTTGCCATATAAAGTTAGGGTCTACGTGACGTTTAATCTTTCAGCAAATTTAAGTTCGAAAACGGTAAATAGAAAAGAAAAGTACACCCGTGCATCCCATGGAAGCTAGCCCATGCTATCGCAACGATGTGCATGTTTATTGTTAATGAAATAGAGGCCGTGATTTGAAGTCATGATTTTGTTGCTCAAATCGGGTCCACAAAGAAGTTACAACCAATTTCTAAATGATGGTGGCACAGTATAAACGGGTATCGTAACCCCCGACATCCTCAAAATGAAATATGAAGGACAACATTCATAACTCACGTAAATTGATCAGCGATGATGATGGTGATGATAACGAGGACTAGTGAATGTGCTGTCGAGTCTCGGAAGGAGTGAGCATCAGTCTAAAATAGCATGCAAGTAGTTATACGGTACACAACTGTGCATCGTTAATACACGCTCCGCATCGCAAAGCCTAAACCCATTGAAAACACATGTAATTACGCAACCGACCAGTGTACTGCCGTCTTCAAAAACCGTCCATTGATAATACACGCACCGCATCGCAAAACCAAAACCCATTGAAAACTCACGTTATTACGCAAGCAACAAAATGTTGCAATCAGACTTTCTGCCATTTCGGCGAGCAGACGGCCAAAAATGAGCGTTGTGCGCATGCGCATCCTCGCCCAAGTGTATTCAATTAATTATCAATTATGGCATTTTGTAATTCAATTATGACAAGTTGTCATTGGAGTTATGAAATCGATTTGGCCAATTATGGCAATTTCCAATTATGGCAAAGTGACTTTGCCATAGTTTCGAGATTTCCAATTATTGCAAACCACTTCTTTATGAAATACCACCCTGGGCCCTGTTGCATAAAACTTATCATTGATAGTAACTTTGCTACGAATGGCAACCTCTATGGAAACCTTGAATTTGATTGGCTGTTGAACTATGTTACCATGGTCGTTGCCATTGATGGCAGAATTAGCATTAACGGTAAGTTTTATGCAACGGGGCCCTAGTGTACATTTACACTACAGCTCAAAGGAATTGGCATTTGGAAAGAGAAATGGAAGAAAGGGAAGGAGCCGCAGTTTTAAATCGCGGTATATTTTGTCCAGTTCAGCATGAAACACGATGCTTTAGTTTAAAGAGCATCATGTTTCATGCTGAAACTACTAGACAAAATATACCGCGACTTAAAACTGTGGCTCCTTCCCTTTCTTCCCTTTCCCTTTCCCTATGAAAATTCCTTTTAGCTGTAGTGTACGTGTAGTTGAGCACACTATTTCCTATTTTCTGCTCTCTTTAGGTTCCTATTCCTTCCGTCGATCCCATGAATGCACATCTTCCAAATTGATGCAGTGCCCCCCCCCCCTCCCCCCTCCCCCCTGTTGGGCAAAGTTCGAACGTAGTCTTCCTAACCACGCGCATCCTCTCAATGTCCATCTGAGGTTCTTTGTACCCCTTACGTTATGGCCTACCACCTCTTCCTCTAAAAACAGCATACTTACCAGCCTCATGGAGACGCCCTAGCTGTGGCTGGGAACAAAGGGATACGGGGTGTCAAGCATTACTTTCTTTATCTGCCTCACTCGCTCCCCAGCCACAGCAACGTACTCCAGGCGCTGCTAAATATCTCTGCGACACGTGGCTATGACCGCCCTCGATCCCCCTACTCTCCCTGGCCTCATCCTTCTCCTTCACCTCCGTTCTGAGCTCCTTTACCTCCGTTTAGCTCCTTTACCTCCGTCTCTACCGCATCAAGCCGGGCCTGCAACGTTCCGAGCTCCTCTGCTCACCTCCGTTCTGATGAGCTCCTTTACCTCCGTCTCTACCGCATCAAGCCGGGTCTGCGACGTTCCGAGCTCCTCCGCTTACCTCTGTTCTGAGCTCCTTAACTCTGTCTTTACCGCATCAAGCCGGGCCTGCAGCGTTCCGAGCTCCTTCACCTCCGTTCCTGCTTCCCTCTACAGCATATCGAGCCGGACCTTCCAGTGGTCGCACGGGTGTGGCGGGTGTGCGTGGCTTGGGTGTGGCGGGTGGCTCTGGTGTGGCGGGTGGCTCTGGTGTGGCGGGTAGCTCTGGTGTGGCGGGTAGCTCTGGTGTGGCGGGTAGCTCTGGTGTGGCGGGTAGCTCAGGTGTGGTGGGTGCATGGCGGGTGTGGCGGGTGTGGGTGGCTCGGGTGTACTGGCTAGTCGCTCGATTGTGGCGGGTGGATCAGGTCTGGCTGGTCACTCTGGTGTGGCCGGTGGCTCTGGTGTGGCGGATGTGGGCCGCTCGGGTGTGGGTGGCTTGGCCCGGTGTGACTGGTGTGGGTATACCATCCTCTGCTGTTGTAGGAGCCGAAGCTTTTCCCTCCCTCTTTCCAGCCAGGAGACCGGAATTACATCGTCAACAGCGTACACGATTGGGGTATGTGTGACTTCCCCACTCGTCGGGTCGCTCCGTGCCGACATTTCATTTTTCTGTAAACAAACAGAAAATCAAACATTATTTGTTTACATAAAGAGAGGAAGAGAGAAGGGAGCGAGAGAGAGGAAGTTCGAGTGATGGAAAGATAAGGGTGGGTTCACTGGTATGGGTTGGAAGAGAGATGGAAGAGAGAGAGAGAGAGAGAGAGAGAGAGAGAGAGAGAGAGAGAGAGAGAGAGAGAGAGAGAGAGAGAGAGAGTGGAAACGAGATGGGAAAATTGAGGGAGTGGAAGCGAGATGGAAAGATTAAGGGAGTGGATTGAAGCGAGACGGTCCGAGGGAGGGAGTACATATTCTTTGCGTTTGAATTTCCTTTTCTGTTTTTGTTCATAGTCTTCCATCATACTTTTCAACATAATACAATATACAAGTATAATTGCAATTGTAACATTTCAAAGCAAATTTTGTCCATCATCGTATTAGACTCTTAAAATTGACACATATTGTTTTCTTTGACAAGTTTGAATGCACCATTATTCTACTGTGGATCATGGATGTTCACCCCACCAAAATGGTCCACAAATAAAATAACAAACCAACTGAAACACGGCCACAACTTACATTGCACGCGATTGCTACAAAATCCCAAATCAGGAACGGGGGCTCGGTTTTCGTCTTTGGGTTGACTACTGAAAGATCAGAATGACTCGAGTAGCAGCCATGCGACAATATTTGATTGTATTTGCTCAGGAGCATATTGACTTCAGAATAAGTGTAAGTTTAATGAATAAATATTACTATTAAGAAAAAAGAATATGCGTGTCTTTGCAATATCCCGGTCCCATGTGCTGAAATATGTGTAGGTTGGAACCATGGTATTACATTCTACACGAAAAAAGTAATCCCTGCCCTACACCGAAAAATCAGTCTCTATAGGACGTTGGATCCGCTGAGATTGCATCTGGCTCCTCTGAACGCCCTATCTAGATTCGGGGGGTATGTTAAAAAATGTCATCTCGATTAAAGAATGCCCCGAATGAGACGGTTATTCCTGTCTAACCGTGCTCTGGCCCTATACGTGAGAAATAACTCAAAGGGACGTGGATAAAGGCTATGCTCGAAACACGTTTCTTTTCGGGTGCAAATAGACTAGAGTTCATTTTACGTTCCAGCGCACCAAAGAGTGCACGGGCCGAGGAGGCTGCTCGGAACCTAAAATCTTTGATTTACGCGAAATTAATTCGTGAGTTACAATTTTCGGAAAGAGTTCCATATGCACCCCCCATATTTTTTTTTTTTGAATAGCCTACTGTCTAAAAGAGGGCGATTCTTTTGATGGGGGATGAGTAAAAAATGGGGCGACGTATTTTTTTGGGGTTAAAAGTGTAAAAAAAAAATTTTTTTTATAAAAAAAAAAAAAAAATTATTATTTAGGAGTTAGCTCTCTCTCTCTCTCTCCCTCTCTCCCTCTCTCCCTCTCTCTCCACTTCTCTCTCCCTCCACTGTTAAAATTTCACACGATATTTTGTTTATACTCATATGAATCATTACATGGATATTTCCTTACCTTGCAAAAGTCGGCTGTGAGTGAGCTTTGAACCTCGTTCGTCGAGGTTATCAGTCCGTTAGCTTCTCCACTATACCACGTAGACGAGTTGAGATCGAAAGGTGTTGTAAGCTATTAAGTCATTTATTGTATGTATTAATTCTTTAGTGTCATAGAGGGCGTTATCATGATCACTCAGACGGTCGGCCTCGGTAAGTAAAATGCTTTGGGCTCTGGCACATTATGAATTTGAACTCTAAACCTAACCCTGACCCTAACCCTAACCCTAACCCTAACCCTAGACAATTCCTTAGCCGTTGAATTCGTCCAAAAATGTGATTTCTAGGTCTGCATTAGCACCCGTCATTAGCTAGGCCCTCGCCCCGAGCCGAGCCGGCCTAGCCCCGGGAGTCTATGCGGCTAGCTACCCGTGATGTTTAACCCTAAACCTAACCCTAAAACTAACCCTAAACCTAATTTTTGTCACTTCCCCCTCCTAATTATGCTATATTATGATGATATATATCAAATTATGTAGATCTATATATTTTTTTTTAATTTTTATGGGGGGGGGGGGGGTGCATATGGAACTCTTGCCCAATTTTCACTTCACTTTCATCTTTTATTTTTAATTGTCTTTGATTTGTCATGAACGAATGTCAGGAAGATGTATAAACGTAGTTTGTACATACATCTTTTCTAAATATCATGTAGCAGGTATACCCCGAGAAAGTTAGGTGATTGCCGTAAGTGGGCACAGAATACTTTGGGGATGAACTAATAGAAGGGAATGGGGCTTACCGTTGAAAGTCGTTGATGTAGCCTCGTGGCTGTAGAATCCCCGCTAGCTGCATGCAAAGCCAGAGAGCACACTGGAACTTTGGAGCATGCAGGCAGCTACAGGCAGGCATGCAGAATTTGTAGGTAGCACTTGCAAATGGGCAGCATCAGGCATATGCAGAAGCACATGTCATGCTAAAAGCATGCTGAGTTGAGGAGTCGACCAGAGATGTTCATGTCAGGTGAGATCCTTCCTGGGAACTGACTAGACTGTCCCTTGTCAGCTTCATATAAGTGCAGTGCTACTAGCTAGTGCAGGTGCATGACATACATCATGTATGTACAGCTGTATTCAGACATGCCAGCCCTCATAAATGATAGGATAGCAACCAATCTGGGTACTGGTTACTATACAGGAATAACTGAATACATTAACCTATAATTGGACTAAACATGAATACCTAATTTTACTACATTTAAAAAGGGGTTGTTCTCAGCACATAAAGATTTAAGTTAAAGGGTCCCTGCAATCAAAATGCATGTTGACTTATGTTGATTCAACTTAATATGTATATCACAAAATCAGTAACGGCTTAATGGAAATATGTGTCCTTTATTTTAAAATAATTTTTCTATATTTTTTCTCAGCACTGATAAGCCCCGCCTCCAAAAATATCCTCCAACTCAAGATTCTTGTTGTGATCTATGTAAAATTATCCACAAAAAACAAATATCCCATTCGTTTGCCTCAATGAAGTCTCATTTTGACAAAAATTTGAAAAAACGCATGCCTCCAGTGACGTATGAGAAGTCAAAATGCCATAAATGCCAACGGCATAAATAAAATGTTTTATTCACGCCATTCAAACAATACGTTACCAATGGGAACCCCAAAGCTTGTCCGAGGTTTGTCTGAGTAGCAACAGCTAATAGATTCAAAGTGCATTCCATCCATTGAATCTGAATGACGAGATACAGGGGAATGCAGTAACGCGGTACTACGCAGTAAGTGGGAAAGTTGTGAATACATTACGAGAATGGTCTATTGTTGACTTCCGTACAAGCTATGGAATTTTGACTTCTGATCACTGGAGGCGTGCGTTTTTTCAAATTTTCGTCAAAATGATACTTTATTGCGGCAAACGAATGTGAAACTCGTTTTTAGAGGATAATTTTACATAGATTAGTGGGAACTTATTTTTCTGATTTAGTAACCCTATACAGGCTGCTTCTTGATATTTTTTTTTTCATATACAGTATGCTTCATTTGATAATGTTTGTTTATACAGGAGATCAAGTCAATTGCTTCAATTCTCGGTGTCAAGGCAGATTTCCCTGATTTGTCACATGACATAAAGGTAAGAAAAGAAATGGATTAAATTTTAAGTTTTGACATTTGTCCGCAAAGCTTCAAATTTGAAATCCTTGTTCAGGCTTAACATAATGTAATGAATTTAAAGTTAATCTTTTACATAAAAAGTATGTGAAGTAAAGTCCATTTGCTGTAACCTTGAGAAAAAATGGTGTTTGACTGTTGTTGTGTTACTACTGGAAATGCTCAGATTCATTCCAACTTTTCAGATGACATGTATACCGGGTAATTGCCTTCCATCTTTCAGAGTCCCTTCCTAGAGCTTGGCTTGCCGTCAGAGGAGTGTGCTCGCAAGCTGATGAGTCGGAGCGTCCTTGCCAGAAATGCCATCGAGGTTTGGGCAAAGGGGACGTCCTACAAGGAGGTTTGCGAGAGATTGCTGACATACCCTCCATCGGAGATGGAGGAGTATTGTCGGGAAGACGTCTCGTTCTGCTTTAAGGTCCACACGTTTGGGAAGCAGCTGCCCAGTGCTGCAAAACTAGACGTTATGAAGGTAAGCTTCAAACTTCAACTCTACAATGCACACCCACAATGTGAAACTTGTAGCTTTCTAAATCTAACAGAAATAAAAAGAAAAGCAAAGACCTTACACTATTAAAGACAGTGCTTGCAAGCAAAAACAGAAGATCTTATCATCAAACTGAAAATACAAGTAATTCATTGGAACAAGATAAATAATTCACTCTTTTTTTAGCAAGAATCCAAAAACAATAAAGAGCGTAGCCTGACTACCAGGCAGTTGGGCATTTCTAAAGCGAACAAAAAAATTTTTACCTTTGTACTAATAAAGACTAGTCACTTTTTTCTACTTCGCTTTTTTTTAATCCATGAGGCGAGTTGTTGGAAGAAGTCAAGAATGATTCGTCCACAGCAGTCAGACCCCTTTATTGAAGAGTTTGGATTTTAAATACCCAACAGCCTGCATACTAAGCTATGGATATTGAAGTATTTTTTTGTTTTGACTGCTATGAAATAGTCCTTCATCTCTTCATTGGCAGGATATTTTATAATCTCGAGCTGGGCCCTGGCTTATGAAGAATTGCAATTGATTGTAACTTAATGTGTGATTCATATCAATCGTAACTTTGTACATTGCATATAGTGGATTGGACTTGCTAACTGTTCAGATCAATTGCAACTCTAAATAAGTAAAAGAGGGCCCAGGTATGGGATTCTAATGCTAATATACCGTTGAGGCCAGAAGTTTACATACACCCAGGAAATTCAAAGAAAAGTTGACACTTGCCAAACATCATAAAATTTACTGTGTCTTATGAAATATTTGTGCAATTATGACGAATTTGATATCAAACAAATGAGTATGCCATGCCCCTTCATCACATTGGTTTGTCATCAGGAGCTGTACAAATATTTAGGTGTAATTTTTTTCCAATAAATCTTCATATCTTAGACAAATTAAAAAAAACTTGACAAAATCATTTCATATTTCTGATTGTTACTTCTCAGCACAAACATTTCAGATTACATTTTTTGTTCACTGGTGGCATATCATGATAGAAAATGTAATATAAATCATACATTTGACATTTATATATTTCTATGGAACGATGTTTGAAAATATAGTAACAAACAATAGAAAACATTTGCCACAAATATAACTCTTTATTCTTCAAATAAAATTCCACCTGAAATATAATTTAATCTCAACGGCATCCCAATCATTTGAAAGAGCTAAATACGCTCTTTCATATGATACCAAATTTGTCATGGTAGTATTTATATTTCTGAAGATATAGTAAATCTTACGATGTTTGGCAAGCGAACAAATTTCATTCAATTCCATGGGGGTATGTAAACTTGTGGCCTCAACTGTATGTCTTTTAAATTTGCAGAGGTTGGATGGATATCTCCCCTTAAAGGGACCTGTGCGGCTCAAAGACCCAGACCAGGTGTTCTACATATTTGAGGATTATGGCACACAGCCCAACCAAGCCCCTGACACCCCAAACAACATCTATGTTGGAAGATGGGTAAGGAATGATGCAGCAACCAATCTCAAAAGCTCTCGTCATATAATCATTGTGTGAGAGAAAGAGAAACAAAGACCTCCTCCAGTCAATGGGCCTGCTAAGGATAGAACATGTGATGAGAAAGAGCAGGCTGAGATGGTATGGTCATATGGTTAGGGTTGCGTTCATGCGACACTTTTTTGCCCGAGAATCCTGATTAGAATCTTGATTCAAAACATGTTTCTGCAGAATCACGATTGTGTTTAGATGAAATTGAATATAAACGTGACTCAAATCACAAACATGAAACGCGGAAAAAGGGGCGTTTGGAAACTCGTTTCTGCAGAATCATATTCGAAAAAGGTCGCTTGAACGCAACCGTGTTTTGAATCATGATTCTATGACGTCATTGTGTCGGCCTACTTTCAGTGCTAGTCAACCAGCCCACGTAGAAGTCAGAAAATGTGCACGTAAAAGTTGACCTATACTTTGTGGATCACACTGCGCACTGCATGCGCACTGGATTTTGATTCTTATTTTATTACCTTCAATTCATATCTGTTGGTATTTTGTAATGTTTTGAAAATGGACAGAATATGAAGTTGTTTTTTGTTTTGGGGATGAACAGTGAATGTTTGAAATTGCAAAATCGCTGACGTCCTTCTCTCACCAGATTGCGAACGGCCAGAAGAGGCTTGCCCACACCTACTCCGTGAAGACGCGGCACTTCATCGGCAACACCAGCATGGACGCCCTGCTCTCACTGCTCATGGCCAACCAGGCCGGGGTGCGCAACAGCTCACTGGTCTTTGATCCGTTCGTGGGAACAGGTGCGCTGGTATTTCTTTTCTTTTCAATCCAATGTATTCTTCTCTGTGGAATTTTTCCAAAAGAGGATCATGTGGCTGTAGGTCAGCTGTGATAATATCAAGACTATCATTACGGGTAGTTATTTATTGATTTATTTATGCTTTTTAAAGGGCATAAACTGTACTGGGAAGGCAAAAGAGCCTTCAAAATGTAATTGTTAGCAATATTCTTGCCAATGGTCCTAAATTCGTGTATTGTCTATTTTAGAAGCTTGCTGAAAGTTGTTTGCCCTCAAATGATCCACATAAGGAGTAATTAATGATTAATGATTGAATCCTCAAAATGTTCGGCCCGGACATTTTGAGGATTTGTTATTTAATCACTCATTTCTCCAAATGTAGATCATTTGAGGGCAAATAACTTTCAGCAAGCTTCTAAAATAGACAATACACGAATTTAAGACCATTGGCAAGAAGATTGCTAACAATTACATTTTGAAGGCTTTTTTGCCTTCCCAGTACAGTATATGCCCTTTAACAGAGATGAAGTGAGGGGAGGGAAGGAGGAGGAGTTGCCCATTTTACCACAGTAATATGATGCTGTCATCTCCACATCATATGTATATGCCTATGATAAGGATAAACTACAAAACAAACAAAATGCTGGGTTGGTGTTGACTTATACAATGTTTATGACAGCTAATAACATTTTACGAAAAAAAAAACAGGGATGTCATCGAACATAATGCATATGTTATCCACATTCAATGAATGGTACTTACAGCTGTTTTAACCTGTATACTACAAAATTTTTAGACCAGTGCTCCCAACCTAAAACAAGATTATTTTGGCCGACACAGCCACTGTACTGTGTCTACCTGGTTCCTGTAGTAAAGGGAATAGGTTACAATAATTAAATGTACATCTCACAGGGAGCCTGCTGGTAGCTGCAGCTCATTTTGGGGCTTACGTAACTGGCTGCGACATCGACTACAATGTCATTCATGGTCGTGGCAAGGCTAGCCGGGCACAGTCACAAACCAAGTACAGAGGTAAGAACAAACTGTTGCTGCTGTTTTGTTTGGTTATGTGGCAGTCAGTCAAAATTGACTATTTATTCTGTGCAGAGGGAAAGATGATCAAATATGTGTCAACCCACAGGATGAATATTGGGTCTATGTATTGCATTGTTAAATTAACATTACACTAAAAAGGAAACAATACCATCCGCTATATGTTAATGGCTTTGTTTGTTGTGCGAACACGGGGAGGTGAGAACCTATGTGCTAACCTACAACAGTACGGGCTGGCGCATTTCTATTTAGATGTGCTCATATACATGTAACACCAGAAAAAACACACGTTATTTTATGTTGATTGATTTCTGTAACCATCATTTATTTTTTGAACAGGGCGAGATGAAAATATATGTGCCAATCTACAACAGTACGGGCTAGCGCATCGCTACATAGACGTCCTTATCTCGGACTTCTCCAGCAACGTGTGGAGGGAGCAGCCACTGTTTGATGCCATCATCACAGACCGTGAGTCCGTGATGTGATCGTTTCTGACACAATGTTGAAAAGGATACAGTCATGTTTTTCCGCTTCCACCAGCCTTGAATGGATAGTCCACCCTGAAATTCCGAAACATGAAAGAGGCATATGAGTCAAGATTTGACCAAAATCTGTCAAAGGAAAGAAAGTTATGTTCTTTTTGAATCTTAATTTTAAAGGAATATTTTTTGTATGTATGTAAATACTTGTTTCTAATGAGGTATCAAATGCACAGGTAAATGAATGCATATCCTTTTGAGAAAATCAACATTTTTAAACAAAATAGTACACAACATATGGGAGTGCATCCCACATGTGATGTCACAAAATAAAAACTTGAAACAGTTGTAACTTTGTAATCCTTTACTGGATTTCCATCAAACCTTCAGTAATATGTTTCTTTTATGTTTCTGCTTTCATCAAAACGGCCTTAATTTCAGGGTGGACTATTGCTATATTAAGGATACAGTAATGTTTTCCGCTTACATTAACCTTTAGTAATTTTCCTGGGGTGAACTTTCACTCCTATGGAATTCCTCATGCTGTCTAATTTGACTCAAGTTGATTTTTCCTTCGCTGCTTTGGTAGGCATTTTCAACATTTTATGCTCAAGTGATCAGCCAAGCAGCTATGAAGAAAGTAACGGTGACATGAGAAAGTCTAAAGGAGTAGACAAAAGCTCGCCCTAGTGAGGCGACAAAGGATTGGCCGAACTGCTAAGCTTTTCAAGTATCATATATTCCAACCCATGAAAGTTTTTTATATGTAGAAAGATGTTTGTTCATGTATCAGGATCTCACAGGGTTGGCCACTGGTTCCCTCAGTTGGACATGAAAAAAGTACTAATGAATGAATAAAGGATTTAGAAATTTTATACCATTACATCAACATCAAACCTTTTGTTGACCCAAGCCGATCTAATCATACCCATATGCAAGTGCCAGTGCGCAAAGTTCTGAGAAGAAAACACACCGTTTACCATACCTCCCCCAAAACACCATACGTCCCCCAAAACACTATACCTCCCCCAAAACACCATACCTCCCCCAAAACATCATAACTCCCCCCAAACACAGTTTTGTGTGAGTGCAGTTACTTATAATTTAAACTCAGGCTCATCTGTAGGTTTTTTTTTCTATGACACAAAAAACAGTTTACCATACCTCCCCCAAAACACAGTCTTGTGTGTGTGTGAAGTCACTTGTGAGATGATCTCAGACCCATTTGCATGTGTTCACCTCTTAACGGCGTCTTGATTTCTTCTTTCTGTCTGGTAGCTCCTTACGGGATCCGAGAGAAGACCAGGAAAGTGGCTTCTGAGGGGGAACCCGGTCCAGCGCAAGGCGGGTGAGTACCTTACATATTCATTTTCCTGCCTCCTCTACAAGGTGACAAGGTTGTTTCTCAAGTTTTCTCATCATCCTTCCTAATTTCAATGAATGTTGTGTTTAACTCTTACAAGTGGCAGCGTCAAACCACTTCCATTTGACAGTGCCTTAACCCGTTTACTACAAGATTTTTAGATGAGCACCAGCAGCTTGAATTGCAATTACTTTTGACCCACCTAGCTGTTGTACCTCACATGTGCGCTCTATTGATACACAAAGTGTTAACATGTCATGCTTGCATGAGGTGACCCTGACATGGCCATTGTGTGTCCACTGGAGATTTTGCATTGGGTTACCAGGGATGTGTTAGGAAGGAGAAGCAACTCGAGCATAAATATATTCAAACATCTGTATGGATACTAAAGAAACTGTTTATTTTTGTTCGCTGATATCTCTTTTCCTCACAAAAGTATTGATGCAATCCAACAGAACTGGACAAGCGAAATAAGACTCTACATTTCTTTTGTTCTATCGGAGAAACTGTTGCTACGCAATCCTGTTTGTTATTATTAAAACACCTGAAAAGCACATGCTGAGAAGACATTTTTTCTTTGGCGGTGCCACGCATGGGTTCAAAGAAAGAAAGTTGTTTCATATCCTTCCATAACACATCCCTGGGGTTACTGAAAAACGTGCCATTAAGTGCACACAGTGTGTGCTTTGGTACAAAGGTTCCCTTCAGAGATGGCATGCAATATTTAGTAAAGTCCTTCTTTACCAAAATTTCTGCAAATAAGTGCTACAAATATGAACATGAATGGAAGCTGTTATTAAACTGCTAATTGTACACATCAACTCCATTCAAATTGTTCGTAAATATTTAGGTCACCCATTTGTTACTGAGCCCTCATATATGCAGGCTCTTTTTTTCCACTGAGATACTAAGGAGTGTGACTCCCATACAATCTGCTGTTCGGACAATAGACAACGGGCTATCAATAAACTTCAAATACCTTTATAGGACACAATTAGGCCACACCCCTTTGGTTACCACGGTTCCATGGCAAATGTTGACATCTTAAGTGGACCAGGGTTCACAAAGCCAGAAAATCTAACAGTAAGCAACAGGTTAAGAATAGAGTTACAGCAAGCTGAAATTGACACTTTTTGGAACAATATACCTTATAATATAAGAGAAAGTCCATCTATTAACATATCTAAAAGGAAATTTAAACATTTTATTTTGAAATCGTCTGATTATAACCCTCAAATTGTTAATTTCATCAGTACATAGGCTAAGTGTGAATGTGGGCGTGTGTTTTTTGCTAACTAGATTATTTCCCTGAAGGGTGGGTTTTAAATAAGGCATTGCCTTCCTGCCTATTCCTCAACACTTCTTTAATTTTGTTTGTGTTTGTTCATGTCTCAATCTCTCTCTGGCATGTATTTTAAATGTATTGTATTTTAATGTTGTTTGTTTTTAAAGTTGTGTTGGAATAAAATGAACTGAACTGAAATGAACTGACATGTTTATCCGGTTTCCGTAGTCAACGAGGTAATGAAGACTCATCAATGCTGTCGTCTCCTGGGACCCATTTCATAAAAAGTTGCTATGATAGCAACTCTTACTGGAATGTCAAATTTCATTGCAAGAGCCAATCAAGAAGCAGAATTTTCACTGTTGTCATAGTAGTTGACATTACAGCAAGAGTTGCTATCATAGCAACTTTTTATGAAATGGGCCCCTGATGATCTGTTTAACAGGGGCACTTTCCACGTGCCGGCCACCCAGAGTTACTTCCTTTCGGACATCTTCACGGACCTCCTCAACTTCTCGGCTCATTACCTCAGGCTGAACGGCAGGCTAGTCTTCTGGCTCCCCGTCTACAGGCCAGAGTGAGTCATGGAATCTGGTTTCTTGGACTTTTTTCCCTCCATTTTTGGTCATTTCTGACAAGCATTTTGCTTTCAGACATTGCCTGACGAAGACTAGCAGTAGCGGTCGAAACGTCGCAATCTCCAGTTTGCCTTTTCGTGAGACAAAAGATTACTACTCGAGCGATACTACTACCACGATGATCAACATCTTCCGTACTAAGCATTTTGCTATTTATGATTTACTCCACACCACTATTTGATGATAGTATGTAAATGACGAATTTCATGCTCTATGATTTAATTTTAAATTAAATGAATTTAACTTTCTTTTAAGAATGAAATTGAATATAAAGTAAAAAGCAGTGTACATTGAACAAAGCAGTGCACTTGCCAGCGTTGATTTTAAGACAGGGTTGCCCTTTTGCAGCTCAATTTTTTTTTGTGTGTGTAAATTCCACGGAAAATGGAAGAAAATGATGAAAAAGAACTTCCTTCCCAATTATAGAACTGGAAACTGACTTTGAGCAAAATTATATTGATTGCTAAATTTTGAGTAGGCTTTTAACGGGTGAGGCATTGAGGCAAGCATTGCAATATTCTGCTGACTGGGGGGGGGGGGGGGGCAGGGGGTCATTTTGACCCCCCACCCTCTGTACGAAATCCACGACTGTCGCCCAACCACTGAACATCATGACACGCCTTTTCATTATTTTTTCCTTTGAAGTGTCTCGCAACTTTTGAGATGAAGTTTGAAAAAATCGGACACTCCGTTCAGAGGTTACGCAAGATTATGTAATCGCATGTCAGACCAAAATCTGACCAAAAATTGAGATTACACATAGGTTTGTGTACAAAATACTGCTTTTCGTATACTACTCTATATCACTGTTAATTGTGCCTTCTAGGCCTTCTGCTACATCACGGTGTTTATGAAACTAATCATATCTGAGGCCAAACAAATTATGAAAATTAAGAAAAAAAAATGGGAAAAAACAATAGAATACATAAGAAATTTAAGAATTGATTTTAAAATTTCATTTTTTTTTAATATGATATTGTTGATTATGCTACGCAGCATATTAGAAAAAAGTTTGACCTTCATGTCATCTTTTTAAAATGAAATTTGAATAAATTTGCAAAATATGCATCTTATTTGCATAAATCATAATTTACACATAATTGAATACATTTTCCACAAAAAATATGCAGTCGTGATCTTAACATGTTCCTTTATCTCCGTGCAAAATTTTGCCTCCATTCAACCTTCCATGGCCAAAATATTAGGGGGGGGGGGATGTCATTTTGACCACCTCCCCCCCCCCCCTCCCAGTCAAAACCTGCTTCAAAAGGCCCAGTCAGCATAGCTTTAAATAAATGTAGACTATGGTCAGTACATTTCAAACATAAACAGGGATACTTTTTCACTTTACCTGAAAATGTTTGTGATGCTATGACTGTGAGATTTCATACACATTATATTGAGGGTATGATTCCTGCTGGGTTACATGACTTTTGTACATGGGCCACCCAATCTTTAATGTAGTATGAATACCTGGGATTAAAAGGATTAATTATTCCCATATGAAAGGTTGTTAGATGGTATTGTGTAAAGACATATGATGCTCTTGTCATACTTGTGATCAGGTGGAGGTATTCATTGCAATAGCTAGTTATGTGCATATATTGTGTCTATTGTACTGCTCATTTCTACCTTTGATGATGTCACCGTGGGAATCTTGAGCTGGAGGAAATTTTTGGAGGCGGGGCTTAGCAGTACTGAGGAAAAATGTAGAAAAATTATTTTAAAGTATATGAAATATATTTTCATTACACAGTAAGTGATTTTGTAATATACATACCATTATACACCAGCAGAAGTCAACATAATTATATTTTGATGTCAGGGGACCTTTAAGATCTTTGAAGACATGAATGGTTCTTGTTTGTGGCAGGTATTCTCCGGACCAGATTCCGCATCACCCCTGTCTCCGGGTGGTTGCTAACGACGAGCAGATCCTCAACAAGAGCATCAGCCGGAGACTCATCACCATGGAGAAAACACAGCATGTGAGTAAACAATGGCTTCCTAGACCAAATACACAGGGGCATATTTGTGCTGTATATTTCATGTCAAAGCTCATAGGTCACTTAAAATGTCAAATCCTAAAACGTTACTTTTTTGTGTTATATCTCAAGAAATATTAGACCAAACACCACAAAAACCTTGGACAATAATGATATATAACAGGTCAATTATATGATTATATTTTGGGTCAGATAGGTGAAAGTTAAAAGGTCACAGGTCATGATAAGACTTTTTATGTAATCACCAAACTTGATACAATGAAAAATATATGACAAGTGTCTCTCAATTAAGTTGTAAGTTATAGCCTAATAGTTTTCCCGACATTGGATGACAAAATTTTACTCAAATTAGTGATTATGGCAGTCAAATTTATTTACCTTTGAGCCATCATTATTATTATATATCAATCCTTATGTAAATATGTATTGAATTTCATATTGTTGTTATCATCATCATTATCATTATCTTATACAGGTCAGTGCCACAGCTGCTACTATGGCAACGATCACCGACAACAAGTATGGGGAACACAATGCGATACGCGACAAATTCCTGATAAAGAACAATGTGAAGAAAGAGGACAGTGAAACGACAGCTCCGGCAGCATCGAGTGCGTCGCAATCGGCCCTCTCATCGGAGCAGAGGTGACGCACGTCATGGATCAAATGAACTGTCAAGAGATTTGAGAATACATTTCCTCCCTTCTTCAGCCAGGAGTAGATCTGTTTTATTATATTGTATGTCAACTAAAGCAGTCACATTTAGCAGGTGAGGTATGATGTCACCAGTTTGGGGGTCATTATGCACTTGTCATTTGCAAGACACACCTCTTGACCTGCGGGGATGGTACGTCATGTTCCCCAGAATTGTGACGTACAGGACCGTCACAAGACTGACCCATATGTGCATCATAATAAGTCAACTACAACGTTGCGTCATTTGGTGTGTCAGTGGGACCGTTGCTCTTCTCCGAGATCATCATGTTTTTTATATTTCCAACATTGGATTTGGACGAAGGAAAGGAGTGCACGGCCGCTGAACATTCGTGACGAGCTGCTGATTTTTATTTGAAGCTCAACAGTGAGGGGCACATGCGAAATGCAAGTTGCCCTCCATGTCCTCGCTCGATGCTCAATCACCGAAAATGTTTTTAGTTTTGCTAAAAATGAAAAGAAAACAAATACACAAATCAACTAATAGATCAATGAAACTTGTCATACTGTGCTCTACCAGCTCGTCTTCTTTGGGTGCTTTTCATGTGCCAGTTTGGCTCGCAAACGCCATGCGAATATCCATGGGGAACCAATTAAAACTGCCGTTATTTGCCCACCGATGTCATTTAAACACCTCATCAACGATATCACATGTAAAAACTTTTTTGCTGTAATGATTTCACTGATCGAAGTAGTTTATTTCCATATCGGGCTTCTTTTGGTCAACGAATGGGAGTCAAAGTGTTTGTTGCGTGCAAACTGGTTGAAGTACAGTGCGTTAGATATCGCTTTCGACTCTCGGTATTGTCCTCAGGCTATAGTACGGACCATGGTAGGACCCTGTGGTATTTGCGTGGCTTTCGCGAGCCAAGGCTTAAACCGGTGCTAGTACTATTGCCACATGAAATCCCCCGTACGAAGATGTGCTGGTACCGTAGTTGATAATAAGCAATGAAATATACATGTATGATGTATGTAAATTAAAGGAAGATGTAACCAGCAACTAACAAGGTAAAGTTAAGAAAGACTTTGGATTCTTTGCTAACCAATCAGATCGCACATACGCTGACCCTACATGAGCGACGTATGCCCCCCGACATGTGTTCGTCGCGCCATAGTAATGTTTGCTCTTTTTTAATCAACAAGCTCCTCCCCTTGTAGCTGTTTCGGCAAAATTTCTGCTCTAAAAAAAACAGCAAAGACTTTATCAACAGAAATTTACTAAATTGATAGGGCCTTGCTGACGGTCAGTGTCACACAATACCCCTTATTAAGGCTGCTTTTATAACCATGTACCTCAGTTCTAACAATGCTCACAATATTTTATGAAGTTGTTCCTGTTAATGGATGCTGGCTAAATCGTCCTTTTTAAAATAATTTGGCTTACATTATTTTTACAACTTATTCTATGAATAGCTAAAATGTTTTCAAATCTGTCAAACTTCATGCATATTTATGCAATAAAAGGAATAAACATATTTCAAGACAATAGATAGCGTTTGGGATTGTTTGAAATTAAAAACACTTTCAATATAACTTAGAGATCATTTGTAAGTGAATTCCATAGGCCTATGGCAAAATATATGAAAGACCTTTTTAAAAATGTGCGCCGTGAATTGGAGGAAAAACAGGTTAAATACTCTAAAATTTAATAGGTTTGACATGTCACAATGAAAAGCAATGTAGTGACTGAACTACCGGTATATACTAAAATTAGAAATTGCAGAAATCTCATTTTTCCTATACTGTAACACATGCCTCCATCATAGGCTCCAAAGACTATATCACTTGAATTGCAATAGCTCAAAGAATATATAGGGTATAAAGCTGAAACTTTAAACTTTCATAGCCTGAGAAATTAACAATATGAGATGTAACTCAGCTTACCCCCATGCTTTGTTCTAATGCTACATTGAACATTAATTTTAGAGTGCTCTGATTGTGCTCCATTACATCGGTTTATGTAGACTTCTGTAGCTGTTCTGAGGTTTCTCTCCAATATTACTTCATCAATCCCGCCATTTCCAAAATTGCATCCATGAATGGTCAAGGGAATGAACATATTGCAGTGAGCTCTCGTAAGGCAGGCATTTATCTGTTCCACTTTATTTAAAAAGAGTGCAATATTTCTCCATCACAAAATTCCACGCAGTATTCATCATACAACACCTTCGATTAATCTGTCAAGCTGGGAGTATAGGTTGTACAGCATCCTCGTGGGATAATAATGATTCATAGACATCACTTGATTTTGATAGCTTAGATAATGGAGTTTCATGAATCATAATTTCTAGAATACAATGGTACAAGCTATACAATTTCCACTTCTGAAAATTATTGAGATTTTAGAGGGATCATGACTGCTTTCTACGCTTGGTACATTATGTAGACCCAATTGATTTTTATGCCATTTTGTTTTCGGGTTGTTCTAATTAATTAATTGTTAATTTTCATTAAACATGATACAAAGATGGATCACTACTTGGGGGTAGACTGGTGACGTTTTTGGTAAAATTCCTGAAAGGTCAAAGGTCAATAAACTTTGTGAAAATTTGCCCCAAATTGACCTTTTCACAATAAATCTAAATCCAAGGATGCAAATCTCATTAAACATAGTGCAAAGATGGATCAATACTTGGGGATAGACTGGTGACATTTTTGGTTAATTTCCTGAAAGGTCAGAGGTCAAAGGTCAATGAACTTTGAGCAAATAGGCTAGAAACTGCTCCAAACTTTAAAATTTTCACAATAAATCCACATCCAATGGTGCAGTTCCAACCAAATATAGTGGAACAATGGATCACTACTTGGGGGTAGACTGGTGACATTGTTGGTGAAATTGCTGGAAGGTCAAAGGTCAATGAACTTTGCAAAAATTGCTATTTTTTACAATAAACCCAAATCCAAATTCAATGGTGAGTTCTCACCAAACATGATACAGAGATGTATCACTTCATGGAGGTAGACTGGTGAAAGTTGGGGTAAAACTTCGGAGAGTTCAAAGGTCAATAAACTTTGCCAAAAGTTAGCAAAAAATTGCCCCCAAAGTAAAATTTTGCACATTAAATCCAAATCCAATGGTACATTACCAACTAAACATGGTGCAAAAATGAATCACTAATTGGGGATAGACTTATGACATTTTTGGTGAAACTTCTCAAAGGTCAGAGGTCAAAGGTCAATGAGCTTTGCCAAAATTGGCTGAAATTTGCCCCCAAATAGATATTTTTGATTTTTTGGATATTTGAATCCAAATCTAATGATTCAATTCAAATCAAACATAGTACAGAGATGTATAACTTCATGAAAGTACACTGGTTAAGTTTGGGTAAAATTTCTGAAAGGTCAAAGGTCAATAAACTTCACCCAAAATTGGCTAATTTTAAACAAACTTGATACAAGGATGGATTTAGACAGACTGGTTAGATTGGAAGTCAAGTAGGAGGTCAAAGGTCAATGAAAATTGCCAAACCTGGCTAAACATGGAAAAACAGAATATGATATTTTCATATTTCACATAGGAATTCAATAGGAATGGTACATTGCCCACCAATTTCTGAGAATAAATCTAAATAGAGCTAGCAAAGAGGTGGAGGCATATTTATCGACTGCGTGGCAGTCGAATTGCTCTAGTTTTCTTTCTTCATCCCTTTTCATAACAAGCAGGGTTATTGGTCTCAATGGATGGAAAAGGGGAAGGGTATAGGGAAGAGAGAGAGAGAGAGAGAGAGAGAGAGAGAGAGAGAGAGAGAGAGAGAGAGAGAGAGACGGAGAGAGAGAGACGGAGAGACATGAAACAGAAAGACAGACACACAAAGAAAGAAAGGTAGAGAGAGAGAGAGGCAGAGAGAGACAAAGAGAGAGACAAAGAGAGAGGGGGGAGAGAGAGAGGAGAGAGAGAGAGAGAGAGAGAGAGAGAGAGAGAGAGAGAGAGAGAGAGAGAGAGAGTGGAGAGGGAGGAGGGGGGAATGTTAATGAGAGGGAGATAGAAAAATATGACATAGAATGAGAGAGGAAGAGGCCGGGGGAAAAAAGTGAAATATATTGCAATAATTTCCAAGATAGAGAGGTAGTTATGTAAAGAACATGAGGATGGAATGAGACAGAGAGAGTATAAGGATAAAGTAAGTCTTCACATTTAATTGCAAACTTCATTGCAATCAAAATGCTATATGTTTCATATAGCAGCCCGCATTCCAAACCACTTATCATGCGCAGCTCAATGCGAAACGTGACTCCATTGCGCATCTCAGCTGGAGCCTGGATCATCCATAAGCTATGGATCCAGTGCAGTGCAGTGGGATCGATCGGAGGCTAGGCATGCAGGCTAGGCGCGAGCTAGGCGTACGTGCAAAATGCATATACTCTTCTTGTGCAGTAAACTGGTCGAGATGCGGTGAACAATTTTGTGCTTTTCGTTCTAAAAATTTACCTCAACGAAGCAAATCCGTGTTCATCCATGTAATCTGATAGCTTTCCATACTAGTATAGAGTCTTAAATTTGCTTTTTCAACATTAAGTCGTGCTTGAGTGTGACAAAATCGCAAGAAATATGACGGACCCTACGCCAAGCTCTCCGAAGAAGCGAGTGAAGGTCGACATACCACCCGAGAGTAGCCCGGGAATAGATAGCGACGATTCGCCTCTGAGGAAGAACAGTCATGACTTGCTGCAGAGACGTGCGACTCTGTCGTACGATTGTGTGGATACGGTGGGCAAGTTCGCGACGCGGGGCCAAGGGTTTGGAATGGTTGGACAGGGGAAATGTATCGCTGTGTTTACAAGTGGAGGGGATTCGCAAGGTAAGTTTTGATTTAAGATAGCCCCATGCTCAGCTCAGGCTCAGTAATATTCCATCGTTTTTTGCATTGGCTGGGTCATTCTTTTTTTTTTTTTCTTCTTATCAGGGATTCAGGCTGAAGCCTGGCTGAAGTGAAGGCAAAGCCAGAGCTAATGACGCAGTCTGATTGATAATTGACAAAAATAAATGACCTTGGTCCTATGGGCTGAAAAAACTAGTCAAAAGTGTTTATCATTAGATCCGCTGAGATTGCATTGGGCTCCTCTCAACGCCCTATGGCTATGTCAACAAATGTAATTTGATTAAAGATTGCCCCAAATGAGACAGTTATTCCTGTGTAGGGTGGGGTACTTGACGATGTCGAGCATCCTTCTGTTCACAAACAAAAACGTGTTATGGTGTCGTTAAGCCTAGCTAGGCCCCAAGTCTTCTAATTTGATTAAAGATTGCCCCAAAATAATGAGACAGTTATTCCTGTGTAGGGTGGGGTACTTGACGATGTCGAGCATCCTTCTGTTCACAAACAAAAACGTGTTATGGTGTCGTTAAGCCTAGCTAGGCCCAAAGTCTTCTAATTTGATTAAAGATTGCCCCAAAATAATGAGACAGTTATTCCTGTGTAGGGTGGGGTACTTGACGATGTCGAGCATCCTTCTGTTCACAAACAAAAACGTGTTATGGTGTCGTTAAGCCTAGCTAGGCCCAAAGTCTTCTAATTTGATTAAAGATTGCCCCAAAATAATGAGACAGTTATTCCTGTGTAGGGTGGGGTACTTGACGATGTCGAGCATCCTTCTGTTCACAAACAAAAACGTGTTATGGTTTCGTTAAGCCTAGCTAGGCCCCAAATCTACAAATTTGAGCGAAATTACCTACCAAGATGCCCCCCCCCCCCCAATGTCCCACTCCTTCCTCTAAGTTTGTTTTAGTATTTTAGAATTTGCTCAACCCCCTGAACAAACTGGTATAAAAGGGATAGTACTGCAAGTGAGGTGTTAAATCTAGCTTTCATTCTACTTTCGTTCAATAAAACTCTTTATCTACCAATTTGTTGGGAAAGATCGCATACTACACAATACATGTGCATGTAGCACATTGAAAACGAATGAATATAGATTTTTCCTTTTTATGCGCAATTACCACCATGTATTTAAACTTGTAGCACATGAGTGGAAACCGTGGCCTGCGCCTGGGGTACTGTTTCTGGAGCTGGACCTCCCCAAAGAAATCCAAAATCTACTCTAAGAGGTCATTGTGAGCTCTGGTTCTTTCTCAATTTGATGTATTCTTTCTCTCCCCCTCCCTCTCCCTCTCCCTCTCTCTCTCCCCCTCCCCCTCCCCCTCCCTCTCCCCCTCCCTCTCCCCCTCCCTCTCCCCCCCCCCCCCTCTCACTCTCCCTCCCTCTTCCCCACTCACTCTCCCATGCAATCTCCCTCTCTCCCTGATTCTTAATTCCTTTTCTCCACAACCATCTTTTTATCAGGTATGAACCCAGCGGTGAGAGCTGTAGTGAGAATGGGCATCTATGTGGGCTTCAAAGTGTATGCTATACATGAGGTAAGAACTGCGCCCGTTCTTCTAGTGGAGTATGCTCCACTAGTTGCAATATGATAATGGTGTTTGTTTTTGATCCATCATTACCTATTGACACACATACCATGTAAATTAAATTGTGCAATGCCAGTAAAAATGTGTGAAGAGGTTATTACAGGCATAGAATTACGCCTTAAATCCAAAATCCAATGTTAGTCTTTCTTTCAGCACATTTGATATTTCTTTTATCATTCAAATTTGAGTTTTTTAGTGTTAATGATGTATCTACTCAAGCGTGACATGATGAAAATTACATGACACATTATATTCAACAAGATAGGTGACATAAAAAAACACCTCCCATTTTTCCGGAAAATGTGCTTTTAATTATCATGCAATTGAATATCCCCATTGTTCCTTTATTACTCTGTTCACTCAACCATGCAATATTGATCACAATATCAGAAAAAGGTTTGAGAGAGATGACGTTTTGACATAATGATACACACACAATGCTAAGATCAACAAATTATTAGTAACTAAACATACATGTATTGATGCCACATTAGCATTAAATTTCAGGAATTTTTGCTTCATCTTTAAAGTGTGCTCACTCAACCATGACATGGTATCTTTCCCTCATGTTCACACAGCCTGTGATGATACATGTTTTAACAATATCTGATGTTAATTCATTCAATAAAGTAAATGGGTGATGTAATATTGGAAGGGTTCAACATAGCAATTTCCCCCCTAAAATCGTGGTCAGTCAACCGTGAAAAAGCGTGAAAAGTGTCAAAATAGGTGTGAAAGGGTCAAGCAATGGATAATTACACAATAGCAGGGGGGGGGGGGGGGGTATTCCAAAATCAAACTTAGGAAAAATTTTATTGTATCTCAAGGACTTAGGAAGAATTTTATCTTTTTGGATTCCGAAAAGCCAACTTACAATAAAAAATAAAATTTTTATTCAAATGAGCTAGAGATAAAACTTTTATATAAATGAGCCTCCGAGATAAAATTTTTATGCAAATGAGCTAAATCGGTATTCTGAAACGCACTTAGGAAAAAAAGTTAGGATAAAAGATAAAACTGCTCCCAAGCAATTTTATCTCCAGACGTACGCGCCTAGGCCCATAGCATTACGTGCAAAAATAATTCGCGCATTCAACTTTTTGCACATGGGCGCATCAAATGCAATAAGGCGCGCTGGTACTGTAGACATTGATGCGCAATATCTCTTTCAGTTTCATGACATCACACCATCAGCTTAATGGTATTAATGTATGCAAAAGACATGAAAGGACGTTTATTACTGGCTGTCTCTGGGATAGGAGCGCAGTGCATGCGCTCGTTAATATTGGTTAAAATCTTCATAAAATATTTTTCGGAATACCAAAGATAAAATAGGTTAAGGACATTGTATCTTCGGGGAGATAAAATTTTTATCTCTGTGGATTTTCGGAATACCCCCCAGCATTTTAACATGCAGCAGGGCCATGTTGCATGTAGGTTTTCAATTATTGTAGCTCATCGTAATGAACACTCATTGTTGCACCTGTTACCACGGTAGTTACCCTAGATGGTAAGTTACAATAATTGAAAACTTATATGGCCCAGAAACAGAATTCATCAAACTCTTGTTTTACAGACCCCCTAAAGTGACTCTTCTGACTTTTGAAAAGTGACAACTTTGCCTTTAATGTGTGCTCACTCATGCATGACTGATTGGATTTTTGTGATTTTTCACACCGAAGTAAGTCAATAAGTGAAGTAACAATCCTGCCAAATTATTTTGCTCAAAACCTCTTCCACAAAAATCTATGCAATTTTACTTAGGGGGGTGGGGGGGCTTGCTTTTTTGTTGCGTTTCGTTTATAAAGACAGTGTGCTCCATCCTGTGAATGAACATTTATATAAGTATATTCATTTATGTCCATTTGTGTTGCCAGGGTTACCAGGGTATGTGCGATGGAGGAGATTGCATCAAGGAGCTGAGTTGGTCTGACGTGTCAAACATCATCCAGCTGGTAATTATGAATGGACGACTGCATAATTTGATGTATAACTTCATAAGAAGTGTATTCCAACGATCTCTTTGCTTGTTTATTTGTTTTTATTTCTGTAAATCAATACAACAATCAAATACAGAATTTGACAATATACGGCTGATAGCCCATTTCAGCTGTAATAAAAGATTACTATTGTTCTTCCATGGGGTCATTTATTGTAAATCTGCTTTCCTTTATGTTTTAACCTCAATGATGAATATAAATTCTTCCTTGTCTTCCATGAAATACAAAATACAAAAAATGCATTATTCTGATTAGCATTGTTCATGTAATGTTAAAGCATTCTGAATTCCTGCATGGGAAGGTTGGCGGGCATGATATTATGCTTGTGCTTGTAAAGGAAAACAAAATTGAACCAAATAAGAGTAGAGCAAATGGCAAAGATACCTTTAACCTTATATGCACCATGTCTTATGTGTGCTATCTCTTCACTAGTGATGTAAATATATCACAGAGAGATAAGCTTGTCTGGCACCCAAAGGGTTAAATCAGTTCTGTGTCTTTATAGGGGGGTACTGTGATTGGCAGTGCCCGGTGTAAGGACTTCCGGGAGCGCGACGGCCGCAAGAAGGCAGCCTACAACCTGGTCAAGAAGGGCATCAGCAACCTAGTGGTCATTGGCGGGGACGGCAGCTTGACCGGAGCTAACATCTTCAGGCAGGAATGGGGAGAGTTTGTCACAGAGCTGGCCAAGGAAGGTTTGTCTCACAGAGTTGATGTAAACTCTCTAAACACCATATTTGACTTTTTTTCTCTCTTGATAGTTTCCTGTCTTCCTACCTATGTTAGGAAAGATCAAATGCCATTGAGGAGGCAAACTTCTTCTGTTTTTCTTTCTTTCTTTCTTCATTATAGTTATCTAACTAATGTCATTAACGTATACCTTTCTCCTTTCTTTCTTCCTTCTTCTTTCTTTCTTCTTTTCTTCTTTCTTATCTTCTTTTCTTCTTTCTTTCTTTATTCATAAAATATATAATTCATTCATTCTAGTTCCGTAACTAATGCCATGGAGATATTCCTTGGTTTTAAATGTGGTAAAAAAGACTCTTTGGCATTTGTGCACTTGTTTGTAAAAATATTTAAAATGTTCATTTTAAAAAATGAATTGAATATTTACATGTAGTATTCTTTAATTGGTGGAAAGGTGCGCACATGTTTCTCATACCGCATTACACCATTAACACTGGCGAGAACCTTTGGCCCCATCTTAAAAATAGTTGCGATTGATCTGAATCAATTGCAAGTCTAATCCCCTATCTCTAATGTACAGTGTTATGATTGATATCAATTGCAAGTCGTGCTACCATCAATCACGAATCTTAATACGACAGGGCCCTGGTTAGGTATTGGATTGTGTTCCTCCTTCATGCTGTCAGCTCTATTTTTACTTCTTCTCAGGCAAAGTCACAGAAGCGGAGGCCAAACACTGTGAATATCTCAACATAGTGGGCATGGTAAGGTTTAGTCTCTGTTTGTTGCGTTTGTTTGAGAGAGTTATAATGATGAAAATTATGATAATAATAGTGATGTTTAATCTTTTTATGACACATAGCATGATTGCATGTCTTTATGTGTTTATTTACATAACAGAATACATAAGGAATAGAAATGGTACATAATATTTACAAAGACTTAAACAGATATGTTATGTTTGCTTGTGTGGTGTGATTTCAGAAGTGGCCTTCTCGTTTAGTCCTTGACAGCACAAACACTTGGATAGTACCAGCATAAAAGTACACCGTATAAGAAAACGTCTAGCAGTGAACAGGATTTTGCTATGCAGTGGTCAGAACAATAATTGAAGATAGAAGAGGGTGGAGGTGCAAATCAGCGAACTTGCAGCCTGGGGGGGGGGGGGGGGGGGGCAGCTGGGGCGATATTGATGAAATCTTACGAAGCCTAGTTTATGCCTAAAGTGATTTCAGCGGCTTGCATTTCTCGTAACTGACTAGGATAGAAAGCTTTCATAAATATGGCACCTGGTGAATGATTGATGATATTATTTTATTTCTTAAGGCAAATATGTTACTGTTCAGTTTGGAAGGGAAGAAGGAAATAGTAAAATTAAAATGAGGTAGAAGGGAGAGGAGGAGTATAAGTGATAATAATAAGCAGGAGCTACTACTACTACTACTACTACTACTACTACTACTACTACTACTACTACTACTACTACTACTACTACTTCTACTACTACTACTTCTACTACAAGTACTACTACTACTACTACTACTACTACTACTACTACTACTACTACTACTACTACTACTACTACTACTACTGCTACTACTACTACTACTACTACTACTACTACTACTACTACTAATACTAATACTACTACTTCTACTATTACTACTTCTACTACAACTACTACTACTACTACTACTACTACTACTACTACTATTACAATTACTACTACTACTACTACTACTACTACTACTATTTCAGCTACTCCTACTGCTACTATTACTACTACTGCTACTACTACTACTAGTAATACTCGTATTACTACCACTACTACTACAACTGCTACTGCTACTACTACTGTCACAATTGCTACTACTTCTGCTACTATTACTGTTACCATTACTACTACTCCTTCTTCCACCATTGTCACTGATAGTTTATTCAGTGCTCTCATTCAATACCTCTTGTGTTCAACAGGTTGGCTCCATAGATAATGACTTCTGTGGTACAGACATGACAATCGGAACGGATTCTGCCCTGCATCGGATCTTGGAGGCAGTGGATGCTATCAGCACAACAGCGTCAAGGTGAGTATTTGATGATACTCCTTATTATTATCTTCTCATCTATCCATCTTAAGTGCCATATGTGATATGGCACTTTATATTCCACATACTAAGAATGTTGCTATATGATTGGTCAAGAGTTAATCATGTGATAAAGCATAATTTTGCCCATCTGATCACCTGAGAAAAGAAGTTTGTTGCACTCTAGGTGATAGTACTTTTTGGTTTCGCTGATCTCTTCACTCCTCACAGTCCTGACGCATGATCAATATTTTGAGTACGCGCGAAATAAAAGTGCGTTACACCATGACTATCAATTAATTAACAGTAGCTCCTTCTAACATGTCGTAATGCGTTTCCTATACGCATGTTCCCCATGGCAGCAGCTCGGGGTTAGGTAGAGAAGTAAACATTACTTTTGTACGTCAAATTGTCATTTTTGGTATAGACAGTTGGTTTCAGATGTGGAATATAAAGCAAATAATCAACTTTTGGTTTCAGGCAATGAGACGAACTATCACTTCCTCGGCGTTCTGAATGTATACGCTATCTTTCCTCAGCTGCGCTTTGGAAAGACAGCTACATCCAGATCGCCTCGGAAGTGATAGTTCGTCCCATCACCTTCACCAACGTTGATTATTTGCTTAATATGATATGATATGTATGTAAATCATATATGATATGTGGTGATCATGGAGTGCCACAACTCTCTATCCTGAGCTCTTTGTATCAGCTCCACATCACTGGTAAACAGCCCCTTGATCTGCTAACCAGTCAGTCAGGCTGCTTATCCATGTAATCCTCCTCCTTTCTTCCCTGCTTCTACCCTATCAAAATCACTTTAATGACAATGTCCACTCTCTTATTCTCACAACGTCACATATTTACTTCTTTTACATGTTGGCTAGCTGAAAAACTTTGGCAACTCTATGAGTTTAGGAAATTATTGTCGTCTGTTGTAGAAAGAAAAAAATGCAGCTTTCATGTGCTATCTCATATGTCACCATAACATAGTCAAAATTGGGATTTGGTGAAGTTTGTCAACAGTTGCACGTCATCAGTGTGGGTTAGTCATCGTGAGCAGAGAGGTCTAGTCTTGGTCGCAGACTTAATGATAGTATCATTACTAGATCTGTAATAAGCTACTCCTTCCTCTCTTCATTTCAGCCACCAGCGCTGCTTTGTGCTAGAAGTGATGGGCCGTCACTGTGGCTACCTAGCCTTGGTCATAGGCTTGGTGTTAGCATTAATTCTAGATACAAATAAGTTTCCCCTCTCTAAATGAGCTTCTCCTGTGATACTAGATGTGTGATAAGTGATAAGTTACTCTTCTCTTCATTTCAGCCATCAGCGCTGCTTTGTGCTGGAAGTGATGGGCCGTCACTGTGGCTACCTAGCATTGGTCGCAGGCTTGGCGTCCGCTGCTGACTGGATTTTTATCCCTGAGATGCCCCCTGATGCGGACTGGGAACAGAGGCTGTGCAAGAAACTCAGGCAGGTCAGTCAAATCCTTTTTTGTTTGATTGATAATAATATGGTAATGATAACAGGTGGAGGTGTCATTGAATAGTGGTTGTGAACTTTGACTGAAGATCTCACTCAGGTGAGTCACGTCTCCGTTTGTTTGATAAATGCTAAGGTGTAACATGGTAATGATAACAAGTGGAGGTGTCATGGTGTAGTGGTTGTGAACTGTGACTGAAAATCTCAAGGTCCCAGGTTCAATCCCACCCATGGCACCTGTGTCCTTCCGCAAGATACTTTATTCACATTGCTCCTCTCCACCCAGGAGTATAAATGGGTACCTGGTAGGAGGTGGACAAAAATGCGAATGATCTCGACCCAGTGCCGATATCGTGCAGCGGGCAAGGAATACTCCTCAGGGAGTGGAGATGGTGCACACATGTGCGTGTGCTATGTTCTTGTATCCAGCGACCAGGGCTATAATTTTAACATCCCTCTTATTTCAGTCTCCAGACTGGGAAATGGGACAGACCATTAAAAAAAGAAATCACAGAACTATTCTGCCTTCATCATGCTTTGTGATCTTATTTGACTTAAAATATTCTATCCTTTGGGACGATTTTTCAAAGAAAAATGGCAGAGTGGCCCAATACTTTTATTTCACTCTATATGTGTGTGTATTTTTGATAAACATTTCTTTCTATATGACTTGTTTTTCATCTTGTCTATAGACGAGAGAATTCCGCAAGCGGCTGAACATCATTATCGTAGCAGAGGGCGCCCTCAATCTAGATGGATCCCCAATCTCTGCAAACTATGTCAAAGAGGTAGGTTCTAATCATTCATTTAGCCCTGGGTGCCTATGCATCTGCCATGAAGTTTCATCATGTTTTTCTGTCCGTCCGGCTGTCTGTCTGTCCAAATTATCTCCTTTGACCAATAACGGAAGAAATGTATTTTTGTCCTAGTTTCATAATATCCCCTTTTCTTGTCACACTTTTTTTGTCACTTTGTTTTTGGCTGTTTATAAAGTCAAAGCATGTTATACACGATGAACATGGTCTTTTGTCCTTGTAACAATAGACCAATGTCATAGTGGTAGTTATTGATATGACGAATAACGTGCTTTGCTTTATTTGTTGATTATTTGCCTTCAAGCTCTATAAAAATGTTCCTTTTATGAAATCAGGATATTTACATGTTTTAGGTGAAGAAAAACAGGGAAAACATGTAAATCTCCTGATTTTGTGAAAAGAACATTTTCATAGATTTATATTCCAATCAGTTGAAATTCACAACTGATTTTGAACAATTTTATGCTCCTCTGTAGCTGATTGTAAAGCAGCTGGGCTTTGACACCAGAGTGACTGTGCTAGGTCACGTCCAGCGAGGGGGTAATCCATCTGCGTTTGACCGGATCCTGGTAAGTAGGCGAGACAAACTCGGTCATTGAGAACGATACAACTACATTTCACTCTCGGTGTGCTACTTTGCTGCTAACACCAAGCCTGCCACATTAAAACAAGTATATTATGTCTCAAGAATTGTGCCAGTTTAAAGAACAAAGCATAATTTAAACCTTTCCAGTACGTTGCCAATTTGAATATTTAGTTTCGATTTCACCTTTTATTTTGAGGCTATAATGAATTATTACAAAGGTAGTACATTCAAACAAACATTGATTCATCTTGTGCATAAATTTCTGCTCCTTCATTTAATGCATTTATTATTTATAATGCTTGATATTAAAAGTCCATGAGTTAGTGAGCAGTGATGTATCCTACCACAGAGTGCGCAATACATGGGATAAATTTGATGTGTATTTTGTACATTAGCCTGTTGCCATGACAATGACACACACAACACACCCTGCCACTCAGATTTCGCAAATAGCATGACTTCTTGCTGTGTTTAGAATGATTTTGCCATTTGTTTTATGATTTTGTGTACACTGAAGTACTATTGTTTTCTTGGAAGGAGAGGTGTCCTAACATACATTGTGGCAGAAAAGATTTATGAGGTGTATATAAAAGTGTGTGGGCAATAAAAAAATAGACTGTAAAAAGCAGTTTGAGAGAATATTTAAGGCTGAAATAATCCTGAAGAGCCGTTGTTGAATGTCAACAATTGTGTTAAATGAGTACCGCAATGTATAACCCAATAGATGACACCTCTGTAATCTGTCTTTTTGACTTAAATAGGGGTGCAGAATGGGTGCAGAGGCAGTGCTTTCCTTGGTGGACACCAAGCCTGACATGCCGGCTTATGTGGTGACTCTGGACGGCAACAAGGCCATCCGTGTACCTCTCATGGAGTGCGTCAGAAAGGTAGGAGATCATTTGCTTTTTTTCTGTGTCCACCTTCCACTCTGTTCCAGTATCTTTGTATCTCTTTCTCTCTTCTCTTCACTTCATTTTTTTTGTGTCTCTTTATCTCCCCTCTCTTCTTTCTCTCTTCTTTTCTTCTCTTCCCTTCTCTCTCTCTCTCTCTCTCTCTCTCTCTCTCTCTCTCTATCTTTCGTAAAATGAGCAATGCTGTATTACTCTGCATCATTATAAACTATCAAATAAGACCTTCTTTTTTTTTGCGGTGCAGAGTTAAAAGGAATAAACTATTATTTGATTGCTATGTAAAATTGAATTTATGACAATATCAAAAAAAGACTGAAGCATAGGTCTTGAAGTAATCTTCACTCTTTAGTAAACTCAGGCAGTGGAATGTATGGATCTTTCAGATTTGTTTTCAGTGATGCAGATTTAGCAACTTCTTATGTTTTACTCCGCGATGTATTTTTTTTCTGCGACAGACTCAAGAAGTGGGGAAGGCCCTGGGTGAAAAAGATTTCCCCAAAGCTTGTGCCCTTCGAGGAAGGTAAGAAGAAAACCTCATTTGGGGCCGACCCTCACATATATGCTGTTTGGGGCTATGGCTTTCGATATTAAGTTCAAAAAATTGTAAAAGATGTACGACATGAAAAAGCATACCTTTCTGCACAAGATGACCCCATCTATGTTACTGACTGATCACCTTTTTAATGATAGTATAGTCTGTAGACTATGAGTTCGGCAAAAATGTATTATGACGCTAAATATTACATATATATTTACTTCATAGTGACAATATTCAAAAAGATGATTTGTGATATGTTATATACAGGTATGTGATATTAAAATGTAAAGTGACAACAGTAAACTTGACATTGTGCATAGTAAACCATACAATGATCATTATTAAGCCTCATGAAAGTTGTTGCACAAAGAGAAGAAAAGTTGACTCCTTAAATCATGTTTTCTTGTATTTTTTGTTCTCATTTTAGGAGCTTTGAGAATAATCTCAAAACCTACCTTACACTGTCCAGAACCAAGCCTAAAGAAGACATCTGTAGTTTGGATGGATCAAGATGCGCTGTGAGTTGATTGATTGGTTGATTGATTGATTGATTGTTAGTCTTGGTACTTAACTTTAATACATTGTCATATACCAAGCCTAAATAAGTGAATAATTGATTGATTGATTGTTAGTCTTGGTACTTAACTTTAATACATTGTCATATACCAAGCCTAAATAAGTGAATAAGACATTGGTATATTAGAATAGTTAAGATGTGCTATGAAATCACTGACTGCTTAATGAATAGATGAATTGAATCCTGAATTAAATGATTGATTGATTAATAGATTGAAATGGAAGGATGAGTTAAAAAAAAAACACTGATAATAACAAGATGACAATGAAGGAAGAGGAGAGAAAGAAGAAAAAGAATTATATTATAAAAATATGAAAAGCAGTAAAAAGAAACAAAAACACAAGAAAATTATGGGAAGTTGATCATGTAGTGGAGTAAAATCAGAAGAAGGAAAGACAAGTGAAAGATGGAGGAGAAAGAAGAGGAAAAGGAGCACAGATTCTTGTTCAACACTGTGGCCACCATTCCCAAAGGAGGGTTATTTATACCATACAGTAAACCATGGTTTACAACTTTGGAGTGCCACGTGTATACTGATGGGTAAATAATGTCATGTCTTACTTTCTATCAATATTGAAGTTACACACTTGCTATAAAAGACACCAAATAAAGATCTATATCCTCACATTTTATATTTGTGTTTTCATCTTGTTTGAAATGAACCTCCCTGGTGTATTTGTTTTTATTTTATTCCAGACCAATTTCAACCTTGCCGTGATGAATGTTGGAGCCCCAGCAGCTGGCATGAACGCGGCTGTGAGGGCGTTTATCCGGACCTCGCTCCATCAGGGCTTTCACGTCTACCGCATCAACGACGGCTTCGAAGGCCTCGTCAAGGACCAGGTAAGACAGACACAGACTCGTGTCTCCCAAATTCCGATGGACAAAAAAAGACAATGAGACAGATGAACATCTCTTTGTGTAATTGTCAGTCCATGATATTTTGCTGAGATTTATTTTGAAATTAGTTCTGGAGGGCATTTTAACTACAATCAATTTCATTTCTACTTTTGTCATCGTAAGATTATGTGACTATTGTAAATGTAATTATCCATATTATCACTTCCTCTATTCAATTTGTTACATTATGCTATATTATGATGTACAGATACGATTGCAATCCAGGGTAATATTGTATGTAGGTTTTCAATTATTGTAACTTACCAGATCCATGGCATCAGGTGCAATAATGAGAGCTCATTGGCTGTTGCCATGGTAGTTACCATTGATGACAAGTTACAATAATTGAGAACCTATATGCAACATGGCCCAGGTCAAGGCAAACAGTTTTTCGACTTCAGCTTTTTAATTTTGAAGCAAAATCATTGAATTTAAAAACAGTGAAGATTAAGATTTAAAATTATATTTCACTTAGGTTAGATAATGAAGCAACACCTTAATTTTTTTTAGACAAAATGTGGTTGCCCATGGAGACTACAGGGTGTAGGAGGGGGGGGGGGGGGGGGGTGTCAACAATTGTTTATAACGTAGTCAATTTCACTCAAAATCTGCATCTCTGATATTTCAAAGTTAGAAGTTATGTGTTTTTCTGGATCAGATTCCTGTATTAAAGTTATCACCATAGTAGAGAATGATTTGTGTGTTTTAAAAATAAATTGTTATTCTTTATTTTTTTTCTTCGTAAAACTTTGTGTTCATACGACAGGGAGAGGTAAGAGATTTGAAGAAAATGTGAAAACTTGTGAAGTTTGATTTGCCACTGTCTTCTTGTGTTTCCTTTCTATTGCATGTACAACCCAGTCATAAAATGATCTTCTGGTTTAAAGACAGGGTGTCCCTTTCGCAGGTCAAAAAGATAAATTTGGTAAAAACCACGAAAAATAGAAGAAGATAATTTAATAGAACTTCCTTCCCAATAATAAAACTGGAAACTGGCATGAGGCAAATTTGTAGCATAGATTGTGAGGAGGTTTAGGGCGGGTCATCTGAAAGCTTTAGCCTTGAAATTGGAGACCGCTTTGAACTATGGTCCGCATCTGTCCGCTTTGCGGTGCTTGTGTTTCATGGAAGTAATGCTTGCATCATGCGATGAGAAGGACAATACTATTATGAATGTACACTATGCTCGCTGCGGTTCAAATGTAAACAAGGATAGCTTCTCCTGAAAAGGTATGTGAAGCTATACCCGTGAGATGTCATCCACGTTTATTAATGTATACTGCTGATTCCTGCTGAGTTTCGCAGCTTTTGTAAATGGGACACCCTGTCTTAAAGAGAAATACAAATATCCAGTGTTTTTTGCACAAGATGAAAGAGTCTGAAAGCTGAAGACTAGCACAAAGTAGTGTGGTTTTGCGAGGACTGGTTGAACTTGCAAGACCCATAGACATTTCACCACATAAGGTATTGCAGCACTAAAGAATGCAAGAGCTACAAATGTAGAACTGTTTCCCCGAGCTTAGTTGGTTAAATTGGTTTTAATTATAGCAGGAAAATGAAAGCAACATATTAGTGAAGTAAATATGTTTTTTTATGCCTCCGCCACGAAGTGGCCGGAGGCATTATGTTTTCGGGTTGTCCGTCCGTCCGTCCGTCCGTCCGTCCGTACGTATGTCCGTCCGTCCGTCCGTACGTCCGTCCGTCCGTCCGTCCCGAATCCGTTTAGGCAATATCTTGAGAACCGTGAACCAGATTTGCTTCAAACTTGGTACATGTGTGTATTGCATAAAACCAATGAAGTGTGTAAAATTGGGGTCAAATCTGATTGAGGTCAAAGGTCAAAGGTCAATGAACATTGTGAAAAATTGCCAAAATTGACCTTTTTCACAATAAATCCAAGTCCAAGGATGTAGTTCTCATTAAACATGGTACAAAGATGGATCACTACTTGGGGATAGACTGGTGACATTTTTGGTGAAAATTCTCAAAGGTCAGAGGTCAAAGGCCAACGCACTTTGCCAACAAATTACCTAAAAATTGCCCCCAAAGTGATATTTTTCAAAGTAAATCCAAGTCCAATGGTATATTACCAACTAAACATGGTGCAAAGATGGATCACTACTTGGGGGTAGACTGGTAACATTTTTGGTGACATTTCTCAAAGGTCAGAGGTAAAAGGTCAATGCACTTTGCAAAAATTGGCCATTTTTCACATTGAATCCAAATCTAATGATTCAATCTAAACAAACATGGTACAGAGATGTCTCACGTCATGAAGGTAGACTGGTGAAAGTTTGGGTAAAATTCCTGAAAGGTCAGAGGTCAAAGGTTTATGAACTTTGCCAAAATGTGCTGAAAATTTCCCCCAAATTGATACAGCTTACTTTCGATACAACGAGCACGGATATAACAAGGTTTCGTTATAACGAGATAAATCTCTCAGTCCCAAAAGTTTCTACATGCAAACCTATGGTGGAACACGTCGCTTACAACGAGCACGGTTACAACGAGATTTCGCTATAACGAGCTTATTCTGTTGAGCCCAAGACAAAGAAAAACATAACAATTGCGTCCCGTTACAACGAGGAAGGAAAACTCGAGACATGAAAACATCGGCACCGCAAGGAGCCAGACACACATCTCGTAATACACGTCCACACAACGCGAGCATGTGCACAGTTTCTCATACATCACTCCTTCGTGATCGCACAGCGTACGTACATTGAAAGCACATGGTTTCCAAGTCCGATCCCATCACGGCAATCAATGATATACGGCGCGTGCTGAATTGGGGGTGCACAGTTTCTGATACATCACTCTTTCGCACAGCGTACGTACATTGAAAGCACATGGCGGGGCACATGGTTTGCAAGTCCGATCCCATCGTGGCAATCAATGACACGGTGCGTGCTGAATTGGGGGTGTGTCTGATGAGCAGCGATTGATTGGGTTTCTTGACAAAAACAAATGTGATCTCGGACGGGTGAAGTATATTTCACATACTAAAATATGACAATGAAAGATTTGAAGAGATAATAAAATATTCTTCTTGAAATTAGAATACCGCTATCACGATACAAAATTAAATACATGTATAAGCATGCAGGGCAGCGTTAATCTTCTACATGGAACCCCCTCGTAATAATTTTGGAATGACCCACAAAGAAAGTGCCGATCACGACGGTGTTTCTACGACGTTGTGCAAAACCTATCAGACGAGCGAGACGCTCTTATCTAACTCCACCTTCCCCTCATATCCCGGCCTTTCAACCCGTTGCGCCACCTATTCTCTTGTTTGTCCAAACAACGAAACCGCATATTTTCTTGTCCAGAAGATTACGATAACAATTGACATGTTAATTTACTGCAAAATAACACTCATCGTATCGGGAATGTTCTATAATTCATTGAATGCAATTAATTATTAAAACGTCAAAATATATCAAGTTAGGATGATGTGTTGAGCAAAAATGAATCCCCTTTTCAGTTTGAAAACGCATGTTTCCAATTCCTTTTTTCAGTTTGATAACGCATGTTTCCAAGACGGCTATGGATATGAAAACAAAGTAAAACACAATGAACACACAAGCACACATGTTTCAATGTATTTTATTGTTTTTTATTCTGTTTGGATACAACGAGGTTTCGTTATAGCGAGGAAAAGGCCCTGGTCCCGACGACCTCGTTATATCGAGAGTAAGCTGTACTTTTCACAATAAATCCCAATCCAATTATGCATTTCAAGAAAACATGGTACAAGAATCACAAGGATACAGGGATGGATTTAGACAGACTGGTTAGATTGGAAGTCAAAGAAGTAAGAGGTCAAAGGTCAAATGAACATTGCCAAACTTTGCTAAACATAGAAAAACAGAATAAATGGTATTTTCATTTCACATAGGAACTGGAACATTTCCAACCAAACAAACAGATTTTCTGAAAATTATCTAAATAGAGCTAGCAAAGAGGCGGAGGCATATTTATCGACTGCGTGGCAGTCGAATTGCTCTAGTTTTTTTTTACTCTATTGTATCCAGTCCTATCGTGACCTTATTTGTGCATGATTTTTCAGATAGCTAAGTCTTGCTCTGTTTAAGAAAGGTCTCGTGTAAACACATTTATTGACTCTAATGTTTAAGTTGTATACTTACCACTTTATCCTGTAATTTTGTAACCTGATTTGTGCATGATTTTTTTCTTCCTGTTTATCTCCGATCAGGTGTCGCTAAGTCTTGCTCTGTATAACAAAAGCACACCTCTGTTACTTGTTCCTTATCATAATTACTATTGTCTGGTATAACGTTGCATTTGTTGGTATTTGTTGGTATCCATGGATATTTTTCTTTTGTGGTGACAATCCAGATCTCAATTGGCCATCCATTGAGTTTCCTCTCATTTACATCATGAATGAATCCTGTAAAATGATGGAAAGCTAGAAATGATGTTTAATATGATGATAAATCAAAAAAGTTTCGGATTAATCTGCAGCATACTAGACCAATTAAGCTAATTTGCATGAAAAAAAAATGTGTTTGCTTTCAGTTGCAGGTCTATTATTTAAGTTTCTTCTAAGCAATTTAGCAGGAAAAAATAACACAACATGCACAAGAAGCCAGCATTCTATAGAGCAATTGCCTAACAAATATGGAAAAGCTGTTTTGTGGAGGGAGAGAGAGGAAGAACTAAGAAATACAAATCTGCTACTACATCTGTTTAGAAGCTACTGTACGTTTATAGACTGTGCTGTAAAGCTCTGCACCAGCCTGCTTTTCTTCATACGTGTATTGTACATATCACGTCACAATTTGCTGTGAGTGTAATCACAAATGTGACATCCATGACTTGCACTGCCTATAGAAATCCATACATATGATTGCGACTAAAGTGAGAGTTTGATTTATATTGTGTAGGGTTCAGTGTATCCTGCTGTAATGGACCTAACAAACAAGAAAAAATTGTAGAGTCATTTTCCCTCAAAAAATTAAAAAAAAATATCCCATCTAAAAAACAGTTTGACTGCTAACGAAACTGTATAGAGATTTTTGGATGAGTATTCCCCATGCGCCAAATGCTATTCAAACATGTCAAGAACGAATATAATTGAATCACGTGCAAAACTTATCCACGATTAGCAACTTTTTTTAGTGCGATTTTTTTTTTTTACACCACTGGCAAGAAAAATTGATGTTTCAAAGAATGTTTGAAATAAAATCACACTGCAGAGTGGGATATTCAAAAGATATTGAGGCTGTCTTTCCTGGAAGTTGCCTTTCACCTTACGCTGGCAATTGTAGAAACAGCATCACAATATTTGACTGACAGTGTGAATGGCCTCCTGGGCCCTATTGCATAAAACTTACCATTGATGGTAACTCTGCTACCAATGGCAACTTGTATGGGGAGACCTTGAATCTGACTGGCTGTCAAGCGGTGTCACCATGGTAGTTACCATGAATGGCAGAGTTACCATTATAGTTTTTATGCAATGGGGTTGTGGGTTCTGTCTTGTAAAGATTTGCGATTTACATGTACATGTAAATCGAACTGTATGTTAGTGATAAGGGATTAGTTACCATTATAGTTTTTATGCAATGGGGCTGTGAGTTCTGTCTTGTAAAGATTTGCGATTGACATGTACATGTATATCAATTGTAACTGTACGTTAGCGATTAGGGATTGTAACTGTATGTTAACGATTAGGGATTGGACTTTCGATCGACGCATATCAGTCTCAACTCTTTATAAGAGGGGGTCTAGATTCAGTGTCTAACTGCTGGTTTTATACGAACAGGTCTTCCTCTCGGGCTGGATGGATGTCAGTGATTGGGTGCGAATGGGGGGCTCATCCCTTGGAACTAACAGGTCAGTAGCAAAATGATCAGTAAATTGATAACAGATTGATTAATCAGTCGTATTACTACAGAGAGAAGCATCAAAACAGATCATATCATCTACTGTCTGATCTCTCCGAAACACATTCAATTCGTATTATTCTGTGCCGTTTCTTCTCAGTATTTCACTGAGAAATCAAAGTAATGTATTGTCATTCATGATTTTAAGATGAAGGATGAATTGACACATGCCTTGTCAAGAACTTCAAGAGGCTAGACACTCAAGTCTATCAGGGATTCCGGAGTAACTTGTAATGGCATACAAGAACTAGTGATACGCTGTCAGTCCATGCCACTATGCAAAGGACTCCTCTTAAGATCCACATAGTCATAATCACAAAGTTAAACGTGTGATTGTAATTGTGTTATTTCATTTTACAGAACGACTCCCAAGAAGAACATGAAGATGGTTGCAGAGAAGTTCAAGAAGTACAACATCCATGGGCTCCTGCTTGTTGGAGGTTTTGAGGTACATCTATCTCTCAGTGTGTCTTACTGTGTGTCAGTGTGTGTACGTGTGTGTGTATGTATGTGTTTATTTGTGTTGTCTGTCTATCTGCCTATTATGTCCATGCAGTTTTGTGTGGTGTGATTTCATGGTTGTGTTTAATATATACTGTAAAATGTATTTATTTGAATGTGTTTTCCCCAGCTTTTGGGGTAAATGCAACGGGAGAAGATGCTTCTGTATGGAAGCAATGTTACCATTAATGCTAAGTTTTATGCAAAGGGGCCCAGATGTGCGAGGCTCGCAAGAGCTGTTGCCATGGAGAATTGTTATTTCTATTCTTCTCCTTTACTCATCCAGGCTTACGTGAGTGTAATCCAAATGTGCGAGGCGCGTAAGGACTTTCCTGAGCTTTGTATCCCCATGGTGGTTCTACCGGCTACCGTCAGTAACAACGTCCCTGGGACAGACTTCAGTCTCGGCTGTGACACCGCCCTCAATGCCATCGCTGATGTAAGTCCTTAAAACAGTCTTGCCTATCAGGCGTAGATACAGGGCCCCGGTCTTAAAAAGATTTGCGATTGATGTGAATGAATCGCAAGCCAAATCCGCTATCTCTAATGTGGAGAGTGATTGATATCAATGGCAAGTTGAGTTGCCATCAGTCGCTGATCTCTCTAAGACAGGGCAATGATTTTGGAAAAGGGAAGACATTTTCTTCGATATTGTTGAATAAACATGTATGTTTGGTGTGTGAGCCTCTAAAAAATTAGAAGGGGCATGTGACTCTTGCACACCCGACTGGATCCGCCCCTGAGCTATGGTGAAACTGTAAAAGGAGCAGACTTGATGTCATGCATATGACTAGGATTACAAACGATTACAGCTTAATTACGATTAGGATATTTTGGGTTCATACTCTCATTTGTGTGAATATTATTAGAATTAGTAATAGTGGAAGTAGCAGTATCACTATTATTATTGGTATTATTATTATTATTATCATTTTTCTTTTTATTGCTTAAGTTGTCATTGTTCTAAGAAAAGTATCATTAGTATTAATCTCAGATTATAAATGGTCGGGGATATTTTCAGGGTTTTTTTTTTTAAACGATGCTAAATGATGATAATGTGTGATGCCATCTTGGTCTGCAGATCTGTGATCGCATCAAGCAGTCAGCCAGTGGGTCCAAGAGGCGTGTCTTCATTGTGGAGACCATGGGCGGATACTGCGGTTACCTAGCAACCATGAGCGGGTTGGCGGGCGGGGCCGATGCAGCGTACATCTTTGAGGAGCCCTTCACCATCAAAGACTTGGAGGTAAGAGGCTGTCACAATTCTCCATACTTCTCTAAAGCCACATTTGGATTTAAAGGGCATATACTGTACTGGGAAGGCAAAAAAGCCTTCAAAATGTAATTGTTAGCAATCTTCTTGCCAATGGTCTTAAATTCATGTATTGCCTATTTTAGAAGCTTGCTGAAAGTTATTCGCTCTCAGATCATCCACATATGGAGTAATTAATGATTAATGATTAAATCCTCAAAATGTTTGGCCCGAACATTTTGAGGATTTGTGATTTAATCACTCATTACTCCAAATGTAGATCATTTGGTGGCGAATAACTTTCAGCAAGCTTCTAAAATCTATAGACAATACATGAATTTAAGACCATTGGCTAGAAGATTGCTAACAATTACATTTTGAAGGCTTTTTTGCCTTCCAGTACAGTATATGCCCTTTAATTTGCAGTTGTCTTTGCTTCCAGTCTAGTTACTAGTGTATGAGACCTGAAGCGGCCATAACTGCAAAAAAAAATCTTCATATCATTGCGCTGTGCATTATGAAACAAACTCTCCCCATATGCAGTATAAACAGTTAACTCCTTTTAAGTCACATGCACTTCCTCTCCAGTGAGAAGCTGTTTTTATTGAAATCTGTTCTACATTGTACAACCAGTATGAACTTGACGAAAGCCGCCAAAGAGGTGGAAAATTCTGCCCATGCAGTTGAATCGAAGGTTAAAATGTCAGTGTTTATTGTTCATTAACTCTCATTCTCTGCAGCGCAAAGGTACATGTTTAGTCAATATAAGTTATGCGCTATATAAGAAATGCTAATTATTGTATTGTCTTATTTTTACACATGCAAACTCATTGGCCAATATTTTTGTTGACGCACGAAGAGGTGATTTGGAGTGACGCATTGTTTTTTTTCCTCACAGCTGGATGTTGCTCATCTAGCAGCCAAGATTGCAGACAATGTTCAGAGAGGCCTCATTCTCAGGTAAGACAAGTGTTGCAGTAAACTCTGTCTATGCTTTGGCAACAACTCTTCAGCTTTTAGAAGGTAGCGGTAGAACATTTCATCATGTGCACCTGCTCCTATTATTGTTCTGGGCACACTGTGAAATGTCTTTAGATCCATCATCCAACACAGCTTCATGAACAAAATCCTAGTCTGCAGTCTAGTAGTATTTATTCAGTGAATTGTCCGACCATGGTGTAACTACAAACTGGTTCCTATTGTTGTTGTTATACTACAGGAGAGAGAAGGCAAGTACTGACATTAAGAATTAATAATCTGCATGGATAAAAAATTGCAATATACAATGTATGTAAGGACAGATTTTTACCAGTAATGAATAAGAGTAATATGATTAATCTTCATAGGTGTTAAATTTGCAAAATAATGGAACCTTTGTTGTTCCTGCCCTTGTTGAAATGTCAAAAACAGTCTTCTTTATCAAAATGTTAAGTCAAATAACAAAAGTGATTTGGACTGATAGACGACAGGATTGAAGAAGATGAGAAAACTATTGTCACTCCTGCCTTTATTGTTGTTGTTTTACAGGAACGAGAAGGCCAGCACCAACTTCACGACGGACTTCCTGCAGCGGCTGTACTCTGAGGAGGGCAAGCACCTCTTCACAACCAGGATGAATGTCCTGGGTCACATGCAACAGGTCAGAGGTCATACTGTCAAACTGGTACTTTTTAGCGGGAGTAAATTCTTGCGGCAGAGTGCACATACAACATATTTGCAGGATGTTGTTTTTCACGCGTGAGAAATACTTGTCACTACAAAACAATCCATCCTTTGCATTAAAATCATCAACAAAGACCTGAACAAAGCGTTATCATGAACATCATGATGAAATGAAATGAGATTTGATCTCATCTAATCCAATGTAATCTGATGTAGTATGATTGGATTTAATCTGATGAAAACTACCAGTGATCTAATATGCTTTAATCGGATGAAAACTACCAGTAATCTAATATGCTTTAATCTGATGAAAACTACCAGTAATCTAATATGCTTTAATCTGATCTAATCTTCTGCAGGGTGGGTGTCCGTCGGTGTTTGATCGCAACATGGGCACCAAAATGGGTGTCAAGGCTTCGGTCTTCCTGCAGGAGAAAGTCCAGGAGAACTGCCAAGAGGGTGAGCACATTGGTATCATGATGGTCATATCTTTTTGATTTATTGATTGATTGATTGTTCCATATATTCAATTTCCATTACCCTTCAAGAAAATATAGTGGTAAACAAACAAATAAAGAAAAATTCAACTCATATCATAAGCATATCATTTTTTTGATTAATAAATCAATAATGAAAATTGAAAAGAGAGAATGATTATTTTTACCACAAAACAAAGATGAGAAGCCCTGTACAAAGCAAATAACATAATTCTTTTAATTTTGACTCTTTGATAAATCAGCAGTCGGCCATAAATTGAGCTAAGTTTTGTTAAGGAGTTTCACCCATTTTTATGCCAGTAATCGGTCTTGCAATGTCTTCCTCTGAGAACAAGTTTAAGTTCCCTCTTCCCAATTAGAGAGGCGAATCTTTCATACAACAAGGGGTAACTCAACATTTGTGAGTAAAATTGGTTTTACTTTAAAAACTTATTTGATTAATCCATTAAACAATTCTAAGACTATATTTGATGTATCAATATATACCAGTATGTGTTTGTAAATAAAACTTAAGATTTGTTTACATTTGAAAATTAACAATGCACTTTGGAGGGAACACAGCAACAACAACAAAAAATGTATAATGTGCCATATGAGCTGTGTAACATACCTAGCAAGTTAATCAAGTTTGTGAATATGTCAAGAAAATATGAAAAGAAAATACTACTTTAGATCTTACATGAAAAACTCCATACCAGTATACAACATGTATCTTTCATTGAAGATGACTCGTCCCTTTTACAAACATGTGCAAACTTCATGAAAGTTTGCACATATGTTGCACATATCTTTGGGATACCAACTGTGAAATGTTAAGGTCAGAGGTACTATAACTCCCGTAGAATAAATGAAAATCCAACTAGTTTTCACTGAGATTTGTCTATTTTCGTGGTACGAAAAAAGAAAGCTCGATCACTTATCAAAGATTATTTCCTCAAATCCAAATTTTAAGCTTTGTCGATTCCAGGGAAATAGCCACTCTCTCTCAAATGATGACAAAGTCAGAGAACTTTCAGAATTAGGTTTGTAAAAGGGACGGGCTACCTTTAAAGGGACACGTCACTGTGGTTGTGTGGCGTGTTATCGTTTATAGAGGGCGCTGCAATCGACGGCGTTAGGTGTGAAGCGTGGCCCGGCTCGGTTAACATTCGGGAATGTCCGTATAACAGTTCATTTTGTGTACATGCACCGAAGCGTGTCAAAGACTGTTGCTAGTAGCACACACGCACGACATCACGCTAACACAGTTTTGCAGATCAGGATGGGGTAGTGCCGGCACTGGGGTGGGGCTGATAAGACCGCCGCCGAACGCCGTCCGTTGCAGCGCCCTCTATAAACGATATCGCGCCACAAAAGCTCAGTGACGTGTCCCTTTAAAATTCCTTTTCAAAGTAAAATAAAATGTATAAATTATTTTTTGTGTGTGTGTGTTTAGGTATAGTGCATACAGACTCAAACTCTACGGCCTGCCTGCTGGGTGTGCAGAGACGCAAGGTTGGCTTCACACCAGTCAAGGAGTTGGAGAAACACACAGACTTTGAGTATGTGAACACACCCATTCTAATACAGTGAAACCTGTCTATAGTGGCCACTACTATAATTCCCCCAGAGAGAGATCATGTGTTAAAGAACCTGTCTATAGTGGCCACCCAAGGGAAACAAAAATTGTGGCCTTTAATGACAGGTTGGCTGCTATAGACAGGTTCTTTAACATGTGATCTCTCTCAGGGGGAATCATTTTAGTGGCCACTATAGACAGGTTGGCTGCTATAGACAGGTAGCCCCTAAGACAGGTTTGACTGTATTGTTAATCAAAAGACATAATAAATCAATGAGCCACAATTGAATAAAGGAATCCATATCTCGTCTCTTCAGTCTTTCCTTTCCTTTTCTTCACCCCATTACAGGGCCAAATATCTTGAAAGGATGCTACCACATGGTGTTATCAAAGTTTTCCTATTTTCGAAATAGTGTTTTTTCAGGACACTCTTGTACATATTTTTGCTTTGATCTGTCTATAAAGACTTCTCCAAGAGAAACAAAATGAAACATATATGACAATCTTTCTGGATGTGCAAGCTATTTGGAATAGTGATCAGTTAAGTGATCATTGTACACAGTGGTCTCTGAGTACAGGCTTGACTGTTCGAATGGGGACATTTGTTGTTCTAATTTTTTGCGATATTTTGATTACATGGCTTCATTTGTATCAAACCATTTACTAGATTTCCCTGTTGCGCTCTTGAATGATCATTGGGATGACATTTTATGCAAATGGGCTATTTGGCAGTCACAGAATGTACAAAGCTTAATTAACTTAGAAAGCTTGATTTCAAGTATTAAATATGATACTACATCAAATGATGGAATTGGAAACAACTACATGAAATGTTTTAATTCAGACTCGTTACTTTGCATTCTTTGCTTCCAAGATAGAGACATTTATATTGATTTAGTTTGGGTTGTGAATTATACAATTTTTTGCTGTTTTTGTTTGCCCGACCAGGCACCGCATCCCAAAGAACCAGTGGTGGATGAAACTGCGCCCTCTATTGAGGATTCTTGCCCAGCATGTCGAGCTTTACGATGCATACGAGGCCGAGGCGGAGGACGTAGCACAGCCGGTGGAATAGGGAGATCGCAACCACCAAGCAAGAAAGACTTCTATTTATCTAGAAATTTGATGTGCTTTCCTACATGTTTTGTGTAATGAATGTAAAAACCAAACATCTCAGAAATATTAAGACCCATGCATGGAACCACAAAAGTGCCCTTTGTCTTGAGATGCTGTTTTTCTGTTATAGAAATTATCTTAATCTTACGGTACCAAGATGGTGTAATAGGACTTCTAGGATTACCCATCAAGAAACAGGTGTGTCTCAAGATTTCCTGTCATGAAATTAGCATTCTCCTTACATGCGATTGGGTAGGTCGTTCCCTAGTTTAGGATGCTGATATTCAAGATTTTTGGTGATATTCAACGTGTGAAACCATTTAGTAATTTGGCTACCCATATATATACCAGATAACTGTGAATGTTGGCTATCATGTGAAAGGGAAAAAAACAAGCCCCAAATGATGTGTAGTGTATTGGCTGTGTGTGTGTGTGTTGATACAATGCATCTATACCTCACCTTCTGGTTTTTTTTCCAAGTAGGTTTGAGAGGATATGTCTCAAGTCTGTGATATTACATGGAAATCACAACCCACATGTGAAAATGGATCACATTTAGATGATGATTCAATGACTGAAATATATTACATTTAACCAATGCGGCATTATTTAGAAATGTGATTTATTTATGTGTTATATCATATCTACTGACCTATCCATGTATGTAAGTGCTTATTGTAGAGTTAGAGTCAATAAGAGATTTCGATTCTAGCACCAAATAAGAGTGACTAGAATCATGGAATTGTTGTGTCCGTTTTCTGTGCGTAAACCATTTTGATGTGTGCTGCAAGTCAGGTGGCAAATAATCACAATTTTTCTATGCTCACCATTTACACTAGCAAACTTCGTGATTTTTCACGCGAAGTTTAAAAAAATCACACTCCGGGAAGTGATTTTTCTGGCGCGATGTTTTGGTTGTTAGGGTGAAAGTTGCCTAGCAACTTACACCCAAAGATCGCGATCTTAGAAAAATCATGATTTTTGCTGGCCAGTGTAAATGAGCCTCTGGTTATCTTGCTGCATTAGCTCTAATAATTGGTATTCTTATGTGAATAGGATTTTAATCCCTATTTATTACATGTACAGTCAGACCTGTCTATGTAGATCACCCCAAGTGAAGCAGAAAACATGGTCTTTATGAGCAGGTGGTCTTTGAAGGACAGGTGCACTTTATGTGTAAACTGTTCTAAAGGGATTCAACTGAGACAAGTGGTCTTTGTAGACAGGACATAACTTTACGAGCAACTGCATTGGAGGGATTCAAGTTGGGTGATCATTGTAAGCAAATTGTCTTTGTTAACTGACAGAAGTCTCAATGAATGATCTTTACAGATATTTGGTCTTTATAGACAGGTGAAGTTACATACAAACTGCGCTTCAGGGATTCATGTTGAGTGGTCCTCACAGGCTAATCGTCTTTATAGATAGACCGAAGTACATGTATACATGTAGTTGAGTGGTCTTTGCAGACATGTGGTTTCTTAAGGTGAAGTTACATATAAACTGCTCTTCAAGGATTCATGTCGAGTGGTCCTCATAGGCAAATTGCCTTTATAGATAGACCGAAGTATAGTTGAGTGGTCTTTGCGCACATGTGGTTTCTTTATAGACAGGTGAAGTTACATATAAACTGCTCTTCAGGGATTCATGCTGAGTGGTATTCACAGGCAAATTTTCTTTTGAAGACATTGGTCTTTCTACTTGAAGATGTGTTTGACTGTGCTTGATATGTGTTAGAGTACTACTATATTGCATTATCGAAACCAGAACTATATAAACCATCTTGAGTCTAATGTGCCATATGAGCTGTGTAACATACCTTGCAAGTTAATCAAGTTTGTGAGTATGTCAAAGAAAATACTACTTTAGATCTTACATGAAAAACTCCATAGCAGTATACAACATATATCTTTCATTGAAGATGGCCCGTCCCTTTTAGAAACATCTGCAAACATCATGAAAGTCTGCACCTATTTAGCATGTATCTTTGGGATACCAACTGTGAAATGTTAAGGTCAGAGGTACTATAACTCCCATAGAATAAATTAAAATCTAACTAGTTTTCACTGAGATTTGACTCTTTTCGTGGTGCGAAAAAAGCGAGCTCGATCAATTATTGAAAATTATTTCCTCAAAACCGAATATTATGCTTTGTCGATTCCAGGGAAAGGTTATATAGCCACTCTCTGTCAAATGATGACAAAGAAAGGGACTTTCAGAATTAGGTCTGCAAAAGGGACGAGCTACCTTTAATACCATGTCTGTTGAGAAGTGCATGTAAGTTTTACAAGTGTGAGAATTATGTCAGAGAATACCAGAACTGGTATACATGTACATGTACATGACGATCTTTGTATACAAGCCTACATGTATCTTGCATCAATACCCGTTTCATTGAGAAATTTGTGCAAATTAATCACGTATGAGGTTATGTTGGCATTGAGAAATAGCAGAGAGAGATTATATTATTTATTATTCATGACTTGAGTAGGAATTACCTGATGATACATGTACTTTCTATACAGCATAGTAAGATAGTACATATAGATGTACTTGTATTGCTGTGTCGTATCATAAAATGTATAATTGTATGTACACTGTATGTAAAAATCATATATTCCTTGTTTCTTTTGGATTACTGGAGAAATAAACCTATTTCAGTTCATCCTTCATGTACCGTGTGCAGATGAATGTCATTCATTTTGGCGATTTTATTTCATCAATTTCTTTTCTGATTTTAGATTAATTGGAATGAGCATATGAGTTTTGTTTTGAAAGCAATATTAGTCTTGCGGTGAAATGACATATTTTTATTGAATGAAATACAAATTAATCTGCAGTGTAGCTTGCTGATTTTTTTTCTGTTCTCACATGTTTTCTATCTTGCAAATTGTTTAGATTTACTAGTATTTATAATCACACAAATTTAGTGTTTTCTATATAATTATGCAAAATAAATCTATTCTTTAGTTGGAATCTTTGTGTTGACTTCATAATGCGTGGAAGAATGCGCAACTAATCAAAAGACATTCATATGTTCTTTTTGATTGAAAGACAAATTAATCTGCAGTGAAACTTGCTGATTTCCTTTCCATACTCCCATGTTTTCTTTCTTGCGCAGTGTTTAAGACATGTACTAAACTTACTAGTATTTATATTCATACAGATCTAGTTTTTTCTATATAATTATGCAAATTTACATGTGTTCTTTTATTTGTTAGGATAGTTATGTTGACTTCATAGTACGTGGGAGAATGCACAACTAAGTGAAATACATGTGTATGTTCTATTTGAATGAAAGATAAATTTATTAATCTGCAGTGAAACTTGCTGATTTCCTTTCCATACTCCGTGTTTTCTTTCTTGCATAGTGTTTATACTTACTAGTATTTATATTCATACAAATCTAGTGTATAATGTTGCAAATTTACATCTATTCTTTAATTTGTCAAAAGCTGTATGTTGATTTTATAGTGCATAAAAGAATGGACAACTCGGCAAATATATCTATATTTGTTTTCTTGTGATTCTAGTGATGTGAAGTATTGATTAAACATTATTTTTGTGCCAATTAAAATACAAAAAGGGGACATCAATGTCAAATATATTTATGTACAGTTGTGATAAGTTCACCATTAATTAATCAATGGTAGGGGGTAGCACCAGAGGTGGAAAAGACTACATGACCAGTTAGTAATGGAGTGTTATTCCACCTGGACCATTGATCACTTTTTGTTTTTGATTTCAGGGTACTGGAAGGGATTGAATCAAAATGACCAGATTTGCAAACCTAAACAAAATCAGGATTCCGGTATAGACATCAGAACAGTTCTGCCACAATTATACTGCCCAAAAGTATTACCATATCTTACTGTAGCTCTTCTATCTGCCATGTGTGTGTATGTTTTTCACCAGGAATGCATGCGAATCCCATAGAAAATAAGCCTGTCTGACATACAAAAGGTTAATACACGTACGTCCATGTCAGACATGGTGGTAAATACAGTCAAACCTGTCTTAGTGGCTACCTGTCTATAGCAGCCAACCTGTCTTAGTGGCCACCTGTCTATAGCAGCCAACCTGTCTATAGTGGCCACTAAAATGATTCCCCAAGAGAGTCATATGTTAAAGAACCTGTATATAGCAGCCATCTGTCTATAAAGGCCAGTTTTTGTTTCCCTTGGGTGGCCACTATAGACAGGTTTCACTGTATATGTCTTGTTGGGGTTGTGCATGCTATTGGTGCAAAGCTGTGACAGTGTTCCAAGAAGATTCTATCTCTGCCCCATGTCCACGTTCTGGTAGAAGGTAGATTGAATGGTTGAATATAAAACAGTGAAGAGAAATGGATATTACAAGACAATCTATGGTAAGAAGTTATTTCTGAAGTTATATGATCGTAAGATTTGCTGCATGTACATTGTGATTGTATAACTGAGATATTTATCAAATTGCAATGTTTGGTCTCTCCCACAATGCAGTTTGTTTTTCGCTTGCATGAGGTCAGTGTACATTAATGCGCTTGGAATGTTGTTATGCAAATTAGTATGCAAATTTAAAACCTATGATTACATTGTAGGCCTGAATAATGGTGAAGTCTCAATAAACACCCCATGGGTATGAAATTAAGTCACACAAATGGTTCCATTCCATTTTTATTCGGTCTTTTATGAAATAAAATGTATTTTAATACCAGACCAAATGACTGAGATGACTATCCAATGTAGCTCCACTATGCTCTAAGTAAAATCAAAACAAAAACATATTTTCTCTCCAAGACAGATTTGCAATTCATATTTTCATTTTTCATTTTGTTTATCAATGTAAGGAGAAAGTTGATATTTTTGTAAAAAGAGAAAGAAGAGAGATTGACGTGGCCTAAGGCCTTATCACACAGAGCTATGATTGATTGTATTATCAATAGATTAATGTATGAGTGATCTATCGTTCACATGATTGAAATGGATCTTAAATATGTATCACAACGGACCTACGATCTATTGCAACTCACTCTTTGTGATATGGGGCCCAGACTTAGTTGTGGTTGTTGCAGTGCATCAGAAAAAAACAGACTGCACAGCCTTGAACCTACGCTAAAATGTAGGTTGATAAATGCACCGTGTCAATGAGTTGGATATGCCACATGTTGCTGTTCTGTATTTGAAGAGATTGTTTCCAAAAGGTGCTAAATCCATTCTTCTTAAAGATTGAGTTATTAATATCAGCACAGTGAGAAGCATTGTAGCTGTTGGTGGAGTTAGAATTTAAGACTTATTAAATGAGCAAGATTAACTTATGTCTCTAATTAAAGGGCATATACTGTACTGGGAAGGCAAAAAAAGCCTTCAAAAGGTAATTGTTAGCAATCTTCTTGCTAATGGTCTTAAATTCATGTATTGTCTATTTTAGAAGCTTGCTGGAAGTTATTTGCCCTCAAATAATCCACATATGGAGTAATTAATAATTAATGATTAAATCCTCAAAATGTTCGGGCCGAACATTTTGAGGATTTGTGATTTAATCACTCATTACTCCAAATGTAGATCATTTGAGGGAAAACCACTTTCAGCAAGCTTCTAAAATAGACAATACATGAATATAAGACTATTGGCAAGAAGATTGCGAACAATTACCTTTTGAAGGCTTTTTTGCCGTCCCAGTAAAGTATATGCCCTTTAAACAAGCAAGATCAACTTTTGTCCATGATTAAATGAGCAAGATCAACTTATGTCTCTAATTCAACAAGCAAGATTAACTCTTGTCACATTCTAAGGTCAGTTTCACAGAGACACCTGTATGCAGTCATATCAAGAAACTCATTTTTCTCCTAAATTTTCAAAGTGGACTTGGCTCCTTTTGGAACTAAACTCTTTCATTTTATTGCTGGTACATGGAGGACTGACCATTTACCACCCATTCATCAAATCTCATTGCGAGCCATATGGTAGATGTACCAGCAATAAGTGCTGCAGATGTGTGACTCCATTCAAAGTGTATCATACAGTCAACTCCCATTATAATGTGTACAGAGACAAGATTTCAATATAACGAGGCAATTCTCTTGCTCCCCGTTTCAACTTTGTGCACGTGTGTCTATGTGCCTTTATGTTCAGTTCTAACAAGATTTTGTCAGTACCAGGGAATTTTCTTGGTCCCCGACACCTTGTTATTATGGCAGTTGAATGCAAATACAACATCGTCATTATACAGTTCTTACCATAAATTGAAAGATTTGAGCCGGATACACCATTTACATGTCAAAATTTATTCACAGTATTTACAAACAAATGCTCATGAGTGAACATACAACTTGGTCAGTCAGTCAGTCTCACATAGAATATGTACTAGTACCTGTAATCAAATAGGGAAAGCATTTCAAGTACGCCGCCCTACTCTGACAACAGCAAGTGACAAATCACTCAAATATGAGTTATTGGTATTCTTAGATTGTACCCAGCATTCCCTAAATACGGCCAAAATCTGGACAAGAAACATTCTTCTTGCTAAGAAATATTCAATTTTACGTGGTGTGGTGTTGCACTGGTGCCAATGCAAGTGAAAGACACACTTTGCTCATTTACAAGAAAAATCTCTTTTGTTAGTTGCTTCCTTTTGTCAGAGTAGGGCAGTACGGTACATGTATAAAGACATAAAGATGGTAACAGATGGTACCCATACATCCTTCTTTGAGCTTAACTCTTCAAGTGCCATGTAAGTATTTTTTCACAATTAATGCACACAAATCCAATAGAGGATAAGTGTAAAATATGGATGGAGGGCACGGAAGGGGGAAGGCAGGAGCTAGTTTCCCCCCCCCCCCCCTGATTCCTGCCAATGATTGTACATCATAGTTCACATGTGGGGGGGGGGGGGGTAGCATGAAGGCAGCAACTCCACTGGGAGTTTTTGTCCCCACAAGAAATGCTATAGGAGGGTACTAAAAAAGAGGGTAAAACTAAATTTTTGGTGTAAGAAACTAAGAAAAAACAGTAAAATTATACTTCCATTTGCTACTTCTTTTGTTATTCAGGAAGGTTTCTCTTGGCTTGGTGGGGTACTTAATCGCCTTGAGCCTGTCTCCATTTTGGAAAACTGACAGAAAATTCATGATGTGTAACATAGGCCTTTCAGCTCTAAGGTCATGCCACTTCTACATTCGACAGACACAAGTTGGAAAAAAATGTACGAAGAGTCCAATCGCAGTTATGAATCAGTCCAAACTGAAGTCAAAACTTCAGGTCAGAATGCTATCCCTGGTCTATGGCGTTCCATTTCCTCCAGACCTGAATGTCACACTGACAGCATCACTGCCACGATCTGACTGTTGAGCTGGTTCCCCATATTGAGTTGACAATGTCACAAAGTGGACCAGATAAATAGCCAGAAATGCCCACGCTGGCTCACAACCAAAAAGCATTGATGGCATTGGTCAACATTTCAACATCACAGCGACCCAACAAGTATTGATAGAACTGGTCAGAAGTTCAACAGAACAGCGCCCCCAATGACCACACTCGGGCAAGGAGCTGATGATGATTGAGGAGAATGTTCTGCCCATTCAAGGCGCGTGGAGAGTCTCTTATAGTCTCACTATAATGTCCTGTTATTTGATGTCCGGCGTACTGAGTCCGTATTTCGCCTTCATCTTGTCCAGCTCTGCCTGTTTCTTCGCCTCGTCCATCTTCTTGAAAGCCTGTTCATATCAAAATTTGAAAAATGTTACCAGATTGGAAATCCAGAATTCATTCCAATAATTTAAGTGACATAAACTAATTAAAAAAGTAACATGCACACTGCAGGAACAGCTTTGAAAATTAAAAACCTTATTAGTTGTCAACATACTCAATATATTCAAGCAAAATATTTAGCACGATCACAACCATAGGTTTCTTCCAGGGCGAGAGAAAACTAAATATTGGAGAGGAAGTTAATTTTTACACCTGATGTCATGAAACAGGACCTATGAGATAATCTTCCCAAGACTTTCATTTGTATTTCGGGTCCATAACACCCTGAGCCCCTGCATAAATAGGCTGTTTTTGCAAGTATTCATAACTTTCCTCCTAACCCAAGGTAGTTACACATTATAACATTCATCCGTATCTTGTGATTCATATATTATAGGGAGTATATTGTACTGGAAGTCAAAAAGCCATCAAAAACGTGATCATGAGCAATCTTCTTACCGATGGTCTTACATTCATGTATTGTCCATTTTAGAAACTTGCTGAAATTTATTTGCCCTCAAATGATCTACATTTGGAGTAATTAGTGATTAAATCACAAATCCACAAACATTTTGAGGATTTCACTCGTAATCATTTATTACTCCAAATGTGGATCATTTGAGGGCAAATAACTTTCAGCAAGTTTCTAAAATGGACAATACATGACTTTAAGACCATTGGTAAGAAGATTGCTCACGATCACCCTTTGAAGGCTTTCTGCCTTCCCAGTACAATATACTCCCTTTAAGTGGGATGCATTCTGTATGTACTACCTGTTTGTGAAGATGAGCTTTGGGGTTACCAGTAGTTACATATTGTTTGAACAACGTGCATAAAATTTGCATACATAATAAAAATGTTCTATTGCTTCACTGATTGCTTCAGCCTTTTCTTACCCTGTTAGACTGGTAGTACAGAACCACGAGGTATCGCCCGCATACGTTGAATCCAGACAGATGGTCACAGGCATTCTTGGCATCAAAGATGTCCTCATAGATCACGTATGCCGTCCCCTTTGTGTCTGGGTTGGTTCCTCTGCAAGAAGAACGTAGTAAATAAACAGTGAATACTGTATATATAGAGACCATTCAAGGGAGACAAGAATATTGGTCTATATCAGCAGGTGGTCTTCATAAACAGCTTACTTTTAAAACAGGTTGCAAATATTTGTGCAGGTCTGAAAGTGAAAGTTATTCGATTGTGACACACTGTCAATGGGTGGAATGGACTATTCAGTGAGGCAGTTGAACTTGGTGCTAGGTGGACAAACCTCAGACAAGCCTTGGAATAATGCATTGTTTGATGTGTACACATGAAAAAGGGTCAATTGATGTCAATGTACTATTTATTTACTTCTACATGTATGTGTACTGTACAATAGCTGCCAATGCAACACCATGTATTGGTCTCTGCATTAAAAAAAAGTACAATGACCTTTGACCTCATTTGCATATTCATCTTCAAAAGTGGTAAAACTCAACTAACATGTTTACGATTCACTTCAGACATAATAATGCAATGTTTCATTACACTTCAGGATGTTGAAGCCGACAGAAAGCCATGAATCCTTGTATCCATGCAAATGAGCATTTTCCTCATTTGCATATCATTTGCATATTTGCCTGTTTCAGACAGTTTTTAGGCTGTAATAACAAAACAGGCAACTGGACCAACATACTCCTTTTTTTACTTTTTTGGTAATATGTGTCTCTTTTGTTTCTGACCACAAAGATAATGCTTGTTGCAGGTGAACTTGAAAATATTTATCTTAGTAAAAACACTAACCAGGATAAGATACAAAAGTATGTCCGAGCATATATTTATACCATTTCACACACCCTCACTAACTGTGTTGTATGAAAGGAGAGAAGGTTAGCACTCCCCTTGATAAGGACGGAATTCACCTTCGGGTGACAACACACAAATGGTTAAGGCATTGCCACTTACTTTGTGGCATCTAACCAAGTTTTTTAATAGAAACAGTTTCCACCTTCTGTTATTACATTACACTACATTACATTACACCTTCTGTAATGTGGCTGAAGCTAGATTCTGTCCACCAGTGTAATACTCTGAAAGCTCTTACAATTTCACAAAGATATCAGTTTTAGGCATTGGGCTCTGAGCATAGTTTTTTGACCTGTAAGTGCTTCACATTCAATTTCCGAATACCAAACCTCATGAGTTTGATCTCATTTGGTCTCTTTGGAAATTGTTCCAGCCACCCTGGATGATCTTGTGAAGAAGGAGGAAAGCCCTGGGCCCCGTTTCATAAAGCTGTTCGTAAGTTACGCATGATACTACGCACGACTGGTGCCAAATCAAATTCTCAACGATCCTTCCTTCCCATCACCTTAAGTTGAACTCTGATCTTTGCAGATCGTACTTCTTGTTGTTAACAAGCATCTGAATAGAAAGACTTAACTTTTACTAGGATTTAAGGAAATCAACTCCAACTATGTTCAACTGTTAGAAGCATTTCTCTGACATGTTTTCGACAGTATTCTCGATTTATAAAAAAAAACTAAGCAACAATATAATCTGAAATTCACAGAATCGTATCATTATACGATGTTCTACTACTGCACATGCACTTCAGTACATGAAGTGGTTCTGAAATCTTCTGCGCATACAGAATACAGTGTATATATTCCTCTAAATGCATCCAAAATTTGTCTTGCATATTTGGTGGCAGACCTCCCTCGATCAAAGAACAAAAAAACAAGTCAAATATTCTATTGTGCTATCAATGAAAGCAAGTGGTGTAGGAATAAATTACTCTTCGTGCTGACTTCAGTTGTAAAACCTTCCTGGTGAAACACCCCACAGGTCACCAGTCGTGTGTTAACGTAAGTCATGCTTAACTTACAAACAGCTTTATAAAACATGGATGTTGAAGTCGGGTGTCGTGATGATACTTACACTCTAATTTGCCGGATAGCTCCATATTTCCCAAAGATATCGTACATCTCTTCCGCTGTGATCTTGTACGGAAGATTCCTCACATAGAGAATGCGGTTCACCTCAGGGGGGAGCCGCACCTAGATATATAAAAAGTATACAAAATCAGGAAGAAATTTTAACTTTGCATAAGAGTAATGCAATAAACAGAACAAATAAAACTAATGTACCAAACTTTGCTTTTTCTTTTCTTTAATACTTGTTTCTTTCTACCATAGGCTATCTGTATCTGTAATCATCTCTTTGTTTGATCACAATTAGTCTATCTTTATGATTGGTTGTTGCACCTAAAATTTGAAAACAATGCAGAGGTCTAGTAGTATTCAAACACAGAAATTGTTGAGCCTGAACGACTTTGTCAATTATAGATTGCTAGATTGTTTTGTGAGTGGTCCACAAACCAGTCGGTACACTTGAAACCGACATCTGCGTATTTCTGCTCAATGTGCATTACCAACGTTTATAAATGTACAATTTGTTGTGTATTATTTACACATAATTAAACAAAATGCCAGATTTTAAGAGGAAAAATTTTGCAAACTGTTGACGTATTTGACAATACCACATGTTCATTCAAAATAGCTGTTTTTCAACTTGTGTTAGTACTTCTGTGGTTATCCCATTGATTGCAGAAAGTTTCTTGTCGTTTTCTTTTTCATTCCACTCGAAAGAACATGACTGGGACGCAATGGTGAAATGTCGGCACTGCACTCATCGGATTGACAGAGATTGATGGATTCATGGATTCAGTGATGTGCATGTGCGATGTTTTACTTTATATTCGAGGAGCAATTTCTCCGAAAGTTTCTTGCTAGTCATCAATCCATAAATACTCCTTTAAAGAGCATACTTGTGTTGATCTGCGAGTGAAATTTCAGTGTTTTAACTGTTGATCTTGATAAGAATATACAGCTTACTCTCGATATAACGAGGTCGTCGGGACCAGGGCTTTTTCCTCGTTATAACGAAACCTCGTTGTATCCAAACAGAATAAAAAACAATAAAATACATTGAAAACATGTGTGCTTGTGTGTTCAATGTGTTTTACTATGTTTTCATATCCATAGCCATCTTGGAAACATGCGTTATCAAACTGAAAAAAGGGGATTGGATCGAGCGTTTTCAAACTGAAAAGGGATTGGAAACATGCGTTTTCAAACTGAAAAGGGGATTTATTTTTGCTAAACACATTATCCTACCTTGATACATTTTGACGTTTCAACAACTAATTGCATTAAATGAAATATAGACCATTCCCGATACGATGGGTGTTATTTTGCAGTAAATTAATAGGTCAATCGTTCTCATAATCTTCTGGACAAGAAAACATGCTGTTTCATTATTTGGACAAACAAGAGAACAGGCGGCGCAACGGGTTGAACGGCCGGGATATGAGGGGAAGGTGGAGTTAGATAAGAGCATCTCGCTCGTCTGATAGGTTTTGCACAACAACGTAGCAACACCGTTATGATCGGCACTTTCTTTGTGGGTCATTCCAAAATTATTACGAGGGGGTTCAATGTAGAAGATGAACGCTGCCCTGCAAAGCTTATACATGTATTTCATTTTATATCGTGATGATTTCCAGCGGTATTCTAATTTCAAGAAGAATTTTTTATTATCTCTTCAAATCTTTCAATGTCATATTTCAGTGCGTGAAATATACTTCACCCGTCCGAGATCACATTTGTTTTTGTCAAGAAACCCAATCAATCGCTGCTCATCAGACACTCACCCAATCATGCCAATTCAACACGCACCGTGTTGATTGCCGCGATGGGATCGGCCTTGCAAACCATGTGCTTTCAATGTACGTACGCTGTGTGAAGGAGTGATGTATTACAAACTGTGCACGCGCCGTATATCATTGATTGCCGCGATGGGATCGGATTTGGAAGCCATGTGCTTTCAATGTACGTAAGCTGTGCGATCGCGAAGGAGTGATGTATTAGAAACTGTGCACATGCTCCCGTTGTGTGGCCGTGTATTACGAGATGCTTGTCTGGCTCCTTGCGGTGCTGGTGTTTTCATGTCTCGAGTTTTCCTTCCTCGTTGTAACGGGACGCAATTGTTATGTTTTTCTTTGTCTTGGGGTCAGCAGAATAAGCTCGTTATAACGAAATCTCGTTGTAACCGTGCTCGTTGTAAGCGACGTGTTGCACCGACCATAGGTTTGCATGTAGAAACATTTGGGACCGAGAGATTTCTCTCGTTATAACGAAACCTCGTTATATCCGTGCTCGTTGTATCGAGAGTAAGCTGTATTGAAAAAAGGGGGGCCGGTTTGAGGCACCCGCATCATACTTGAATGGCATGCACATGCACTGCATGTACACTGACTGTGCATTGCATTGGCTTTCCTTCGAGCATTAATTTTGCAGCGCTTTCCCTACATGACTGCATACATGTAGGCCCACACAGGCCGTGGCGGTGCAGCACACACACTCCACTCACTCTCTCAATCGCCCTTAGTAAACACATTATTACGGCTTTATTTCACATTAGTTAGAATTGAACATTTCATAGAACCATTGTATAAACTTCAAAGTACGGGATTAACTTTTAAATTTTTCGGTACACGTTACAGAATGGTAGTAAATAATCTTACATTTTGCCGACGGGCTGCTTGCATCGCCATGTTGACGTTGAGTTTACGACACTTCACGAGCAATGCGCGTATGCGAGCACTGTTTGCCTTGTGATCGCAGATGGCGCTATATATCTATATACTGTACTCTACACACTTTCGCTCAGTGACTCTGCATCTTTCTTGCAGTCAGTCGTGGTATCACTGAACTAAAACTTATTTTTTGTTCAGTGGATGGTACAAGAACCCAATTGAGTTTCCAAACATTGAGTTGTTCTCATATGTCTTGATATTTGATATCAAACATATTTTATTGGTAGCCATGAATTGGTACCCATTATGACGAACATTATAAATGATTCTTTTAGAAATGGTAGATTTTCTGATAAGTTCAAATGTGCCAATATCATTCCAAAACTGAAAGGCTCGTCTTGTGATAGTGACAATCTGAAGAATTACCGCCCAATAGCAAACCTTAAATTCTTTGCTAAGATTCTAGAAAAGATGGCAGCATATCAGCTACAAGAATGTCTCGGTAAATCTGATCTACATGCAAAGTTTCAGTCAGGATACAGGACATTTCATAGTGTTGCATGAGACTGCTCTCTTGAGAGTTACAAATGACATTCTGTTGTCACTTGATAGGGGCGAGGAGGTTATGCTTATCTTGCTTGATTTTTCCTCAGCTTTTGATACCATTGATCACAATTTATTGCTTAGACGTTTATCACTAAGATTTGGAATATGTGTTGAAGCACTTAATTGGATGCAGTCATACTTATCAGGACGTACTCATAATGCAGTCATTGGAAATGATCGGTCTTCAGGACATTTTACTTACCAAAGGAGTAGGCCTACCGCAAGGATCTGTATTGGATCCAGTCCTGTTTACATTACACACCTCTCCTCTAGAATCTTTGATTGATAGACATAACATTTTCAAGATGTTTTATGCTGATGACACTCAGTTGTATATTTCATTCAAACATTCAAGACTTGAAAATGTTTCTTCTCAGATAGCAAACTGTGTTCAAGCAATCAAAGAATGGTCTCACCAAAACTGTCTCAAGTAAAATTGCAGTAAGACAGAGTTCCTTCATGTTTTATCCCGGTTTAAAAATACGACTCCAGTACTTCACTTGGATCTAGCCGGAAAGCAAATTGAAGCTACCAAAACATGTAGAAATCTTGGGGTAATTTTCAACAATAAGCTTGCATTTTACAATTTCATCACACAAAAATGTCGTTCAGCTTCGTTTGCGCTCTACAAAATTGGTAAAATTCGTGATTTTATTGATAGAAGTACAACTGAACGTTTTGTTCACGCATTTGTTATGTGTCATTTGACTTCTGCAATAGTCTCCTTTTTCAATTACCACTTCGCCAAATTCAAAGACTACAAATTGTTCAAAATTCAGCAGCACGACTTGTTACACGTACGAGGAAACTTCAATGTTATACAAAAAATAATCTCTCGAACAAAATAAATGTTCTGAAAAATTAATATTTTGTATAATTAGTAATATATGACCATGAAATGTGTTTTATAAGGAGTCGGGATTTGTAGTATGCATTATGTGCATACATACAGTGGCTCTTATCGTGGTTATAAGGAAATGCATGATGGTCCTAGTTTCTTTCTTGTATAATGCCGGTTTGTCCTCAAGTTGGTAAGGATGTTACAACCATGCATATGGTCAGAGCTGGGATACAGGAACGTATCAGGCAAACACATAATGCGCACCATCTCCACTCCATGGGGCGTACCCTTGCCTGCCCGCGCAAGTACTCGGCTCATGAAAGGCACATAGGGTCAACAACATTCACACATTCGTTCACCTCTCAATACCAAGTACTCACTTACAGGCCTTCTCCTGGCTGCAGTAATGCGAATTAACATCTCATGCATAAGTGTTGACCGGCAGAGAAGGAGTAAAGCGTCATTTCTGCAGGACAAAAGTCCTTTACCACGACATCTCAATCTCGATCCACTCAGGAGGACTCTCTCGAGAACCTCATAATTATATTGACTCTCTCTCTCTCTCTCTCTCTCTCTCTTTCTTTCTCTCTCTCTCTCTCTCTCTCTCTCTGTCCCCCCCCCTCTCTCTCTCTCTCTCTCTCTCTCTCTTTCTCTCTCTCTCTCTCTCTCTCTCTCTCTCTCTCTCTCTCTCTCTCTCCCTCTCTCTCTCACGAGCAATCCCGATGACTTTGGCCCCGACCCGGTGTATAAACACTTGAACAACGTGTTTAAATTGCGTATGATTGTCCTTTCAAACCCAAATTAAAGAGCCAGGCAACCCTGAAGTTAAGTTGGTTCCACTAGAAGCAGAAGCATGGAAGAAACATAAGGTTTGACGAAAAATAGTAAGGATAAGAAAGTAATAATCTTTAAACATTTCAATTTTGTTACGTCATGTGCGAGGTGCTCTCCAATAATGCTGTGTGCTGTATAATGCAAGTATTGCTCCTTTTCTGTTTTTAATGAAGGAATAATTTTTTTTCACAGAGTTATGTGTGTAAAAGCCCCGTATCCGCATCACCACTACCACCCCCCCCCCCCCCCCAGCCCACCCCTTCCACAATTCCCATCACCTTGATCATCACCGAAAGTTTAGGTGAAATCCCTTTATGATTACTGTACTTCTGGAAATCCCCTTATCCGCACCATTGCCACCATCACCATCACCATCAGTATCACCACACCCCCTCCTAAAAATCCACCACCCATGTACCAAACGTTTAGGTGTAATCCCTCTATAGCGGTACTTATGATATGGGCCCTATATAGTATAGCGTAAATGTCTATTAAAAGCCCTTGTCCGCATTACTTCCACCACCCCATCCCCAAACCCCTTCACAATATCCACCACTCCATTACCAAACGTTTAGGTGAAATCCCTGCCTCTCCTCTATACTCGAAGCACTTCGGTGGCCTTGGGAGACGGATCTAGCTCAGTTTTACCAGATTTCTCTATCATTCTGCAGGTATCATTCAATCAAAATTAAATTTCGAGTTTGGAGTTAACTACTTATTTGCCAGGCACAATATGCCGCGCTATATCATGTCTATGGATTTTGTGTTTCTGTTACGTGACATAACCCACACGTGGCGGGTCAAGGGTTTAACGAAGCTGACAATCTTCAACACAAAAATGAAATGAATATCGATAGGAATATAAATCCGCTTGGAGAAGCAAGGGTGAGGAAATTACACGGAATACAGTGTTAATGTATCATGTCTACAGAATTATGAAATCTTCATGCGCCATTGAGGCGTGTTTTTCCCCCTTTTTATATGTCACTCTGTATAAATCATTGCAGTGAACTTTACCGTCATTTTCCATCCAAGTTATTACAACTGTGACTTATACGTTAGGCAGGGGGAGTAAGACATATTTTTTTAGTGTTGATAACACGTTGCTTCAGGTGGCGGGTAGAGTAAATGTTTATCATGTTTCCATGTGCCAGTAAACTGTTCATTCTTTACCAAGTAACATATCACATTTTTTACTGTCTTTCTGCTCCTCCTCTATCTCTCTCTCTCTCTCTCTCTCTCTCTCTCTCTCTCTCTCCATAAAACATTCTTTCCTCCCCCCTTTTTTTCCCTTCTTCCTTCCCTTCTCGCTTCCCTCCCCCTTTTCTTCACAATCTACCTTTCGCTCTCCCAATTCCTTTAGTCCTCCCCCTTTCTTTTCCCATCTTTGCATCCCTCTATTTCCCCATTTCTTCACCCTCTCACCATGAGCAACATGCAATGGCAGAACATTGTTTGTGTTTTGTATTTTGGGGCATTCATACGGTTTACTGAAGATGATTGCATAACAATGTTTATACCTATCTGTCTTGCCATGGTCTATCTATATGGTATACTCTATTTTTCTCCTCCATACGCATTATCCTCCTGTTTCTGTGTTCCTCCTTTCCATTTTCCCCAGCATGTTTTCAGTATCACTGTTGTTCTAAATAATGTGTTTTCATATACAAGATACGAGCTACAAGATAATTTATGGCCATATACACACAACATATACATACAATAAGATTTCGGACATAAATTATATTTCAAGTGCATTTAATAAATAAATGACATGTAACTGAATATGACATATAACTTAAAACTTAAACTTAAACTTAATGTGTTTGCTTTATTTTTGTTTATCAATTATGTAATAAAGGTTTGCGATCAATTGCAAATTTGAAAGACAAATTCTGATTGGTTATGCTGGTCAGTCTTTTAATTAAAGTGCGCATGCAACAATGATGTTGATTGGCCATTGCCATTTTGCCTTTTTGCCAAACCTTTATGTTACAGAGCCCTAGTCAGAACTTGTGTAAGCCACATCAATTCAGTCCTTGGACTGCGATCGTTGATTTTATCAATAACATACCGTATACTACATGTTTTCACTTTACACACAACTCCGTAGAGGAACACCCACTGTCTGGTACATACTGGGTTAACTTAGTACAATGTATCCATGGCGTATAGTCCTTGAACAGTCTAGTTTAAATGCGCCATTGATACATTAATGCACGGGTAACACACACAATCCTCATAGAGCATGTATCTTAATGGCAGACAAATATATTACTTGAGTAGGCCTGTTATAGATGCCATAAAAACTAGAGTATGACTTTGTCTACATTGTATCATTTCCGTAATGAATGGGGGTATAATGAACTTAGTACATTGCATTCACCTGAGTACGTTGTATTAATGCTGTGCAATTAGGAGTACGTCATTTAAGGAGAAGGAGGTGTTTCCATTTTACAGGCCTTGAATCTATAGATTTTGGTAAAATTCCATGGTATATACAGTAGAAAAAAATACGATTGAAGAAATACCATCAGAACATTCAGTGAAATTGCTTCGATATTTTCATCTCAAATTACACTTTGACGGGTCGTTTAATAGTTTAGTCTAATACCCTGTAGACTCTTGTACTTGGAAGTTCACTTTTTTTTCAAATAACACGATCAAATTATTACAACAATTACTATTAAAAGGACGTTTCCTGTCAATTTTCTGTTCAGATGTGAATAAGTAAGAAACAGGGATTTATCGTTAATTCAACACAAAACAATTTCACTTGAAAAAAAACTGATCCTGACAGGCAAATTACAAACATGTAAAAGTTGTTTTATCCATTACTTGAATTCTACGTCTCTATTAAGTTACGTAGTTTCACAAACTTGACCTATGACCTGCTCTCCGTCGTGGCTTATGTAATATATATATATTTTTTTTTTTTACAGATTTTGGTTTGGTCTGCCGCAGGCATTAATTTACCTAAATGATAACCAGGGACGTGAGAGGAGATAACTGTGCCATGGTATTAAAATTGAAGATATCAAACGCATCGTTAATTTCCCTATACTATGACCGCTCTCAAGGAGTAATTCCATGAAACTTTACACACATTATTATAGATGTTTAGACGTAAGTCATTCCTAATCATTTAAAAGTATATGGTCATGAAATGGATGCATCTATCGGTAAAAACATATTCACCTCCTTGAATTTCTTTCATACCAGACATAAATAACAAATCCGTGATGATACACAGCCAGCGCCATAATCCCATTTACTGACAGAATCTAAGGTCTATACGTCATTATTCCATCACCCACAATAATTTCAGAACAATAACATTATTAGACACGTCATTGCAACCATGAGAAACGATCGTTCCATTTCATTTTTAAAGACAATTCGTCATGTTTGTAAGGAATGAAATAAGACCTATACCATGTCAATCGAAGAGGTAAATTGATACAATAATAGAGGCCTATTGTTCTACAAAATACGTACATGGCTTCGTCCCTCTCTACCCCCCCCCCCCTTACCCTCTATACACACCCACATTCCACACCTTACCTTTTTTAAGACCCACCCTCACCACATCTAAAGCATCCCCACCCCTCTCCCCCTTCAAGAAAGAAACGCCGTACGCGCTTTAATCGGGAGTCACGTGATGCCGTATGATATACCCGCATCCGCGTCTTATATGTTCTGACGCTTTTTAATGGTCATTGCTTAAAGTATAGTGAAGTTAGTTTCTGGTAAATTCGCGTTCTACCTAATACAAAGCACACGTAACCGGCAACACTGATCCCCTCGCACTTACCGTCTATACCATGACATCAACACTAGAAATAGTTACGGAAACATTAACCTCATACTGTTCCATATGAGTGAGTACTTTACCGATGGGCAGGACTGGTTTGCAACGTTGAAATGAAGAGGGGATCACACCAATCACATTTCGCGAGTGTTTTACTCTAACATTACAATAGATTGAAGACCTTGTGTAGCAGTATACTGGTAGTGGATATACAAGCGTGATTACTTGATCGGTGGTGCAGTATATGATCTTGTAATGGGACTATAAGGCACACGTACTGGTCTGCGTTTTGTCAAGGTAAGTTTGGCGTCCGGGCCGTTTCGTTTACTCCTACAGTGTACCAGATAAACTGCTGCTCTATGGGTTTGTATGTATCATGTATCCTTAATTGTGACGAAAGGCACATAATGGTATACAAACAGTTAAGGGAAACTAAAAAGTTGCATTGTTTTTTTATTGAGTGATCATAATCGTCATCCAGATTTTCCACTGTGCTCTTTTGATTTTATTCAATCATGTAATGAGATCATTTGTGATTTCATACGACAAGCAGTGCAAAGAAAGAATGTTAATGTCATATTCGCCCACACCAATTGATATAAACTTAATGTGTAGCAGTATTTGTTCTTAACCACGCAAACCTGTATCCGATGGTTTTCCCGACCTAGCAACAGCTGTAACGTTGCGAACTAGGACAAGTTAATGATGAAAATAAAAATGGAATAAAAAACCGTCCATGTCTCCGGAGAAGACATTTAAACCATGTCCACTCGCCGTAATGCGCTTTTTCGCATGGCTATCCAGCCTATTAAATCTGTATGCCCGGAGTACGAAATCTAAACAAATCTAAAAGTTAAAAAGACTTCTTAAATGACACTCTCTGTACCTCTCATATCTCTGTTTTGCCAATGTCATTTCGTAACGCGTTTTCAATAACTATATATAAGTTTAAAAAAGTAATGTATAGCCGTCATTTGAATTTAATCATCTGATTCCTGTTAGTGATCAACGTATGACTGAGGGATTGTTAGGTGCCATATTATAACCGACAACACCTATTATACAATGGTGTAGAATATTTGGCAAATGTAATACATGTAACATCGTATTAAATCCACGGGTTTATTTGGGTCTTCAACATCACCTCATCCATTATGATGTATTGTATGCTGACTGTCTGATATTCATGAACTAGCGTGGTTAGACTTAACATGGTACGTGATACACTGTCATGGCCAAGAGGAACGCAGGTAAATCTAAAGTGTTAAAACTGTGATAATTTCCTATATTTCAGATTCATAACATTTTGATACTCTTGAAGTTGTTAATGGTGATCTTTATATCTCGGTTTGAAAGTAAGCTTTTGGGGCCCAGAAGTTTGCTGGAGACTGGAAAAATGTTTGACCCCAAATCGAAGATGTTTGGACTTTCCGCGAATCCCCGGAACCCCCGGTTCATAGTCTTCAAGAGACGTTGTGGAGATTCGGTTTTTACCAGGTTGCCAACTAGTCCTTAGATCAATATCATTAGTGTTGTTCGCTATTCCTAATTCTTAATAGGCAGTATATAGTACACACACATTTCTATACATGAGGACTCGTAAATCCAAAGTTGGAATAGGGTACGTATATCCGAAGGTTTGTTGCATTAATCCGAAGGCTCGTTAATCCCAAATTAATCGGTTTCTTCTTGAATTAAGAAGGGTTTAACTATCTGTAAATTAAAACGGGTTCGCTAATCACAAACTGAAAGAAACTTCTTCAACTTACAAACATGGTGTTGTAATAATTTACGAAATTAACGAAATGTTTCCATTTTCAGATTAAGGGACCCTATTCTATTTGCGGATGAACGAAAGCTATGTCATTTCCTGATTTACGAACCCTTATTTCCTTTTAGGAATAATTAATCTTCGGAATAACGGACCTCCGCAATATCGAATCTTTAGAATAATGAACGTTCGGAACAATGAACATTCTTAACAAGGAACTTTCTGAACAATAACTCTTTGGAACAATGAACCTTCGGAAGACCAAGCTGAAACCAATGAGATACACACTTTAGCGGTCTTTTATAAAATAACTGCCGTTTAAATTAGCACTGACTGGAAAACTTTAACAAAATCGAATAGCTTATGGGCAAATGACGGAATATCCAAATAATACCCTTGAGAAGTATTTAGGACAGTCAACTCCGAAAGATTTCTTTCGGAGGTTCTTCATAACACCGCTGACCAGACATACCAGATATCAATAGTCCTAAAAATGTTAGCACTTTTTGTGATGTAGTGACGTAGAGTGATTATCTGAGAGCCACTCCTTGTCAGTCAACGACAGGCAATGCATTATATGACACATATTTTCGCTGGAGCAACAAATATAACAAATGAAAATGAGGAAATGATAACTACTTTATTTCTATTATATTATACACTGCATATCATATGCTACCAAAAATCAATTACATTTTAATTGCTTGGTTCTATTGCTTGCCAACTGGAAATACTAATTGCACTTGTTGACGTCATCATGATTTTTTTAGTTGACGTAATCAAGATCAAAAGATATTTGGCGCATGCAAGTGAATACAGTGCTATTACTTACCGGGTCGCCCTAGACATCATTATCCATCCTAAATATATCTTATTTTCTCTTCAACCTCAACTGAGGCACTTGATTACTCATTATGACTTTTTTTTTAAATTCAAATAAACACAATCATGTCATACATGAATCGACAAATAAGTAAAATATTTCAGCATCCCCTTTGTTATGAGTAAATGATGTTGCATGGTTTGCGTAATTTGCCCTACATCTCAATCAATTTCTTTGCCTGATTTATATATTTTACTTATGTATCACTATACATGTACACGTGTATTGTAGATTGTTTATTGAAACCGTGTGTTATATGGTGCAACGTTGAAAATAACATAATTAACAGGAAGATGTATAGATGTAAGGATGAAATGTAACAGGAATTGCCATACGTGTGTGCCAAAGAGTTTAAGGGATCCATTTGAACGATCACTTGTGCTATCTTTTGATCGTTTTGACAATTTAATTGTCTATAATCAGTGTTATCATCACATCGCTTTTATATTGCATTTCTAGATGTTTATAAATTGTTATTTTCATATGCCACTTCTTTCTCAATTTTGTGTTTCATTTGTATGGTAATCATTTTAATGAGATAAACATTATCAGTGTCTTATTATAATTGTGATATTTATTGTGGTATGTATATGCATGTATTGTTGTTATTGCTTCTAAATCAAAACTTTTAACTCTGCCTCTCCGTGGCCATGTTGCACATAGATTTTCATTTATTGTAACTTACCGTCAATGATAACTACCATGACAACATCCAATGGGCTTTCAATAGGCCTATTGCACCTATTAATTGCCTTGGCTTGAAAACCCATGCAATATTGCCCATAAAGTTATACACACTGTTCTTGGGAAATGCACTTATGTATGTGCATGTATTGTTGCAACATTTCCCGAATGGCCTATGATGAAAGGCACTTTTCTTGAAGGACACTTTTAATTATCTGCAAATTGATATCAGCAGTAATGGATTCATATTACGTAACGCGCGAGTACAGGTATACACACATAGGTACTAAAAAATAAGGGTAACGATTACTATAGGTCAGCGTTATTATGGCATGACCAGGGCATGACCATTCTGCAGTGATGAAAGGCGTATTCAAGAAACAACTTTCGTTACGTATGCACATAATGTGCACGTCGTTCAGACTAATGGTAACCCTACAGCTTGTCCGAGGTTTACCCGATGAGCAACAATATGGCATCATCCCTCTCGATACCGAAGTCTTGTCGTCATGAGCAAGTTGTCAACGGGTTCTAAACAAAATCACCTTACCTGTCCAATATTGTCAAGGGGGGGGGGGGGGGGTGGTCTCAAATAGGAATTGCATTTTCAAACATCCCAAATTTTAATGCGGGGTCCCAATTACTTCAAGTTCAAGTTAGTGGGGCATATTGTGTTTTCCCCACCCCTGCCCGTCCTTTCAAGGGCAATGTGTTGGATTTATTAAAACGATCATAACTTCCATGACGATATATGGATTATTTTTCCTTGAATGATGCTGATCAATGAAAGAGATACGCAATTTGTTCAACACCGATGATAAACTAAACGTGTTGAAATGTCAAACTCATATCATACTTGCGTGCACTTTTTTTCGGATTATGTCAACTCATTGCACTGAATAACCTTCTTCAAAGTTCAATATTTCTTTCCCGCGCAATTCGCTCACATGTATAACATGGTAAGTTATTGATACATATGGCTGATCGTTATATAGCTTCATAAATCGGGTTTTCTTTCTGATATCAAACGCATAGTAGATAGCCATGTGAAACGATAAGTAAAAACAAACATAATTAATGTAAAACGTAACCATAGCTTTTCTTCAAATAGCGAGTTCCCTTTGCTTTGTCAAACATATCGTTTTCTCACTTTTTGGAAAGAATTTGCTCTTACCCTTTGAATTAAAAGAATGGAATTTATGCTTTTCTCTGACTGATTTATTCTAAATCTACGTGTCCGTCCGTCTTTTCTTTCTCTTCTTCTTCTTCTTCTTCTTCTTCTTCTTCTTCTTCTTCTTCTTCTTCTTCTTCTTCTTCTTCTTCTTCTACTTCTTCTTCTTCTTCTTCTTCTTCTTCTTCTTCTTCTTCTTCTTCTTCTTCTTCTTCTTCTTCTTCTTCTTCTTCTTCTTCTTCTTCTTCTTCTTCTTCTTCTTCTTCTTCAGACCACCGAAACGCCAAGCACATAATATTATTTATCGTCATCCAAGTATTCAGCTGATGAGCGGGACTGGTGTAGCGGGAATTGCATCCACAGAACATCGTCCAAGCACTTAGCTGATATCATAGCGGGGGAAGATCGCCTGATCATCACAAGATGGCGAGAGGGAAGCAGGTCCGAAGGCGACACTTGACCTTCAGTGCTGGTCGAGAGTTGTCCGATGCTGACCTCTCCTTCCTCCGTATCGTCTCCATGGGCAATCTCCCGAAGGTACTAAGACGTAAAACCAAACGTTTGACACATTTGACAAATGACTTTTAATTTGACAATTTGACAAATTTTTAATCAAAATCAATCTGCAATTCATACATCATAATGTCAAAAGACAAGAATTTTTGAAATCAGGTTTGGTGACAGTTCATTAATTCTTATTCTTGTAATAATCCTTTAGATATTAAATGAGATTGTCACTTTTGGACACATTTGTGTGTACCTGATAATGGAGGCGAGCACAACAACGTTATGGTGCATCACACATGTCAACCCACAAGGTCTTTGCTGCCAGAAGCATCATGAATAATGGATTCACAGGTGTGATGCACAGTGGGCATTGATGTGCTCTCAGTTGTTTCTCTAGTTATGATACATTTATCCTTTAACTCCCCCCCCCCCCACCCATGCACCCCCACCCACCCACCCATGCACCCCCACCATCACCAGGTGCGCGAAATCTTGGAGTCCGCGGACACTGCTGGCATCGAGAGCTACCTCCAGATGACCGATTACAAGGACCGCACCGCGCTCGAGCTCGCCACCGAGGCGGAGCACTCGGAGATCGTCGAGTACCTGGTCGAGCACTACCTCGACGTCATGGACGAGCTCCACGTGCACGAGTGCCTGATGCTGTCGATCAGCAAGGGCTATTTCCGGATTACGGAGCTGCTACTCGATAGCACGGATCTGCAGACCAACAAACACAGAGGTAGGTCTGTTTAACCACATGAATACCAAGCCAGGAAATGCTAGCCAATTTATTTATTACCAATGTCATGCACACAATTATGGCATTTATAGGGTTAGCGGCCTGGTTATCTCATTAGTGGAGATGTCGCCATGACTGTCATGACTGTAGTCTAGGTTCTAGCCGCATTTGATCATAAGGTATTTCGCCAGGCTGGCAATTCTCAGCGATCGCGCGATCACTGGAATCGTTGCGCTGATCGAATTCCGTCGCGCGCTGTTTACACGAATTCGGAGCTGATCAATATTAGGCGAATACTGTATCTGCCAAAGGATGAGAAAGTTATGATCTTTTGAAATGTCAATTTTGTGACGTGACGTGCGAGGTGCTCTCCCATAATGTCGTGTGCAATATAATTACATAAATTGCTCTTTTTCTGTATTTGACGACGGAATTATTTTGTTCTCATGGAGAGATATATGTAAAAACGCATTCCTAATGATGTATCAAATGCACTGGTAAAATAATGCATATCTCTTTGAGAGTACCTCACACGTGACGTCACAAAATAAAAACTTTAACAAATCATATTTTTTTGTCCTTTGACGGATTTTCATCAAACCTGCACTAAATACATATGTTTCTGTCATGTGTCTGCTTTTATTGAAACCAACTTAATTTCAGGGCTAACTACCCCTTTAACCAGATTCTCTTTTTCGTTTTGCTTTGGCAGGTTACCGCTCCAAACATGGGCAGTCAACGTTCTACATGACGAAGAACAACTCTAAGTTCAATCGTGACCTCACACCTATCATGCTCGCGGCGCAGTGTAACGAGGTCGACATCATCCGCCTCTTCCTCGGCCGTGGCGACTGCATCGCCCACCCCCACCCCGACCTCTGCTCCTGCATCGAGTGCATGGAACACAAAGGTAAGAGATGAATATATCGATATGAGAGAGAGAAGGAGAGTGAGAAAGAGAGAGAGAGAGAGAGAGACAGAGAAAGAGAAAGAGAGAGAGAGAGAGAGAGAGAGAGAGAGAGAGAGAGAGAGAGGAGCGAGAGACAGAGAGACAAAGAGAGGAGGGGGGGGGCAGATATTCTTGTCTCCCCAGGCGTTTTTGTTTATTAATTTTGTTTGTATTTTTATTTAAATTTTTAGCGCCATTGCAAACTTCTTTATTCTATTATGTATCATGTACATGATTTATAGACAAATGAAAATAAAGACAATGAATCAAAACCAGAGAAGAGCAGTACGCTCAATTCTTCGGTGATAGACCTTTAGATACACCTTTCCTCTTAAACATGTTAAATGACCGGCGTTTATTTGTTTGTATTTTCATTACATTTTCGGCGCAATCGCAATCGCAAACTCCTAAATTCTTTTCTCTTCTCTCCCCCCCCCCCCCCTCTCCCTCTCTCTCCCCTCTCTTTTACGCCCCCCCCCCCCCCCTCTCTCTGTCTCTTCCCCTCTCCCTGCAGCCGACATGGACCCGTTGATGCGGTCCCTGGCCAGCCTGCATACGTACCAGGCCTTAGCCAGTGAGGCCTACATCTGTCTGACCAGCCCGGACCCGATCCTAACCGCCTTCCTCCTCAGCGAGCGACTTACCAAGCTCGCCGCCACGGAGAAAGAGTTCAAGGTCAGTCAACACAACCCTTATATTACCAGGGCCCTGTTGCATAAAACTTACCATTAATGGTAACTTTGCTATAAAACCAATGGCAATTCTATGGAAACCTTGAACTAGATTGGCTGTTGAGCGATGTTACCATGTCGGTTACCATTGATGGCACTTTATGGCAGAGTTACCATTAATGATAAGTTTTATGCAACTGGTCCCAGGCCTTGAAAACTTCCATTGGCTCACTACATATCAATCATGACAATGGTACTACCCTAACCTTACCAAGCCTTGAAAACCCCATTGGCTTACTACACATCTTTATGCCAATGGTAATGAGAGTGTTAACCCTTACATTACCAAGCCTTGAAAACCCCATTGGCTCACAACACATCTTCATGCCAAAAGTATGACGAGAGTTAACCTTGACATTACCAAGCATTGAAGACCCAACTGGCTCAATACACGTCATCATGCCAATGGTAATAAGAGAGTTAAATTCGAACTCCAGTTCAAGAGTAAGTTGCGTTCGATAAAAACAGAAATCTCTTATAAGGAGAGCGAGATCTTTTAAATCTGACAACTTTTAAAGAGGTGAAGAATGTTTTAATGATACGAACAAATGCAAAGGTAAAAACTTCAGAGACTGCGACTTCACATGCACAATTTCCTTATTTGATTTGTTCTGCTTCTCGGATATCTGCATCCAATCAAAGTTATTTTCGGTGCATGAATACCCCTTTAACCCATTTGTAACCAACCACAACCTGACCACAAATAGGTGATTGGGTGCTACAACTATTGTTTTCAAATTACAAGAAATATTGACAGATGTTTGAGATGAAAGAACACACCATTTTTTTTTAATAGCGTGAATAAAATTTGCATACATAATGAAAATGGTCTATTGTTTCAACATCCGAAAAGCATATCATTATTGAGAAAACATATTTTTCTTGGTGATGTGGAGCATGGGTCCAATGAAAAAAAGGTCGATACATATACTTTCATAACGCATCCCAGCTCGAAGCGACCTCAAAGCTTGACGCAAAATAGGCATCTGTTTAAACTTGCGGGAGGGTACATTAGGGTTTTTTTCTTTTGTGTATTCAATGATTATTTTGACCTTATTGTTTTTCCTTGATTCAATTAAATTTTATCATACATTGCACTTTATTGTTCCATGTATCTTATGTAAAAGGTCATCAAACTTTAAACGTGGTAAACACGCCACCATCTTTCTGATTAAACCATAGATACCCTGAAGTCATTGCTTATAAAAATTCGGGTTTTTTTGTATGGTGAATACATATTTGAATTATACATTCCCCTTATAAGTGTGGGAGGAGCACTAATGCTTTCGAAAAAAACATTTCCAATTTCCTCTTCGATTGAGTTAAGTCCGTTCACTCTTCGTTCACTCTTCACTCTCCGTCAACTACTTATCTCTTATTGTGCCCCATCTTTCCCTTTTCACACACAGCGTATAGAGCAGCAGTTTATCTGGCAAATGAAGGGTTAATATTTAAAGGGATAGTTCACCCTGAAATTAACTTGGTTTCAATCAAAGCAGACACGTGAGAGAAATTAAGGAAGGTTAAATGTCAATCCATCAAAGGATAAGAAAGTTATGATCGTTTAAAATTTTGATTTTGTGACGTCACGTGCGAGGTGCTTTCCCATATGTTGTGGAAATTTTTGTTTTAAAGTGTGCATTTTCTCAAAAAGACATGCGTCCTTTTACCTGTGCATTTGATACATCTTTAGAAATACAATTTTACACACATACCTGTATGAAAAAAAGATCATTCCGTTGTCAAAAGGAGAAAAAGAGCAATTTATGGAATTATACTCTATACAACATATGGGAGAGCACCTCGCACGTGACGTCACAAAATCAAAATTTTAAAATATCATAACTTTCTTATCCTTTGATGGATTGGCATTTAAGCTTCCTTAAAGGGCCCCTGACAGCCAGACAGCTTAAAATCTTATTTCCACTTATCTACCTTAGTTATACACCTGTAGCTTAGAATAACCATATACTTTTCATGTGTCTGCTTTTATTGAAACCAACTTAATTTCAGGGTGAAGTATCCCTTTAATGTTCCACTTGTGGATTATTACACCGGTAATGCACATAAGTTTATTCGAGTAGCATTTTTTCTGGTACTCAAATGGTTGAAATATTCAAGTCTGTATTTCTGAAGAGCTTAGTTTCTATTACACATTCGGAATAGTACAAGATAGGGGGAAGGAAGGTAAAACGCAACTAATTGAAGTTTAGATGATGAGGTGATCGAGGGATTTGTAGAACCAACTAAGCTGTGAACTGAATTCTTGGTAAAAGGGAAAAAATCCAACAAAGTTTACACAGATTAATTAATTGTATTGTATTTGATAATATTGATTATGTTGTATTGGAAATGCATGCAGGGTGTTTTACATCACTTTAATGTCTTGATTTTCACGATCGGTGATTGTATGATCAAGCTACGTACCAGCACACAGCCGTCCATAATGCGTGCATTTATAAGCTATTAACCTCTTTTGAAATAATGTTAATGTGTCGGACTGTATAAAGATTGTTATTACTACAAATCGTTGTTATTGTCAACCTACCGCCATCATGTTAGTTTCCTCATTTAACGGGCGGTTTCAGTATAATTTAAGTCATATTAATATCACCTTCCACTCATAAATGTGTTCACATAATAGTTTGTACAGTATTGACAATGTCTCTGAATAAAATTATAAAATACACGCACGCAGCAAGCACGGGATTTCACATGATACAGCTTTGTTCTACTGTAACGAAGGTCAATGGACTGCATTTCTAAGGAGTACAGACGCCCCCTTCGGATCCCCCGAATACACACCAATACAACTATGTAACTCTTCGAGTTATATCAGCTCAGGGGGGTGTTTCATCAAGCTGTTCGTAAGTTACGAGCGACTCTAGGAACGACTGGTGATCCCTCCTTGTGCTAAATGTGATACAACCCTTTGTTCATTGAGAATCTGATTTAGCACAAGAAGGGATCACCAGTCGTTCGTAACTTACGAACAGCTTGGTGAAACACCCCACCGATATTAGAACTGAATCAAGTTGAAATATAAATATAGTGCAAAGTTGAGGGGTGTTACATAATTGGGATGACACAGGTTTGTGAAATACTATCAACTAATTTGTTTGCAATAAAACCCTTGAAAGTTCTCTTTGATTATCTCTTCTTGACACATCATTGCCCTATCTTATGAAGAGTTGCAATTGATCTGAATCGTAAATAAAGTTGCGCCCAATCGCAAATCTTTACAGGACAGGGCCCAGGACTAAACCGTTAATCCAATATTTGCATGTGACATCCTAATGACATAGTGACGCACTTCTCAGAGCACATCATTCTGTCCGCTCCACCGGGTTTTCACCTTGCTATTAATCGAGAAGTCATTTAACGTGCATAGAGTGTGGCTGTTGTATAAACGGAACCTCCATTTAGCGTCCTATCCTAGGGACGGAGTTTCTTAACATACTGTAATAGAGAGAAAATTACGAAATTACTAATGTGAAAAATGTGTGTCTATCCTTCTCTTGATCCAGAATGAATATCGCGAGCTGGTGAAGCAGTGCAAGCAGTTTGCCTCGGACTTGCTCGACATGTGTCAGACCACTGAGGAGGTCCGGACCATCCTCAAGCAAGAGGCTACTACTGAGATCATGAGTCACGCCGCAGAGGGCGCTCTAACGTTGAGGAAACGCTCAAAGACCAAAGGACCCGAGCAGGATGAGAAGATCGACAACGACTTTGCCCTACCGAGGCTAGAACTGGCCATCAGGTACCTTCAGAAACAGGTACGTGTTGAAGTAAATTTGCGGTTTTTAGGAGTACACCATATTTTTAAAGATTTTTTTTTCATTTTTTTTAGCCCTCCATAGGCTATTTTATTGAGTTAAATAAACATTTCACAACATAAAAGAATGTATTTGACTGCCATTCAACAACAAATTTGCTATGTGTACCTGAAATACAATTAATATATTTCTCATCCTCATAATATTGAATAACTTTTTTCTTTATGGTATTAAAAATAGGAATCTTATTATTAAGCTTTTGTACGAACAATTGTTGTTTGATCAAAATCACCATGCAATTTAAGGCATCATTTCTCTTTTCTTCAAAACCAAAAATTATATTTCTTAAATTAAACTTTATCTGTACTAATGAACCTCCATTTATCCATTTTTCTGTTTCTTTCCAAATGGATTTACTGATTTCACAGTCGTAAAAGAAATGTACAATGTCTTCCACCTCTTTCTTACAAAACGAACAGGATTCATCACTTACTATTTTAATTTTATACAGTTGCTTATTCAAGAAGAAAATCCTGTTTACTATCTTATACTGAAAATATCTTAAAGCAATATCTGGGGTAAATCTAAATATCATAATATGACATTTCTGCATAAATGAACTAGCAGGGCTGTAATCTAAATGTCGTTCCCATTTTGAACATATTGAGGGTATACATTTTGTCTTTCCCAAAAGAGTTTTGTAGATGTATCGACATCCTTGTGGGTCACATACAAGTGTTTTGATATGTGACGGCATCAATGGACCTTCTATACTTTTTCCACATTTTCCCATATAAATTCTATAGCGACACTTTATAGCTTGACTAATAGAATAGTAAGACAAATAATTAAGTTTCAAGCAAAACTATTGTTCACATTCTTCATGAGTTAACAAAGTCCCCTTATTATCAATTAGGTCATTGACACATCTGATGCCTTTTTCGTACCAAGATTTTAAAAACACAGATTTTTTTCCCAATTTGGATAGAACTATTCCTCCACAATGGATATGTTAGCCAGTAATCTACCTCAACTTGACACAGCAAAGACAAAGCATAAAATACATCTTTCCAAAATGGACTGGCAACTTCATGGGATAATGTTGAAAAATATTCATCACCAAACCCTACTACAAATGGTTTTGTTAAAAACGACTGCATTAAATGGAAAACATCATTACATGTCCCTAAAACTATTTCTTCGAATCCATGTGAGCTTTAATGACATACTAAAAAACTCGACATCTGGCATCTTAAGACCCCCTTCTTCATAAGTGCCCACAATTTGTTTCCTACTAATTTTATCAGGCTTATTCTTCCATATGAAATTAAAGAACTTTACTTTTATTGCTTTCATTAACTTACTTGAAGGAGCTGGAATTGACATAAACAAATGATTAAACTGTGGTAGCAGTAATGATTTAGCCACTGTAACTCTTCCAAGAACTGTAATGTTCCGTTTGATCCAAGAAATCATTTGACGTTTTACTTTGTCAAAAATTCTGTCATAATTATAATCAGGCATTTTATCGATATCAACATGAAAGTCAGTACCAAGGTAACGAAAATAATCATTATGCACAAAATTCACTTGTCTTCCATCCAATCTTATATCTTCGCTACCTTTTAAGGCACCAATCCAAATTGCATTTGTTTTCTGCATATTCATCTTAAGCCCGCTACAATTACCAAATGAATCCAAAATATGAAGTACATTGCGGAAACTGGCAGCTGTGCCATCTAAAAACAATACTGTATCGTCGGCATACTGAAGGACCTTAAATTCTTTTGACCTGACAGAAATTCCTTTTACCAACTGTGAATTTCGAATTAACACCCCAAGAATTTCGGCGCATAACAAAAACAAGTAGGGCGAAAGTGGGTCACCTTGCCTACAGCCCCTTTCTATGCGAAATCTAGATGTTATTTGCCCATTAACCATAACACTAGAGTACGCATCACTATACATTAGATTTATCCATTTTATGAAAGAGCTTCCACATTTAAAAAAGGAAAGCGTTTTATATAAAAACTGATGAGAAAGAATATCAAAAGCCTTTTCAAAATCGATTAACAAAATCATACCAGGAACCTTTTCCTTTTCAGTATAAGCAATTATGTCATACAAAATTCTAATATTTTCACCAATAAATCGTCCAGACAAAAATCCTGTTTGATTACCATGGATAATACTAGGTAATACTTTTTTTAAGTCTATTAGCAATACAGCTCGATAATATCTTATAAACAACATTCAACAAAGAAATTGGTCTCCAGTTTTTAATGAAGTGTCTCACTTTGTCACCTTTAGGAAGTAGTGTTATCACACCAAGTTTTTGAGAGAAAGATAGGTTTCCAGAGTTGTAAGCGAAATTCATGCTACGCGTCATATACACACCTAACTCCTCAAGAAAATATTTGAAAAATTTAAAGAGATTTGGGTTTATCTATTAAGAGCTCACAATAAGTGATGGAATATATGAACCCTTGCGCCATTCTATACAAAGGCATAGCCCTGCTTTTCAGTGCCGTCGTTCTGGAAACCCTGAGAGACCACGGACTCCTGAAACAGGGTGACAAAGAGTTTCTCATTATGTCACCGGTATTCAAAGTTGATCAAGACATGCCTTTGGATGCCTTATCTCGCAAGGTATTCAGTTTTTCTGATGCAATAATGATCCACATCAGATTGCATACTCCGGGAAGACTTCATGAGATTTAAGTTTAACTTTGACTTTCCTTCTCTCTAGTTTGTGGCCCATCCTCACTGCCAGCACCATCTGGCGACCCTGTGGTACAAGGGCACTCCGTCCAAGACGCGGCAGTGGCCCACGATCGTCAAGTGTTTCACCATTGTTGCTGTTCTCGCCGCCCTGCCGATCATGTCACTTATCTATTGGATCTACCCCCGTGGACAGGTAAAGATCAACTTACTCAGTTTACTAATGCGGGATTGCTAATGTCTCAAAGCCACCACAGGCGACACGATCCGATCAGTGGTATGACTCTACGACTCGCTGAATCTCAGGAAACGGTTAGTGGATTCGTGTAGTCTGCTTCCCACTGGTACTCCCTCTGTACCAAAATGTAAAGGTGGTCTCAACCATACTCTTTGCTTCGGTGACACGAGTAAAACACATGCTACATGCATCCTTTAGACCAGACTTTGCCAAGAATTAAGGATAATAGCGCAAGTGGTAATGGATACAGGCCGTACTATGGCAGAATTGTTCCGCCGTCACCACCCCAGGTAGGAATTCCGTCGGCGATCTTATAATTTTGAGATGATTCCCCATGGCATCCTAAACATGCTAAAATAAAACAAGAATGGAACCCATGGTCATGGCAGAACGGCTTTTCGTTAATTACGAGTTCCGTAGTCGTTACCACTTCTATTACCCCTCATCTTTAAATGACTAATTTATACATTTCTAATTGCTTCACTGTCCAGTTGGCGAAGTTCATGCACAGCCCCAGGACGAAGTTTCTGATGCAGGCCACAATGTACGTGCTCTTCCTCGCCATCCTGTTCCTGGAGTCCGTGGTTTCCCAGGACTTCCGGAACGACAGCCACCTCCTGGAGTTCATGGGTTGGGCCAAGGAAAATTGTAGCGCCCTCTACGTTGCCTTGAACAACCAGAAGATTCCATCCCACAGCTCGATTCTTCGCGCAGAATGCGTCTCTCCGCTCCAGTGTACAATCATCGTTTTCGTCGCAGGTGGGGAATTCTTTAAAAAAGTATTAAACCATGTCTGAACAAAAAATCTCAGCCAGCGGTTGTACTTCTGCATGTTTTAATATCCGTGAATTCACCTGTTGATTAGCAGATAACAGCACATAAACGCTCTTGATCTCAATAATACACATTTTCCTTATCGTCAACCGCCAGGAATGCTCTGGGCGGAGATCAAGCAGATGTACTCGGAAGGTTACAGACACTACCTGGCTTCGATGTGGAACTGGATCGATATCTTCATGCTTAACTTCCTCATCGCCTCCCTCGGCATCCAGTTGGTAGTGGCCCTCAAGGTCGAGGATTCCATCGACTTCTTCAGACAGATGTCCGAGTCATGTGACCAACTCTTACATAATCATACTGACGCCCTTGAGCACCTCTATTGGCTGAAAGTTGGTAAGCATTAATTTGTATTATATAGTACGGCTGAGCAGATGGCTGACTATGTTTGATCGCCTAGGTCACAGGATATAACGATTATAAAGACGAACATGGCATTTGTTTCCATATTCACCTCATTACAGACCGCTCCGATTGGCGCGAACAGGACCCTACGCTGGTCGCTGAGGCTCTATTCGCTGTCGCCAACGTCCTGAGCTTCCCACGACTCTACTACATCCTTCCGGTCAACGAGTTTCTCGGACCGCTGCAGATCTCCCTGGGCAGGATGATGGGTCAGATCGTGCGGTTCGGCGCCGTTTTCATCGTTGTTTTCATGGCCTTCTTTTGCGCACTGACGAATCTGTACTGGTACTATCCAGAGAACTCTAAATTCGGCACGTAGGTTATCTCAGTCTATCTAGCACGTTTCATGGTATCCATTCAGAAGTCCTCTTATGCAATATGTACCTGTTTACCCCTTCGTTTGCCATACAGTTGCTTTATTGGATTTGAGTGTGTAAATTGGGCGAAAATGTGTCTATTGTGACATAATTAAGGAATTTCGCGGGATTGAAGAGCCTTAAAAGCATATAACGGCTATGAAATATCTTATCGGATATCGGTATGTATGAAATATTTTCAGTATCATTGTAGCTGGTACATTCACAGTGCAGTCCATCCACTGAAAATGTATCACTAGACAAAGGTACGTTCTACATACAAAGGAAAGTTATGAATACATTATGAAAACGGCTTATTGCTTTCAATAGCCTCCAGCGGCGGGGAAGTTCTTGCCTCAGTCGGCACAGGCAGTGAGCAACAATATCCACTATGAACATGGTCTTTTATTTATTTATTTATTTCACGTTTTATTTAGACAGGGTAGTCCTTTCAGTCTCGAGGACTGCTTTCCAAAGGAGCCCTGTGATACAAATCACGTAAACATAACAAAATATGTAACATTCAAATACAATTAATACAAAGATCAAAGATAACAATAACAAAGACTAACACAAAAACACATTTGAAGAAGGAAAAAAAAAAGTCACACAAATGTGTGAGTGAGTGACCCCCCCCCCCCCCCCCCCCCCCGGCCTAACGCAGTGCCCAGGTGTAGCTTATACGACGCACATCTGATTTAAATTTTGTGAGAGTATTACAACAGTGAACAGTGATTGGGAGGCTGTTAAAGAGTTTACTACCACAATAGCAGATTGATCTTTTCATGTATTCAGTTCTAGGTGTGGGAACAAATAACGGGCTGCGGGTTGCGTAACGGGTTGTATAGTTAACATCTCTGCGTTGTATTAAGGTATTTAAGTAACGGGGAGCTTGCCCATGGAGAATTTTGAATACAAGTACCGTTTGTTGATACCGGATTCTTTGCTTAACTGACTGCCAATTTAAAGTGCTTAATAGAAAACTTGCCGATGTGAATAAATCCATGCCAAGAACCATTCGAGCGTATTTGTTTTGCAATCGTTGGATACGTGAAATATTTGTTTGGGCACAGCTTCCCCATACTGTACAAGAAAAATCAATGTGTGGTAAAACAAGAGAATAAAACAGATCTATCATTATTTCTTTTGTAAGGTAACACTTTACTCTACGTATGCAGCCAATTGCTTGTGATATCTTTTTTACAACATGATCAACATGACTAGTCCAATTAAGACTCCCGTCCAACACAACACCAAGATATTTAAATTCTTTGACATGTTCAAGGATATCATTTTTGTACATTATTGCCAATTTTTTACCTGTTAATTTACGGTTTGAACCAAACAGCATAGTTTTCGTCTTTTCCGAGTTTAAAAATAGGTCATGACATTGAAGCCATTTAGTGATGGTACCAAATTGTGACTGGAGTTTCAGTTGTACATCATGAATATTCTTATCTGTACAAAATATAGCTGTGTCATCTGCGTATAAAGATAATTTACAGGATTCATCTAATATTAAATTAGATATGTCATTAATAAATATACTGAACATGAGGGGTCCTAGAGTCGAACCTTGGGGAACACCAGATTTTACCTTTAAGTACTTGCTTAATGTTCCTTCTATTGAAACACAATGCAATCGATCAGTAATATACGATTTAAACCATTCTAATTCAAAATTACGTATTCCATACATCGATAGTTTTTTTAAAAGACGAGTATGAGAAATTACATCGAATGCTTTTCGCAAGTCAAGAAAAATTGCACCTGTGATATTACCAGAATTCATATTACGCAGAATATATTCTGAAATATCAGTAACACATGTTTGAGTTGAATGCATCGGTCTAAAACCTGATTGTATAGAAGATAACAAAGAATTTTCATCAAAGTATTTATAAAGTTGTGCATGAACAGCCCTTTCCAATATTTTTGCAGGTATGGGCAGTAAAGAGATTGGACGATAGTTGTTGATATCTAATTTATTTCCACCTTTGTAAAGTGGTATTATTTTTGCAATTTTAAAGTCAGTTGGGATCTCCGCAGTACGTAATGATACATTATAAAGAAAACTTAATGGCCTTGCAATGTAATCAGCAGCAAGTTTCAATAGTTTTGGGTGTAATTTATCAATTCCAACAGCTTTATTACAGTTAACTGACTTCAGTTCTTTAAGTACAAATTCTATTGTTATATCATCAAAGGAGAAACTTTTGGTAAGAGGGCAATATTTCAAAGGGTCCCTTTTAAATTTAAAGACCACGTTCATAGTCATAGCTGCCCGCTTCTGTGTGAGCGTAAATGTGTCTTTACCCGCATGGTCTCTTCCTTTCCTCTGCATTTCACAATGACAATGTCCCACTGCTGCCACCTTTATATCGTGTCTCAACCTAACTGCAGGTACGACGAAGCACTGAAAACCCTCTTCTGGGCGCTGTTCGGCCTGGGTGATACCGGCGACGTGGCCCTGCCGAGGGACGAGAACTGTCGGGGTGGGAACAAAAATGTCGATCATTGCAGCCAGAATACCACCGAGATAGTGGGGACTACGCTTTACATTCTGTATCATCTGAGCATGGTGATCGTGCTTCTTAACATGCTCATTGCAATGATGACGACGTCGTTCCAGGAGATTCATGTGAGAATTCATTGCAACCCTTCCCATCTCGCCAAATCACCATACCACCACTACAACAACACTACCACCATCACCACCACTACCATCACACCCCCAACACCACCACCAACACCACATCATCAGCTACCACCACCACCACCACCACCACCACCAATCACTACCACAAGCATTTATCTCTAATCTCTGTATTTGCACGTGATCGTTCATGCTTATAGTTATAATAATGGGGTTCCTCCTGCGTTTATGTGATTTGTCTTCTCCGTTTAACCATCACTGACTGTCTGCCTCTCACTCTCTAATCAAGTTTTACACATCGTTCCTCTCACTCTCTATGAGGGTAAAAGTTTGAACCCAGCAGTTTTCGTCGCTTATGATTTTCAAACCATTTTCATCATAGCTGTTTCGTACATAAGACATGTAAGAAATGAATAAGGGCCTAGTTTGATTCTTTGATCTAATAACTGAGGTAATGATGATGCAGGGCCCTCATCAGAAAAGGAGTGTTCTCACTGATGAGGCTACCCTAGCTGAATAAAACCATATCATATTATAACACAGGATGATGAAGACGTGGAGTGGAAGTTCGCACGATCACGTTTGTGGATCTCGTATTTCGACTCCGGGGCGACGCTCCCCATCCCGTTCAACCTCATACCAAGTCCTAAGTCAGTGTACTACGCCTTCAGATACATCAAGAAATTCTTCTGCCCGACGTTTTCTTGCAAAAAAGACCGCCATCATCTAGAGAAAGTGGCGCAGCAGCTACCAGTGGTAATTAATTATCTATAGCGCATATAGGAAAAATCTTCCCATAACGCACCATGCGATGATATCCGAATTTGTTTTTTTGCAATAATACTCACTTCCGGTCTCATACAATAGTGAACACTGGACCGGAAGTGCGTATGCAAACATTTTCCAGATTTCAGTTTTTTGAGTCGCAAATCAGGTCCTGACTTCAAATGATTTTGAGAATCACAAATTAATGATTCTAGGCACAATGTTGGTGGATTTCAACTAAAATGACAACACTGCAAACTCCAGTTTTGTTTTGAACATTGTTTTGTTTTGAACATTGAACATTGAACATGAGCGTCCCTCTTGCAGCTAAAATAAAAGTATGTAAAGCATTACATGAGTCACAAGTATAATTAAACTTGAGGTTGACGTAGACTTCAAATATATTATGAAAAGTAATATTTGGTAGTTTGCCTTCGCATTCTGCTTCGCTTCCAAATGGACAGTGAAGTTGTGAGTAATCCAATTCGTAAAATCATTTTATGGAATTGAGTCGCTTAGATTATGATATTCAAACAATGTTGACAGTGCATAAAGAAGCTTTACTCGTTACCATGGTTTCAGGGGATGCAGCACTTGAATAGGAGAGCCGGTGTTCGAAAGCAGGTCAGCACACACGAGGTATGTCAAGTATTACTTGATTTTTTTTTTCATTTGAACTTCTTTCATCTGCAAAAGTATATCACAGAGCAGCCAGCACTGCCCAACTTGGAGATAAATGGAAATGATGGAAGAGTCCTTACAGCTTAATGGGCCTCTGTAGGACTCAAGACTGACGATTGTAAGAGCTCCATCAAAATCCCGAGACAAAACGAAATGACGACACCCAATTTATCGTGAGCGCTTATGCCGTGACTGTCTAGTGACACATTCCTGTCAGTGTCGAGACAATAATATTATGACACCTCACTCAATGTATCAATCACGCGACTGTCCCGTGACATATCCCTGTCACACTCCTGAGACTAATATAACACCTCTTGGATAGTGAGTATCCATCCCGGGACTGTCCAGTGATACATTCCTGTCACAGTCCCGTAAACATACCATGACACCTGCTTCAAAGTGGAAATCTATTCCGTGACTGTTCCGTGATATACCCCTATCACACTCCTTAGACAATTATATGACATCTCTTGGCTAGTAAGTATCCATCCCGTGACTGTTCCGTGATATACCCCTATCACACTCCAGAGACAATTATATGACATCTCTTGGCTAGTAAGTATCCATCCCGTGGCTGCCCCGTGATATATTCCTGTCACATGAATTCTACAAAGGCTAATCATTGAGTCACAACGATGCAGTCGACATTGTATTGAATTGTTGTACATCTTTTCCCCATCTAGAGCCTGATGAAGACTGTCATCAAGCGCTACTTATTCAAACTTCAGAACGACAAAGACGGGGAAGACGGCGCGGAAGGTAAGTCCGGTTCCTCAATTATATAAACTCCTCAAAAAATGTTGACGGATAATATATCAAATTTCTTGTTGCTTCCTCATCAGACGTGAATTATGGTATCATAAGAAAGCGTGATTATTCCTTTTTACAATGGTGTGTCATTTGTAATGCTAATGCAATCACGGAATGGCCAGTCGTTAATTAACTCTTTGGTTATCGTTGACAACAATGGATGTGACCATATAAATTCGAATTGTTACGAGATCCGTATTATAAGTAGGCCTATATGCGTTTGCATAAAAGTAGAAATGTATTAGCTCATATTGTTTCTTCACGGATGTTTAGCAAAATGGGCCCCCTTTTTTAAGTGTTGCAATTGATATGGGTCGCAAGTCCAATTCCCTATATGAAATGTGCAGAGTTACGACTAATAGCTATCGTAAGTTGCAAGTAAAAGACAGGACTCATTTTAAGACACGGTCTTATCATGTTGTATTATTCTTTGTGTGTCGGTGTGTGTGTTTGTGTGTGTATGTATGTGTGTTTATATGGGGGAACATCAAAAGATAAACAAAAGTGAATGTCAACATTATGCGCGACTCTTAACATATTTTACCAGGCGAGCTGGAGGAAATCAAGAACGACATCTCAAGTTTTCGGTGCGAGGTCATGGAGCGCCTGAAAAGCATGAACTCGATGAGCTCACCGATGAACACCGCGCCGGTCTTCGTGGGCACAGAGTCAGTCTTCAACTCGGCGTTTCGACGAGAAACTTCCTGCGCACCGGCGGCTTCGCACGAAGCGCTCGAGTCCGCCGCGGTCCAGCGGCGCATGGGGAGATTGGAGGAACGGGTGGAGGAGCTAGTGGACGCGATCGGGGATTTCTTCACGGACGCGAATGACGTAAAGAAGCCGAGTGCTCATGAGCAGGGTGCCTCTGAGGCGCCGCAGTTACCGAAGGCCCATGCGGCACTGAAGCCTCCTGCGGGATTAAAGACTCCAGCGGCACTGAAGCCTCCTGCGACAACCAAGGGCCCAGACTCTAAGAACAGCTGCGTATCTCAATAGACCTTGACGGTCGACTTCGAACAATGACATTTTTCTCAGTGTAAAGGACTATCTGCATGATTTTTGGATCGTCTTCTGCCTCCCGGTGTAAATAGTATATATCTTTTTTATTTTGAAAACTTTCGAAATGTAGATATGAACAGCTTTAATCTAAAGGTAAAAGGGGTCGTGCTCATTCCAAAACCGTTCGGTCATCATCGTGGGTCGGGATTTCATTTGATTTGATACGCGCGTAACCATGGTAACAGTAAATGTATCATTACCAAGTGCTCCAACTGTGATGTCCAAAATGAAGTGGCGTCAAGAATATCGATGTTCTATACTCTATTTTGGGATGACTCCCACAAGTCGATTTGAAATTTCTGCTCAATGTAATTTCACTCAAGGGGAATTCAACCACCAAAATAAGTTGACTTTAATAAAAGCAGCAAAACTTGGAGAAACAGATCAGCAAAAGTTTGTGAAAGATCAGACATATCCTAAGGAAGATATATGTTAGAAAATCAAAATTATTATCCCTGCATTAAGTTTACTTTTTAAATCGAAAATTATGATATAGGTATTGTCTTACGCATGGTACACTAAAGCTCAAAGGAACTGGCACGGGTAAAGTGAAAGGGAAGAAAGGGAAGGAGCTGCAGTTTAAAACCGCGGTACATATTTTGTCCAGTTCAGCATGATTTAGCCTAAAAAGCATGCTTCATGCTAAACTGGACAAAATGTACTGCGTTTCAAAACTGCGGCTCCTTCCATTTCCCTTTACCCGTGCTAATTCCTTTGAGCTGTAGTGTACACAAAACAATGACAATTCCTTACAGTACATCATTTCGGATCAATGAAGTTGGCCATGAAGGTTAGTGATCAGGAAAAGTGCTAGTAATCACGATTCCCCCCCCCCCCCCCATCTTATAATACGTCTCATTTCTCTCAAACGTTTGCTCATTTTCCCCCTTCCATTTTGATTCAATTCAATTAATTTAGAGTCAGTTCTAGGTTCTTTTGTTCTCAGGGAAATTCGAAACAGTATTTCATTTTGTTGGCCATTGTATATATATATATTTTTTAGAGATAACTTTAAATGTTATGCATGCAAAAGTAATCACTACTTTCACATGGGTTGAGGATTGTATTTCATTTTTGAAACATTACTTATCAATCATTTACCGCGTGTATGCTTAACTAGTTAATCATGAATGTGTGTGTATATATGTTACTTATTTAATAAGCATTCAATTCCTAGAATACATGTACGACTTAAAAAAAAAATGGGAAAAATTTGAATTCTTTGTTATGCCCATGATGTTCCATTTTTTCAAATTCATACATTTTACGGGGGAAATGTGAGTATTACATGTATTTGTATAAATTCAAGCTTATTTTATAATTCAAAGTCATTTCACTTGTAAGGCTATTTCTAATACTGTATCCCTGTAAATTCAATGCTTCAATAGAGTTAAAAAGATGATTTTTAATTTTTGGTTCTTGCAAAGTTGATTTATTGACTTTCACTGACTTTCAAATGTTATCATTAACACGACTGGGAAAGATGCGAAAACATATTTTGTGCCTTCTTTGAATTTTTCTATCTTTATTATAATCTTAAACTTCATAAGGCCATTTTTTTTTTCAAACAGGCATTTTTTAATGGATCCAAAATTGCACCTATTGAATCTGAACCACTCAAGATAGGTGTATGTACACTTACATCCCCATTACTATGGAAAGGGGTTTTAAATTCATTTTGCTTGTTCTCAAGGAGGCATTATTCTTTCTGGATGCGAGAGGTAAAAGGAGAGAATTCCTTTCTTTCCAATTTTAGATTCTTCATGGTCCTTGTCACCTCTGTCCAAGCTTAACTGTTAACATCCATATTTCTTTCAAATAAAGATATTTCTGTATGATTATTCTAACTTATATTCAGATGCTACAGGTAAGCATACTGTAATAATACAAAGCTGACAGAAGTACATATGTTGCCATTACATGTATTTACGTGTATACACTGTATGTTTTATTGCACAATTTTCAGCACAAAATGCAAATCACAATTACATCAAATTCAGTAAATACATGTATATGTATAATTACATTTGAAATATATAATCTAGCAAAAGCCATGCCTCACTTATAGAGTGCCCAAGTGTGATGTCAGTCACAAGTGCATGTTGTCAAGACAACTGGTTCTACACCATTTCTGATTGGTTCGTGGTCAGTCTGTTGAACAACGAGCGCATGTAACAATGGTGTTGATTGGCCATTGCTATTTTGCAATTCATTACAAACCTTTACAGGGCCCAGCAAATCTTCTGCTCCAGTGATTTTCTTTAAAACCAAAAGCCTGCATTAATTTACAATGGATGTGACGACAGTACTTAGGTACTCTATGTACAATATATATTCTTTTACAACAAGAAATGAGCTCATAAAGATAATCTTGGGTAAATGAACAACAGGCCTTGCCCTCAATAGTGGGCTGAGTGCCAATGGCCACCTGAAACAGCATTGGGCCACCTGAACCTCTTGACTTGGTGGCCCGGCTGGCCATATAAAACCCAGAGCAATTTACCTTTGTTTTAAATAATGATGCATAGCAGTGTGAGAAACACATAAATATATGGGCCACTGAAAATCCATTTGGCCACCTGGATCTCGTTTTCAAGTGGCCCTGCTGGCCACCTAAAAAAAGTTTAATAGCATGCCCTGGGAGGCATGGGTGCATATTTCTGTACATTTTTGGCAAGAATTCCAGTGTACATGTATCAACAAGACAATATGAGCCGAATTCATACAAAGTAGCAATTGCTTTTGTTAGCATTTTGCTTGAATCACTTAAAAATAAGCTTTTGATTACAAGAGCAATATTGAACAGATCAAGCAATTGCTCAAAAATGTATGCATAACAAACGTTTTGGTCTAAGACCCTTTTTTTTGTTCGCCGATGTTGACCACAACAAAGTGCTGTCACTATTCATGCTTTTGTTGAAACTGTCAGCTTCTGCTTAAAGCAATTTCTCCTATGTACAAATACAGCCCATTGTAACAGCCTATTTATTCCAGTATTCTATCAGAAACAGAATGACATGTTAATGATATTGTGAAATCTCATTTTCCCCATGAATAAATGAATGAAATCAACTCTGCATGAACTAGTCTTCTTTCATGTCTTCTTTAAGGTAAGGGGTAGTCCTGGATAAGACTACACGGGGGTGTTTCACCAAGCTGTTCGTAAGCCACGAACAACTTTACGAACGACTGGTAATCCCTTCTTATGCTAAATGCGATACCACACTTTGTTCCTGTTTTAACATATTGCTGAGTTAGTTTCCAACAATCCTAACATACTTTGACAAATCAAAAGCTTTGTATTTAGACAAAGTCTTGTTAACAACAAGAATTTTCATTTATAAACATCAGATGTGAACTTAAGCTGATGGGAATCAAAATCATTGAGAATGTGATTTAGCACAAGAAGGGATCACCAGTCGTTCATAGCTTACGACCAGCTTGATGAAACACCCCCAGAGACCATAAAGTATAGCGTTCTATTCTCATTTTTCTGCCATGACATAACACAGTCTACCAATTAAACTTACATCACATGAAGCTTAGAAAAAAAATGAACTAGATATAAAAATATTGTCAATTCAATGTACATGTGCATCAGGATATCGTAAAGGAAAAATGGGCATTCAAGTTCGATCAACTTTATACGACCTTGCTTATGGCTTCTAATACTATAATACATGTATTTTTAGGTGGTCTGTCATAATCGACAGATCACCTCTTGATTTCGTCAGAATATTCTTTCTCTTGATCTTTCTTTATTTTTATTTCTTCACCATCTACTTTTTTGTGTCACGCATAACTCATAATTGCCTCCATCATTTCTCTTGAAACTTTCTCAAATTTAAGCTTTTCAATGTCATCACATGACCATGACGTCATCAACGAGCACTTTAATGAAAATCTATTACGAAACATATCTCTAGGGGTGCGTTTATCATCTCTTTTCTTGGGTAGAATCAGGGACATGAGAGAGAAGGACTGGAATCAAGCCCCTCTCCTTTGAACCCATCCTCCACGCCGACACTGCAGAATGTTTTCCCAAGTAATCTCAAGTAATCCAACTTACTGCCGCTCGAGCGCGAGCGCTCGTAAATTTCTTCAAATCAAGCGACAGGCGAGGTCACAAATAAGTCACTGCGCATGCGCTCTCGCTCAACATAGGAACGGGGGAAAATGGCGACTCCTGAGATTCAGTCACAAAGCCCTGTCGGAGATTTGGTTTTTTACCCGGAAGATTGGAAAATTGAGAGTTGAGAAACAACCGTTTGTATCTGTGGAGTTCCTGCTACGGAAAACCTTATACAATGTGGCGGTGAAAATTGTCCGATTGGGTGGTATCACCGACAATGTGCAGGCAAAGAGGTAAGGGAAATTCAAACAAAGTCTCCCCAAGCTGAGCGGCCGGTCGCACTCTCGTCGGTGCTAGATACGACCTGGAGATGCGACTTCTGCGTGGAACCTCACCAACCTGATTCGGGAAACACGAATAAATCTACATCATCGACCGACGGTAGTAAGTCCAAACTTCGCACATGTACATGAAAACAAAATCTATATTACACAGATCTCAGTTACTGAACTTCTAAGTACATGTAGCTGAAATTAAATCTAGTATTTGTTTGATTTTAATAACCAAAACAAGGAAGAAAAAAAACACAAGCCAGGGCTCTACAAAAAATTTTTTTATCACTTGCCCTGTCGGGCAAGTGATAAAAATATTTGCTTGCCCTGGAGGAAAAACTGCTTGCCCTGTTTTTTTTTTTATTATAACCTTTGTTTCTCACTAAAAAAGTTTCTGCAGAAGCGGCGGCATACCTTATCTTGCTGAATTATACATACTTTACAGGACAACTGAACATAACAATAGGTATTTGACAAGTTACTAGTGTTTGCAAAGAAATTTTAGGCATACACCCAGTAATAAGGATAGCGTGCTCCATGCTGTACATGAACGAAAAACAAGTCAGACAAAAATCTTGGAATCAGACAGGATTTGAACCTGCAGTCTACTGCTTAACGGGCAGCGACTTAACCACGCAAGCTATTTCTAGTTCACGGGTCAAGACACGACAACATGGGAACAAATACCCGAAAGAGTCTCATTTCATCTGACTCATTCAATATTATTAGTGTTTGTTTTTAATCATACGAGTCCATCATGTTTAGCACTGACTCTCCAAACTATAGTACTCTTCTCTTGCTTTCACTCGATACGAAGTACAGATCGACGCCTGACCTCCCTTAATAATTGGGCATGTTGGGAGCAGACTCTGCTCACTTCATGTAGGTAGGTCTAGAGCCTACGGCTAGGCGGCTAGTAACGGCTAGCTAGCCGCCCAGCCGTCCCGGGGCTATAGGGTCTAAGCAGACGCTAATATAGACCTAGAAATCACTTTTTTGGACGAATTCAACGGCAAAGAAGTTGTCTAGGGTTAGACATTTTACTTTTGAAATGTGACTGTTTATAATCCTGTCAGCATGTTTACGAGTTACATGTATTATGACAAGCTTTGCCCCCTACAAATTACGTGGTGTAGTCAGCGTTATCATGAATGCTTCTACTAGAGGCTCTAGTAGAGGCATTCATGATAAGACTGACTACTAAGCCTGAGTCATATCGATTTTTTCAGAAACCGGTGTTCGATGGCTTTGCGCCGATCGAACATCGCTGCATCGATACATGACGTCACCCAGCCACTGCCAAGAGCCAATTTATGAATGAAAATATAGTAAGCATACGCAGTGCAATCCTTCCATTTCCCCACATAGTATTCCACCAAAACAAGCGTGCAATTCTCTATCACCTCGTACCAAAATCGACCTAGAATTTCACTTTCCTATATTTTATATGAATTATGATAGGTAACCTCGGAGAATCTATTTTCTCACCGATACTGCACATGTAAGCGAATTTCGATTACTTCTTGTTTTTCCGTCAAAATCTTACAAAATAGCGTCAATATGGCATCATATACATGTATGTAGGTTGGAATCTGTAGAGTCTATTGCAACGGGCAGAAAGTCAATCAGCTTCCGGGTTGCGATTTTTTTTTTCCGTAACCCTAATGCGTCGAAAAATCGCTTCCGGGTTTCGGACAACGTGACTGGATATCGTATCACTGTTTTGGCGACCACATGGTTATGACGTGATCTACGCGATGCACCAACCAGTGGTCTCCGAATCGCTGTACGGAGACGCTCTATTAGTCTGTACGTCGGCAGCGTGTATGCAAATGAGCCTTACGCACAATTGCCACTGTATTTCCGGGTTTTCACAACACACGATGCTATCCGTTGTACAAAGTCTATGGACAATTGTTTGTTGTGGCGTTGCGCTGTATATAGTAGTGAACGAATCAAATCCAAGTAGTATGTAGTAGCTGCTTGATCATCGAGCGACCTGTTCATTCTCTTGATGCGTTACCTGCAAAACTCACAAAAGAGAGTAGGAACCAAGTAAGCAAATTAAAATTGTGAAAATATGAAGATGAATTGTGTATAACAGGACTATCAAACAAAAGATTTTGTGATTTCTAGTCAATTTGGTAATTTCGTCGATGCATCGAATTCATCAAAACGAAATCGGAGTTCGACTTCTTCGATCGAAC